>CATIWC010000653.1:0-394656 GCA_948472305.1 Vicia faba | reverse complement strand
CAAACTTGTGTTAGAGTAAAATTCTCAAAATCAAAAATGGATTTTAGTTCTTCAATCAGTTGTCTCTTTTATATATTTTTATTGTTGTTTCTTCTGGGTTTCCTATTAATTCTTTAGAAACAAAAAACCACCAATCTGTCAATCAAACCTTTCAATCTATGCAACAACTTTACAAATTGAAGAAGATGATAGCTACCCGTCTTCAACAAATCAACAAGCCCGCGATTAAGACAATTCAGGTATAAATTTTAAAACTCAGTTAGTTAATGTTGGATGCAAGAATTTTCTGATGTAATATATTTTTAATAGTAATTGTTTAGTAATACATATTTAATTGTAATATATTTTTAATTTTAATTTTCTAATGTACACTTGTTTTTATATTTGTGTTCACTTTTGCAGAGTTCTGATGGCGATATCATAGACTGTGTTTTGACGCATAAACAACCGGCTTTTGATCATTCTTTATTGAAAGGAGAAAAACCAATGGTATTTTATTACATAATTTTAAAAAATTGAAATCAAGAAAGCTATTATATTTCAACTTTTATAGACAGAGAATTTTTTCTTTTTTTTGTATATTCTTATTTTTAGGATCCTCCTCAAAGTCTAAGAAGGCATAATCAAATAGAAAATACTAGTGATCACTTTCAATTATGGAGTTTATCGGGTGAATCATGTCCTGATGGAACAATTCCAATTAGAAGAATAACAGAAGAAGACATTTTAAGAGCTTACTCTATCAATAGCTTTGGAAGAAAATTCGCGGGTCCTTACGTACATGAAGTAAGCAATCACACGAATTCAACGTAACAACTCACATGTGCATTATAGATTCTTAGAGTAATAAAATTAGTTCTTGTTATTGTTGAACAGTATGCAATTGTATCAGAGGAAAATAATATGTTCTATGGAGCTGAGGGTGCCATAAACGTGTGGACACCCTATGTAGAAAGTTCGAAGGAATTTAGCGTGGCGCAAATGTGGCTTGTCGCTGGTACACCTGGAAAAGATCTCAACAGCATTGAAACTGGTTGGCAGGCATGTTAAATAATTCTCATTTATTACACCATTGATTCTTTTTCTTTGCCTGCTAAATCCACATGTTGAAGACAATGAATTTTGATTAATTTTTATGTAGGTCTACCCGCAACTCTACGGTGACTACCACACTAGATTTTTTATTTATTGGACGGTAAGAACACTAGTATAAATAAATTACTACTATCAATTAGTTGTTAAACTATATTATTACATGACAATATTAATAATTGTAGGGTGATGATTATAAAAGCACTGGGTGCTACAATTTAATGTGTCCAGGCTTTGTTCAAACTAACAAAAAATATGTAATTGGAGGTACAATTTCTACGATTTCAACATATAAGGGAAAGCAATATTCCATGCCCTTAAAGATCTTGAAGGTAATATCTACATTGCTCCAATCTCGATGAATTCAAATGAAGTGTTTTAACTTTCATATTCTTTTCGTCATGGTTTTAATTTGCCGAGACTAATGCATCATCAATATTTCGACTGTGACCACAATTTAAAATCATAAGTTACCTCTTTTTAAACCATTTAACTTTAATTATATTTTGTGTATGAAGGATAATAAAACTGGAAATTGGTGGCTTGGATATGGATATGGATCTGAAAATTTAATTGGGTACTGGCCGTCCAAGTTGTTCACACACTTGAAGCATGCTGCAAATGAAGTTAATTTTGGTGGAGAAATAGTGAATTTCAAAACAACAGGGTCTCACACTTCCACCGTAATGGGGAGTGGAAACTTTCCTGAAGAGGGTTTTGGAAAAGCTGCATATATTAAAAATATGCAAGTTATAGATGATGATTACAACTTGATTCCCTTGAAAAATCCTAGGCATATAGTATCAAATTTTTATTGTTATAGGACGGTACAAGGAGATACTAATCCGAAGTGGGGGTATCACATTTACTTTGGTGGACATGGCAAGGGTAAAAATTGTCCCTAAAGGAATATTAAATATTATAGAATAAAAATAATAAAGGTTGTTTTAAAATTGATATTATTAAATTAAACTGTATCATCCTATCTTTGAATCCCGAACCTTATAGTTGTGTATGTAAATTTTTAGGGGAAATTATTATTTTATAATTAACTAGTATGATATACGTGCGTTCCCATAAGTACTAGTCTGACGCTTTTATTGAGTTAAGCGGATTTCATTTAGAAAGAAAAAATAACTAAATGCTATGACATTATCTATGATAAAAAAAAATATAAATAAAAAAATAATTTAATTTGTAAAAAATATATTTTGCATTATTAATTTGTGCAATGAGTATAAATCAATAAAATGAAATAGTTTGAATTAAAGAAATAATGTGAAATTGAAATAGTAACAAAAACATATCATTCTTATGTATATTATTGATACTAGTTCACTTACGTTTAACGTGCAAACACATATAATTTTTAACTGCCATAAGCCTTATATGTTAGCTGCAAGTTTCCAACAATACATACTACCTCAGTTAAAATTGTATTTTAGATACCAAAATATAGCATAAAGTGATAACACACAACAACACATGTTACTTCAATTGGAATTACCACCGAACTATTTACATTGTATTACCATACTTTATCATAGCTCTACAACAATGCAATAAAATGAAAGCGGGGGTTGCTGTAAAGATATTGTTGTGATCTTGTTGTAGATTTATTTTCTCAAATGCAACCAATACATGCTCATGGCGCTAACAAAATTTCAATCTTACACTACCAACAGTTACATCCAGCAAACATGGGTAATTATAAAACATCACAATCACAAAGACTTGCATAAATTTGAAGAAGAGGTCATGAATGAAGGGAGAATAGCTTCAATCATATTCCATAATTGTTAAACAGTTATAATTGTCACTTGTACGACGGTATAGTCAAATTGTCACATAATGATAATAATAAAAGTATATGAAACAAACATACTTAATTATCTAATAAGATAGTAATATAAAACGTTCATAAGTTTCATGTTACACAAAATAAGTTGTTCACCTAATAACAATGGTGGGGCAACTTAAAATCATTATAGCGTTGCCAAAGACACTCATAAGAAACCAAAATATCATAAGTCTTGACATAAACATATGTTAATTCTATATAAATAAAAAACCTTAACATTATCCTACCACGACGGCCAACCCTCATTGCATTTCCTCGCTCCACCGATATAAGTATCTCGTCCACTGGTGGATAACGGATTCCGAAGTGTATTGTATCACCAACCTTCAGATTGGCTTCCTTGACATATTCATACCAGTCACCTAAGAGGTACCTTTCCACACTCCTTTCTGCTTTTTCAAAAGGCAATAGTACGGGACTCATTTGTCGCAATCTAACAGCTTAATCGGTCTTTCTCCTCCCCGAAAACAATTTCTGATTATGTCTCTGGGTATTTATTGTTAATGAACAAATATAGATGGATGAATAAAACTGAGTTTGCATAGTTTTGTTACCAATATTCTCAATTGAAAGGTATAGATACAAATGAGTTTTTTACTTACAAGGGCATTGCAGCGCATGGTCATGGGATCTGAAACACCTGAATCCATCTTTATTCTAAAATCTTCTCAGCAAATAGGGGTATCTGTCCTGCAATATTTCAACAGAAACAACAAACTCTGTTATAGTGTGCGAGTGGCCAGATTCCGTATTTCAACAAAAATCAGGAAATGCATATTACTTATATGAATATCATTAACTGTTTTGCATATGCTAAGTGTTTGTTTTCAGGTTCATCCGAAGGAAGGTGACCCTAAATAATCATTGTACAAAATCATTTTATCATCGTTGTAGCATAAAAAACCTGATACATGAGTTTCTAACCTATTAATCATCAACAACATTATAAATGACCACAAACAACCATCGTTAAACACACATGCAGATACAAACAAGTTAGCATTTTAACAACTGAAATGACATGCAATCAGCAATAATCATATTTCTAACGTTCGCACTTACCATGATATGTTTTCGTCTGAGGTTGTTGTGGTCTTCGAGCAGTCTCTGGCCGCCATGTTTGGATGATCTGAAGAGGAAATAGCGCACTGTGTGGGGAGGGTTAGGATTAAAGTCAACCGTGTTTTGTGTACAAAGGGTGAAAATGTGAGTATAAGTATAAGTGGGTTCACTTTTTGTTTTAATATTGCTTAAATCTTGACCACTGATCTTATTACAAGTATAAAATAATAACAAAATTGTAATCTTTATTCTGTTTAAAAAGATATAATAATATAAATATATAGTATACAAAGAAATAATTTGTATCTATTAGTGAATATTTTATTGCCAAAAAAGATATGGAGAGTCAAATGGGGCATTGGGCCGTTGTTAAAGAAGGAATGGAAGTACAAAAGGGACATTCTAGTGATAATAACGTTAAAATGGATTTGCATTGAGATATACAGGAAAAGTGCTTCTGTTAAAACTTCAAATTGCAGCTTACCATAATGCGGAGAAGCAGTAGAAAGAAAAGCCTGATTTAACTTCTAGTTGAAGATGAAGAATCGTGGGGTCAAACGACATGCATGTGGGTAAGTTAGTAGCTATCGATCTTCAAGTATTGTTAATTTTGTTGATGGAATCGATACTGTTTTAGTTAGAAGTTATATAGTTTGTGAGTAATATATATACATGATGAAAGTTGTTGTATATTTGCTTCAGAGAATTTGTCATCGGTTGAACGCCAAAAGATCGAAAATAAGTATAACAAATATGTTGAATCTTCACGTAAATTTCTCCAACAAACCAATATAAAGATGAATATCATTGGTTTTATGGAATACTGTTCTCTGTCTGGAATACGTCTTGATTCTCGATTAAAAGGGAAAGGTTATGATGAACGTAAAGTCGGAGGAAGCAAATGTAATGTTAAAGCGAAACGAATTAATAACAGTTTAGCAGGCGTCAAAGGGACAACAAAGTCAGGGTAAGTTTTGTTTTTGGAATTGATATATTTTAAAAGGCATGGATGCTATTAAATGTAGGTGTTTTTCCTACTGTATAAAAAATTTATGTATATATTATTGTTTTCATGATAATAATGTCGCAAAATGTTATGTATATATTATTGACGTACAGTGCGATAATAAGGTTATAAAAGCATGATTTACGTAGGTTTTTGGTTGGAAGTTCAGTATGTAAAGATTACTAAGTCTTTTGTGGCCTATTATGTTTTTGCAAAATTATAGATAATACAAATATAATGGAACCCAACTATATTGTTGTGTATTTTCTATGATGCGTTATGTTGGAAAAGTTTAACAGTATTGAAAATTCGTTAATAATGTAGTATATGATGTAGTTTTAAAGTATCTTTAGGATGACTAAAATGTATTGGATAAGTTATATTGAAGAAATACATTAACATTAGTATGCATATATTTGGTTTGGTGCTTGAATCAGGAAATTTACTCCAATGTATGTTGAAGAAAACGAAGAAACATGGAGCAGGGTTGTATCTAATGCTAAGGTTATGAGGAGGAATGTGTTGGTAAGTAATAGAAGTTAATAGTTGCCGCAGTATATTTAACTTTTTCAGGGTTGAATGTCATATAATTTAAGTAAATGTTTTGCATTAACTACCGCGTGAAGTGATTAAGAAGTGCCTAATGGGACCGGTCATCTCGATTGCCTAATATGATTCTAACAAGGGTATCTCAGAAAATTGTGTAGTGAAAGTGAGGAATGATGACGAAGGCGAGAAGTATCTCACAACTGGTTGGTATGAATTTGCTAAACATGAAAAACTAAAGAAAGGAGACATTCTGCATTTTTGCATCCGATATCCGCCAGCCGATGAAATACTGGTTTATGATGAGCCGGGAAAGAATAGACAGTGAAGCAGATTGTGTTGGATATGTAATGGGAAAGAAGGATTAGTTTTCTATGTTTTTTGTTTATGTTGACTCTGTGTTTTTAAATTTGTAAGGTTTGAACATCTGTTAAATATTTTGGTCAAGTATTTAGTAAACGATGGGTGTTATGATAATGTTAAATTTTGGTAATCAGTTTTTGGCATGGTGTACATACTATGCTTAAATATTTAGATAGTTGATGTTATAATACTAAAAGTAAAAACATGAGTTTAACTGCATGTTTTGAGTGATATTTTCACCAGTAACACCATCTTCCCAATAAACTAAAACCCAAACATCAATATTGACACATATATATACAGTAAGGCCAAATAGTTCATATCCAGTATGCAATGCAATTTCATTCAAACATGTCAAATGGTACAAATTCAAAGATCCAAGTTTGGTTCACAAACAAAGCCATGACAGTTTGTCTATAATGCAAATCACAAATCAATTTCAAGCGAAAATATCAGTTTTGAAATCCAAATAAGACTGCCTCCAGCTCGATTTAACAACTGCACATTCCATTTTCTTAACAACTCATACTAACTATTAACCAAACATCTCATGCAACTAACAGTCACTAACCAGAATTAGCTAAACAAACTAACCGATTCACTTAACCTCCATCTATTCTAACTGTAACTTAATAGAGCAGTTAATAGTTAACGAATTTTCTAATATAACTAACCTGCTTCCTTAATACGCCCAGTCAAACCTCTCAATTTCATGTCACCTTCTTGTTTATAAGACACCAGAACACGAAATTTTGATTGATGTGCAGCAATCTCAAAATGCAGCAACCTTACCATTCAAAGAGACATCAGAAATAAGGAGTCACAATACGAAAGATGTGAGGTCTTCTCCATGCAGTCGCTTTGCAAGACCAAAATCACATGTATGATCCACACAAAAAACACATATCTTTTGATAACATAGCACATGAAAGTTGGAAAAATTGAGCTTCCAAAGGGTAATGCTACATAGCTAGCCGAATATTGTTGTCGTTGGTGAGTAATATGTTGGAACATTGAAAATTTACATTAAATTATATTCAGTAAATATCAAAGGAATTTCATTTCATTTTTATTTTACTTTTCTAAGTATAAGAGAATATGTAACACCTTAAGATCTCAGTGGATTACACGGTTAGAATGCAAGTAGTCTACCGCTATCAATAGTTGAGTTACCCACTTTCAGACCTTCTTCACTTCAAATTGGAATTCCAGAGTGAGTAATGAATATTCATAATGAAATGTTAAGGAATTGATGATTAAGCTATTAATTACCTCCTCTGGAAAAAACGTTCTGCGAGCTTTCTTAATGCTCTCGGCCCTACTCCACAAAGAATACAAAGTACCATTGTTAGGACTTTGTGTCAATGATAATTTTTCAATGGAGACAGGTATCCCATATTGATATAGAAATGCATAGCAAACAAAATGTTATGATTAACAGTCTAAAGTAAAATGGTATAAGAATCAAATATAGATGGTGTGTGCTTAGAAACATAAAAGGAACAACATATATTTTTCAGACAGAAAAGGCTTAACAGTAAATTCAGAATATACCAAAAAGTGATGTTACGGACTCATGTACTACACATTCTGAAGCAAGAACAAAATGACGCAGATTAACAAAAGAGCATACCTAATATTTGAATAATCATATATTGCCGAAAACTTCATTGTAAACAACATTTATAGTTGTTACTTTGAAATTTCCATGTTCATTATGTATCAATATTTTGATTCCTTTTTTTGTTGTGACTAGCTTACCTAATATTTGAATAATCATATATTGCCGAAAACTTCCTTGTAAACAACATTTATAGTTGTTACTTTGAAATTTCCATGTTCATTATGTATCAATATTTTGATTCCTTTTTTTGTTGTGACCCTCGATAGTG
This sequence comes from Vicia faba, assembly GCA_948472305.1. NCBI lineage: Eukaryota > Viridiplantae > Streptophyta > Magnoliopsida > Fabales > Fabaceae > Vicia > Vicia faba. The sequence continues at coordinate 386,834 of CATIWC010000653.1, read as the reverse complement.
CAACATAAATTTGACCATGGGTAAATACATCTCTTGGAAAGTAGAGACCTACGTTATCCAAATATTGTCCCTGTGATTTGTTAATCGTCATGGCATACAAGACAATAATTGGGAGTTGTCGTATATTTAACTTGAATGGCCATGTTGACTGCGATGGTGACATATCCATCCTAGGGATGTAAACCAAATTTCCAGAACCCTTTCCCGACATTATCGAAGCTTCAAGGACATGGTTTTCCATGTTTGTTATGATTAGCCTTGTGCCATTACACAAATCTTCCGACTGGTCTATGTTTCGCATTAGCATATTAGGTGTTCCTATTTTTAACTTTAAGTGATGGTTAGGTAAACCTGACATATGCAGGGAACTAAGGAATTCCGGTGTCAGGATGTCAAGTACTTCGGGAACATGGATTTCGAACCTATCAATTGAATTTGAACTGTAGTAGTCGCGTATGTCTCCTGTTTTCAGAACATAAATAAATTACCAAATAGAAGTCAATGTATATTTGAAAGTAAAAAGAAAAAATGGAAGAATATGACAACCTTCCATTAAAGCAAGAATGTGGTCGTTGATGTCATCCACAACTTCTAACATAGAAGAGAGAATTGCTCGACCCATGAGGTAATCATAGGAATGATAATTACTAATGAAATCGGGATATGTACTTTTCACAATTCCAACAACAGGATCATGAAAGTCCATAATCAAAATTTCAGGGGGAATGTCAATTTCTACAACACCATCGTTAGGTTCTGATGCTTTGCCTTTGCCTATTCGTAAAATCCAATCTGAAAAATCTGCAATTTCATTTTTATCTTGCTCTGTCGGACCCGAATGCAAACACATGTTTTTTTCCAGCATTAAAACTTGAACTGAATGCCATATGTAAGATGCATTTATCGCCGAGTGAACAAAATCCGAATGGCTGCCTCGTGGAACAACAGGTAAAATTTGTTTAAAGTCACCAACAAAAACTACAACCTTTCCACCATACACATCCTTTGAATTATTGTACGCACTCATGACATCTTTCAATGTTTTGTCAAGTGCTTCTATAGCATGCTTGTGTGCCATCGGTGCTTCGTCCCATATAATTAGCTTTGTTTGTCTTAGAAGGTCTCCAACATCATCGTTGAATTCAACGTTGCAAGTAGAATTATCAAGTGTTGTTACAGGTATCTTAAACTTGGAATGTTCAGTTCTAACCCCTAGCAATAACAAAGAAGCTAGACAACTGGTGGCAACGGTTAAACATATCTCATGTTTGGACCTCAAAGCTGATGCCAGTGTTCTCCACATATAGGTATTACCAGTACCGCGATAACCATGAAGGAAGAAGACACCACCATTCTGTGACTGGACATCCCCCATTATTTTTCAATATGCCTTTTTGTTCATCTAAGAAATGTTGAAAAGGAACATGTAAAATAGATAGCCAGGAGGACAATGGAAATGTTGTTCATAAGAAAACAGATTTCAAGAATTACCAGTAAAAGCATTGAAGAGTCTTGTAAATTCCAATTTCATAGCTGCAGGATCATAATTACATTCATCATATATGAGTCTGTTTCCTACCTGCTGCAGTACATAGGTGTCTGGATATGTAATGGAACTAAAATCATTGAGAGTCCTTCTATTTGCCTGCATTATCTTCTCAATTTCTATTAAAGTCAGACTTTAAAATTCAGTCTCTGTCAACACCAAATCTGAACAGATGCAGCAAGGAAAACAAAGTTCGGAAGTAGTTAGATCAGACAGGAGTTCAAGAAGAATGGACGCATGTTTGCTGCAGTAACATGCTGAAAGTAAGGTAGCAGCCCAATAAATAGTTTGCATAAATAAGTGAGAGTGAGATATGAAGAAACCTGGATTTAGAGCTAATAATATTTGGGAATGTAAAAGACCACCAGACAACAGTTACCACGATTCTATCCAGACATGTGTCGGTCGATTAACAGCACTCGACAATAGTATTACAACAAAAAGTGTGCGAAGAAAATGTCCAAAACCCCATTCACTTGCTTCCTTGATAGAAGCTACGTATTCTTTATCGTCCTTGAGAAAGCCCATTGATAAGCATGAATCTCTCAATATTGGTTGTCACCAAGTTTGCGAATATCTTCATAACTTGTAGGTCCCTTGACTACCTTCAACATCATCCTCAAGTAAAACAGTTCTCCAGTAGTCGGAGAAACCCATACCAAATGACCTATTGTGAACCCTATTTTTCATGGCCTCCATACCCTATTTACCTTGTCATAAACAAACCTTAAAACAAACTGATCATAAGTCAGTGATTGGGCTTCTTCATATTGTGCATTTTCGGCCAGCCATGCAGTAAACATAGATTCAGTCACACTTGCAGTTTCCAAAATATTTTCCGTTCGATCATGATATGTATAGTAAAAAAACTTCTCACCCACTAAATGTTGGAACATACGCTCCACCGCAGGTTTTCTCCCATGAATGTTGTAAGAGTAAATCTTCCAACATGCTTCACTCGGGGAGATATATCTACAGTCTAGATATTGTTTGATTTCATCAACATGCTATGTCTCATTTCTGGAAACAGATGTTGTTATCTTATCATATCCTTTATTTATATATTTGAAAATATATTTAATGGATGTACTTTGGTTACACCATTCCATGTTTATATGTGCATGATATTTCAAAAGAAATATTGTATTATATGGGACCATATGTCGATTGTCCAATGTAATTCCATTTTTGAAAGAGCTGCAGGAAAGTCGAAGAGTGATGTGGCTCTGCAGGCTCAATCAACAAATGATAAGAAACTCAAAGGAAAGTGGTTCTAAAACAAATTTAGAGGTGGATACAAAAATTTGATTGGTAGAGGAAACCAGGATGAAGAAAATATGTCGAATCAGATAAGATCATACTAAGGAAACCAAAGAGGTGGTGTTGCAAATAGAGGAAGAGACGGTGGTTGAAAACCTGACAAGAGTCACATTCAGTGTTATAATTGTCATAAGTATGGTCATTGTTTGAGTGATTGTCCAGAAAAGAGAAAGAATTAAGAAAGTGATGTAAAGTTCGCAAAGTATGAAGAAAAAGAGATATTTCTGATGGTCACAACAAGAGATGAAGAAAAATCAAGGATCAATGGTACTTATATTTAGGATGCTCATCACACATGTCTGGAAGGAAAGATTTGCTTGTCCACCAAAAACCTTCTATGAAGAACATGGTGAAATTTGCAAATGACAATATCCTAGAAGCTGAAGGTATTGGTGATGTTATGATCACGAGGAAAGATGGCAAGAGGTCAATAATTTCCAATGTGTTGTACATACCAGGCATGAAGAGAAACTTGCTCAGCATAAGGTAGTTGTTCAAAAAGAATTACAAATTTATGGTCAAAGAAAAGATGATGAGAGTCGTCGACGTAAATCGAAGGTTAATCTTGAAGGATCCAATGTCCCAGAATAGAACCTTCAAGATTGAACTTAATGTGATGGAGCACAAGCACCTTTCGACTACAGCTAGAAAAGATTAATGGATATGGCACTATTGACTAGGCCATCTCAACTTCAAAGACATCAAAGATTTAAAAAGAAGAAATATGGTTTCAGGGTTTCTAGAAATCAACATTTCAAATGAGGTGTGTGAGGAATGTGTGCAGGCGAAGCAGCACAAGAAAAAATTCACAAGGATGCAGGAAGCAAGTCGAAGGCTATTCTTGAAATCATATACTCTGATGTATATGGACCAATTCAGGTGGATTCAAATGGAGGTAACAAATACTTTATTACATTCGTAGATGATTTTAGTCGAAAACTATGGACTTACCTGATCAAGAAGAAAAGTGAAGTGATCGAGGTTGTAATACAGTGGGAGAACTGACTTGGCTTGCGTTTTATCGCAAATATTGCGAATATCTAGAGTCGCCACCGACTTTTCTTTTATCCAATATTTAGGAAAGGGTGAAAAGAACATGAAAGACCTTGATATTATTGAGTTCGGGGGTAGGTAATGAAAAGGGAAGGTGTTAGCACCCTTTTCATCCGTAGTTATCTACAGGCTCTTAATTCTAGCTCACTCTTGTTTTTTTTTTTAAATTTCTTTGTGAATGTGTTTGAAAATATATTGAAAATTCCAATAGTAAGGCAACTTCGTAATGATTCTCGTATTGGTCCTCGAGAATGCGTACAAAGTGTTTCGTTTGAAAATATTTCAGAAAAAGTGTTTGTGAAAAGATATTTTTATTTTGAAAAGGTTTGTGAGCAAGAAATTATGAGTGATCTACTTACTCAAAGTATTTATTGTTATTTTCCTCCTCCTTTAGATAGTGTTATCCTATCATTAGTTAGTAGGAAGCCCTATCATTGGATGTGAAGGGATATGTGTGGGCCATTGTACAATCATAGAATGCAACTCGTAGGGGCGCGTTAGCATTTATCATTAAGGGACTAGATAGTTTGCCGAAGGCAAAATCGAAAGGGTCATCGAGGGACTACGATCTTTGTTTTCGAGGGACTTTGCTAAAGCGCCCATGCGTTCGAGGGACATGACTGTTTTCTGAGGTAACATGGGAGGTTACCCTAGAGGTGCGCATGTGTGAAGTGATCGTTTTTAGTTATTTTAGTCTTTGAAATTAGGGTTAGCTATCATTTGCTTTTATCTTGCCATACAATCCTAATTACTAACAGTAATAGTGAAAATAATAAAGCAATAAAGTACGGAAAGTAAATGTTCCTACGCTATTACATGGCTTCGGGAATGGGGGGTACAAGTAATAAAATTCAAGGAAAAGTAAAATCCTAATTATCTATTACAAACCATGAGCAGTTACAATAATTGGAAAAAAGCGTGAGAATAACAAACTACACGAAAATATAAAATAGGAAAGCGAAAGAAGAAGGAAATTGTTTTCTTGGCAATTTTTTGATAAAAGAATTGATGATTAACCTAAAACCTAAATTTTTTTAAATAATAAAAAAAGAAATTGATTAATTAAAACATAAAAATCTAATTTGATTGATTAAATAAAACCTAGAAAACTAATTAGGGTTCATGAAAGAGTTTTAGGAAAAATTAATTTGTTTAAAAAAAGGTTTTGGTTTGGTAAATCTATGGTTTATATGTGAAAATAGTAAGTAAATAAGGATTTTAAAAAAAAGTTACCAGGGCTGGGGGTTGAACCCACGCCCTTTATCCTTTCAACCAACACCTTCACCACCAGGCCAGACCCGCCTTAGTGTCAAGGAATGGAACCAGGGCCTTCAGTAATCTGCAAAATAAGTGAAATCATAAAAAACATCAAAATTCCAAAAGGATGAGATCAAACCCACGCCTTGGCATAATAAGTCCTTAATGTGCGCGCTTCAACTGCTGGGGCAGTAATACATCTGTTAACTTATGTCAAACCATTAAAAGAAATATTAAACACAAATTCATTGACCAGACAGACGCTGGAGCCCTAGCTTTGTTCGTCTTCTCTGGTAGCCATTTTATTTCAACCTGCAAAATAAGAGATATTAACAAACCAAAAGTACCCTACCCCCCTAAATTAGATCCTACTAATCTTATGGGATGGTTCTTTTAGACTGAAACAAACTGATTTGAGAGCTATTGTAAAAACACATAGGATCGGTGTTGTGATAAGGTGGGAGAACTGACTATGGTTTTGCGTTTGTTTTCGCAAATGTTTCGGTTGAGCAAGAGTCGCCACCGACTTTTTATTTTATCCTAAGGAAAGGTTTAAAAAGCACATCAAAAAACTTTGAGATTTTTTCTTGGGTTCGGGGAGTAGATTATAGAAATGGAAGGTATTAGCACCCTTTCTATCCATGGTTATCCATGGGTCTTAGGTACTTGCTTAGATCAACTTGCCTTAGTTTTCAATTGTTTGAAATGGTGCTCTGTGTGTGGTTTTGAAAATGTTTTGAAAAAGATGCCTTGTCTAGGCTAACCTTGTATCAATTCTTTACTCGAATGTTTTACAAAAGGTGTTTGTCTTTTTGAAAAGATGTTTCAAGGTTTCTTTGAAAGTTTGTTTTGAAAGTGTTTGTGAAGTGTGGTTTGAAAAATAGGCAAGTGTTTTGTTTTGCAAGTTGACAAGTACTTAAGAGCTATCTACCCTAATGTTCTCAAAGATTTTTGTTATGTTTTAACCCTTTTAACAATTTTGTTCCACCATTGCATTTGGTGGACAATCTTGTGTTAGGAGGTGAAAGGGACGGGCGCGGGTCATCGTTTAGACCATAATTGCAATGGTGCCAAGCATCTTTGGGCAATTTTTTCTTTGAAAGGGACTTGATCATTTTAGGCAACTTTTCGAAAGCGTCATCGAGGGACTATGATCATTTGATTGTTTGTTTTTGTTTTGCACAAAGAGACCTAACATGCAATATGGCCCATTTATTGAAGGCAACAAGTGGAATACCCTAGGGGTGCAAGTGTGATATGTGTTATCCATTTTCATGCTTGTTTATCTTTGAAATTAGGTCAAACTATTTTTGTTCTTTTTATTCGCATACAAACCCTAATTCTAGCATGGTATATTTAAAAAGCGTTAAAGTGCGAAAAATAAAGTTCTAAACTATTACAACACAATATGGGAAGGGGGGTACAAATGTTCAAATGGGGGGATATTTAGACAAGGAATTTAAACCTAGCTATTACATCAATTTTGGAATATTTACAAGATAATTAATTACATAAATTAAATGGAAAATAAAATAAAGATGCAAAATGCAAAAAGGGTTTTTATATGTATGGAAAAAAGGATGTTTTTTATGTCAAATAAACAAAATGAATAAAATAAAAAAAGTAATATTTGTGGGGTTTTTGGTGTTTTAAGGGTAAAACCCTAATTTCATTAAGTAAAAGGTAATATTTATTTAAAGTGTAAAATAATTAATAATTATGTACAAAATAAAATAAAAATGAAGTATATTCATAAAAAAGTATTTTCCATGTCAAATATTAATAAAATAAAAAATGTATATATTTTTTGTATTATTTACCTAAATATACTAATATATATAAATATCTTTATTATTTACTAAATAAATATTATATATACAAAATAATAATATTTAATATTTATAAAAAAAAAATTTTTTGATACAAAATGTTTTCAAAAGAGAAAATGAAATAAAAATCAGAAATAAAATATATTTGCATTATTTTTCTAGTTTTTCTAAATAATAGTATATATATATTATTTATGTACAAATGGTTCATATAAACAAATAAATGCCTAAAAAATATAAAAATGGTGTAAAAATAATTTTTCATGTTTTTAATATTACTAGCAAAAATAAATAAATCAGAATAAAAAGAGAAAAGTCAAAAAATCAATAAAACAAACAAAATGGACTCAGGGGGTATGAAAGCAAAAATAGGGTGTGAAGAGAAATAGCATAACAGGCCCAGCCCACCAAGCCTTTCTTCAACCTCCAGCCAGAAAGATGTTCAAAAACGCGCGCCTGAACACCAATTCAAACATCTGGATTCTTTGATCTTTTGCACAAACTTTCAACAAAAGAAATGTTAAGCATTGAATCACGATTCTAAATATGTAAAGAAATCATCCTAACTCTCAGAAATGAGAGAGAATTTTAACATTCCCAAATCTTGACCTAACTTTTCTTCCATATTCAGACCTTAAATTCTCATAGCTCAGGCAAAATAAATGAAAAGTAAAAGTATGTATAGATTCAGGGGCATGAGTAGAACACTTCTTATTCACAAACCTAGAGCTAACAATGCCTACATTAAGAGTTAGAAGTTCAAGAAGATACCTGTTCAGTTAAAGTTGTATCTGGCAATGGGGGAGCTTTCAGGGAAAGATGATGATCTGTACAGCTTGCCTGAAGTATAGTGATACTATTCCATTGCTTACTTTGCTTTGAAAGACCTTGAATCGAGCTATGGACCTTCAACTGCAAAACAAGAAAGTGAAAATGGTGGAACTGATTAGAGGAGTTACAGGTCGTGTTTTATGTTTTGGTTAGCTTCAAGTGATGCTAGGGAATGTGTTTGATGAGCTTTTAGCAAGAATGCATGAAAGGAATGAGAGTTGGCACTCAAACTGCAGTAGGAGCTCTGTTTGGGCAGTTCAATGGTGATTTTGAGTTTGTGGAGGTATTGGAGGTGTTGGAGTCGTGTGCTAGCTCAATTAGGATGTCTTAAATGTGTACAAAGTATTTGCTTAAGGGTTCTATTGCTGAGATCAAAGTTGTGTTCAGTTATGCCACATTTCTTACACTTTAAGCAACCAAAAGCCAAGTTGGTGTTTAGACAGGTAGAGGCCCCCATAACATGCTGCAAACCTTGGCATTGATCAGTGTGATTAGTCCCTAAACTTGTGCCAAGGGGATTTGATCTGTACTTCTTGGATTTTCATTTTGACATAAAGCTTACTTTTGCAAAAATGGTTAAAGTGCTTTATCTATTTTGGGATTAATCCATCATGCAATGCTTGAACACATAGAACATGGTCTTGGCACAAAGATTTTGCATTAAATTTATGAGTGTTGAATGGTTTAGAGGCCTGTAATCAAGTTGCATGCTGATTTGAGAAATTTGCACAAGTTATGAACATGGAAATTGGTCAATTCAAAAGTGAGTTTTTGCCATATTGCAGAATTCGATTCTCTCAAGTCATGAGGTTGTTTGATGAGTTCTTGGATATTTTGGAAAGCTTGGAATGTGTACTACAATCCATCTTTGAAATTCAAATTGAAATTCCAAGGGGAAGTATGTGAAAAATGGTCTTGAAGTTAGGTAAAAACCTTGCCTAAAAAGGTCAAATTTTCACTAAGTTAAGAATGGTTTAGTACCCTTATTCCAAAAATTGTAACTTGAGATACAAGCCTCTTTTGGGAAAACTTTGTGAATCAAAATTGTAGCTTATGCAATAGGCTACAACTTTCATGTTTTGACTTTTGCTTGAATCCAAATGAATCTTGGTGAGAAAGTGGGGCAAAGTTGGGAAAAAATTAGGGTTTTTCATAACTTAGAAAAATTCTAAGTTATGAAAAATTCCCATTTCAAACCCTAATTTGCAATTATTGGTTTCTTGATGAACAAGTTTCATGATTTGGCATGTTTTGATGAAAAATGAATCTTGACTCTTGATTTTGACCAAAAAGTCAAAGTTTGACTTTTCAGTATACAGTCAAAATTGATCAATTGACTGGGAAATTCAACTGTCAATCTTGTGTACTTGGGATCTTTTGAACTTGTTGAGCATGTCAAGACAATTCCATGGGGTCCTTGAATCCATATGTGAGCTTGGTTTGCCATTGGCTAAGTCAAACAGTCAAAATTTGCCTTTGTGCAGTCAAAACCCTAAAAATGACCATTTTGCCCTTTTGATGATCTGATTAAATTTCTTATGGAATGGTGATCCAAACTTGATAAAATGGTCCATGTGAGTTCATGATGTTGATGTGGGTCAATTTTCATGAGGTTTGACTGTCAATTGGCCACAGTTGACTTTTTCCCCAATACAGCTGATTTCTAGATCAACTGTCCAATTGACTGGGCAAAACTTGGAATCAAGACTTGAAACTTGATGTGGATAAACTTGGGAGTCCAATATGAAGCATGAAAGTCATCTTAGGCAATTTAGGTCAAAACATCTTTGTGCAAACACAAACCCTAATTTGGGTCAACAGTGCAAGGAGAAGTCTTGAGCAGATGAAACCCTAATTGGATCTTGATCTCCAAGGGCTTTGTGATGAGAAATAAATGAGAAATGGGAGGGCAAATTTTGGGGTACAACAGTTTCCCCTGTTCAATCTTCTTGAATCCGAAGAGTTAGATTGGCAAGTTTGCCTTTCGTGACTCGAGGGTAAAAGGAGATTTGACACTAGAGTACCCTTAAATTTGCACTCGTCAAAGCAAGGGATGCGGGAATGGGCTTAGAGACGCCATTTGGAGATGGGCTTAATGATGCCATTGGAAGGAATGACAGAAACTTGTCGGGGATGGGCTTAAAGATGCCATCTGGAATGAGTATCAGGAAGGTGTCCATGCTTGGGACCATCTCTGAACTGGGGTCTGAATAAGCAATAGACTGACATCCGTATCTGGAGGCATCCGTAAACTGTTTTCAGAGGTTGAGAAGAGTCTGAACAAGCGATAGACTAACATCCATTGTTGGGAAGAATCCGTAAACTGTTTTCAGAAGTCTGGAGAAGAATCTGAACAAGCGATAGGTTAACATCCGTTACTTGGAGAACCCGTGAACTGTTTTCAGAAGTCTTGAAGTTGAATAAGCAATAGAGCAGCATCCGTTGTTGGGAAGCGTCCGTAAACTGTTTTCAAAAGTCGCATCTGAACAAGCGATAGATTAACATCCGTTGTTGGGAATAATCCATAAACTGTTTTCAGAAGTCTTGAGAAGAAACTGAACAAGCGATAGGTTAACATCCGTTACTTGGAGAACCCGTGAACTGTTTTCAGAAATCTTGAAGTTGAATAAGCAATAGAGCAGCATCCGTTGTTGGGAAGCGTCCGTAAACTGTTTTCAAAAGTCGCATCTGAACAAGCGATAGATTAACATCCGTTGTTGGGAATAATCCATAAACTGTTTTCAGAAGTCTTGAGAAGAAACTGAACAAGCGATAGGTTAACATCCGTTACTTGGAGAACCCGTGAACTGGTATCAGAAGTCTTGAATTTGGAGGAATAACCGGTGTAGGGTTCCCTGATGATGAGCTCGTGTAAAAATGCATCTGGATAAATCTGGAATAAGCATTAGAATGTTGCCGTGTCTGGGTCACATCCGAACTATTCCTGGAAAGAAATCTCGGAAGATAATGATTTTAGTCTTTCGACAGATCTTACCTGAAAAGGTAAAGAGTTAGTTATATGCAATGTCATGATGCATGATACAATGTATGTTATGTGATATGAATGTAAATGGATGCGCATGTAAGCTGGAGAGCTGTCTTGCAAAGGATAGATGAATCCGGGATGGCTGAAGATAAAAGTATCTTGACTGCTGCCGGGAAGAATAATTCCTGGTTGTTGCTGGAGAATAAGGAGCTTGGGTTGCATACCAATCTTCTGGGGAATTCCTGATGACTTCTAGTGGAGAGTACCAATCCAATAGACTCATGCTAGGGAGGTAAGACTGAGAATCTTCAGCTTGGTGGGAAGTATTTCTGGCGACTTCACTGGGGAACTCAAGATTTGCCCTCCCAAAATTCTGTGGGGAGAAGGTTCACTAGTCTGGCTCCGCTGGGGATTTGATAATTTGAAGCTTAAACTCTGAGGGGAAATGAGTTCTGGAGGATTCCCCGGCTGGGGATAACAAAGATAAACTTTTCTGATTGTATTAATAAGTTATGCTGGGGAACTCTGATGAACTCCGCTGGGGATAGGAAGAATTTTGCCGAGTGCGATCTTCCGTGGCAATAAGCTGAGGATAACCCAGTTATAAGCCCTCGTGAGGAATAACTTTGAATAAAGCTCGGGAGAGACGTCCGTACTCTGCAGGGGATAAGCTTCCAAAATCTACTGGGGATAAGCTTCAGGGTTTGCTGGGGATATGGATTCCAAATCTCCTGGGGGTTTCCTTTGAAAGGGTACCAAGATATCCAACTGCACCTTTAACCTATCCGTAATCCTCTTTCTTGATTCATAAGGAAATGATTATGTTCAAATGCATATGCCTTTTTAACAAAACATTGGACGTTTCTCAAAATAAAACAAATAGTGCAAGAGGAAAAGTGAAAGGAAATGACACAAATTTCTGGGGAAAAGTATTTGTATTAACTTTCTCTGAGTATATTTGTACAAAGGAGACAATCATCCTAGTAAGAGGATTTTGTCGTAAATATTTGAAAGATTTATACAAAATAAAGATGGCTATGTGAAATAATTCCATGGGATTCCATTCTGCTATAGCCTTCACAACTCTGAATATCTGTCCATTCAATGCTTCGTTTGCCGATGACTGGATTGTTCAGAAACCTAGAACTGGTTGATAAAGAGATTGTCTTCGAAGTGATCCGACGAGACATAGTCATACACTTTGATTCCCTAACTTTTGCCGGAATCGCCCTTTCGGGTTTTCGATCCACCGGGAAACCCCTTTTTGCCCAAGCCGCCCTTTCGGGTTTTCAACTTGCCGGGTGTACGGATTTTTTTATTTTTTATCCCTAACTTTTGACTGAATCGCCCTTTCGGGTTTTCGGTCCACCGGGATGCCCATTTCTGCCCAAGCCCCCCTTTCGGGTTTTCGACTTGTCGGGTTATTTTATGCGTAGTATCTTTTGACTATGTCTGCGTTCGCAGGGTGCGGCAAATCGTCGCCGTCCATGGTGGTCAGAATCATTGCACCACCAGAAAATATGCTCTTGATCACAAATGGTCCTTCATATGTAGGAGTCCATTTGCCCCTGGGATCACTTTGCGGCAAGATAATCCGCTTGATTACGAGATCTCCGACTTGATACACTTGACGTCTGACTTTCTTATTGAAGGCCTTGATCATCCGCTTTTGATACGCCTGACCATGGCATATAGCAGCGAGTCGCTTCTCGTCGATCAGATTGAGTTTGTCAAGTCGGGTCTGCATCCAATCATCTTCATTCAAACCTGTGTCCTTCATAATCCTTAGAGAAGGAATCTGAACCTCCATAGGCAGGACAACTTCCATGCCATATACCAAAGAAAATGGGGTTGCCCCGGTTGAAGTACGTGCCGTCGTACGGTATCCATGCAGAGCAAACGGTAACATCTCATGCCAGTCTTTGTAAGTGACTGTCATTTTCTGAATGATCTTCTTAATGTTTTTGTTCGCAGCTTCAACAACACCGTTCATCTTCGGCCGATAGGGAGATGAATTGTGATGATAAATTTTGAACTGTTCGCACAAAGCGGTGATCATTGTGTTATTCAGATTTGTACCGTTGTCTGTGATGATCCGGTCTGGAACACCATACCGACATATGAGATTTTGCTTGATGAAGCGGGCAACCACATTTTTAGTAACAGAGGCGAAGGAAGCTGCTTCGAACCATTTGGTGAAATAGTCAATGGCAACCAGGATGAAGCGATGTCCATTGGAAGCCGTGGGCTTGATCTCTCCAATCATGTCAATGCCCCACATTGCAAATGGCCAAGGAGCAGTCAGAACGTTGAGAGGAACCGGAGGGATATGAACTTTGTCAGCGTAGACTTGGAATTTGTGGCAAGTACGGGAATGTTGATGGCAGTCAGCTTCCATGGTAGACCAGTAATAGCCTGCCCTTAGGATCTTCTTAGCCATTGTATGCCCGCTCAAGTGAGTGCCAAATGTGTCGCTGTGTATATCAGTCATGATCAACTCTGCTTCAGCTTTGTCTACACATCGGAGTAATACACAATCATGGCTTCGTTTGTAAAGGATGTCGTTGCTTAGGAAGAACTTAGCAGCAAATTTCCTTAAGAACTTCTTGTCATTTACGGAAGCTCCTTCGGGATAATCTCTAGTCTCGAGATACCTTTTGATTTCATGGAACCAAGGTTGTTCCACTACTTCTTCGGTATTAATCTCGTGACAATGCGCAGGTTCATCCATTCGCTCGATGGTGATTTGGGGAGCCTCGTTATCCCAGTTGAGTTTAAACATGGAGGACATTGTGGCTAGAGCATCTGCTAGCTGATTCTCTTCTCGCGGGAAATGCTCGAAGGTAATTTGCTCGAAATGAGGCAACAATGTCAGGACATGTTCTTTGTATGGGATAAGATTAGGATTCTTGGTATCCCACTCTCCTTTGATTTGACTGATAACCAAAGCCGAGTCCCCAAATACGATCAAAGATTTGATCCCTAAGTCTATAGCAGCCTTGAGACCAAAGATGCAAGCTTCGTATTCAGCCTTGTTGTTTGTGCAGCTGAAGCAAAGTCGGGCCGTGAAAGGTGTGTGACAACCTTCCGGGGAAATGAGTACCGTGCTGATACCGTTTCCAAGTGCGTTTGAAGCACCATCAAAGTACAGGGTCCATCGGGATCCCTTTTCGGGTCCGTCATACGGTCCGTTACTTTCAATGTTGTCGAAATTCATGATGTCCTCGTCTGGGAAGTCAAATCTCATGGGCTGATAATCCTCGATAGCTTGATGAGCCAGATGGTCAGCTAGTACACTCCCTTTTATAGCTTTTTGGGTGGTGTACTGGATGTCATACTCAGTTAGGATCATTTTCCATCTAGCTATCCTTCCAGATAAAGCGGGCTTTTCGAAGATATACTTGATAGGATCCATTTTAGAAATCAACAAGGTAGTATGAGTCAACATATACTGTCTTAGTCGGCGAGAAGCCCATACCAAAGCGCATCAAGTTTTCTCGAGCAGTGAGTAGCGAGTCTCACAGTCGGTAAACTTTTTGCTAAGGTAATAAATAGCATGCTCTTTTCGACCAGACTCGTCATGCTGGCCCAAAACACACCCCATTGAGTTATCCAAGACGGTCAAATACATGATTAATGGTCTTCCTTCGACGGGTGGCATCAGAATAGGAGGTTCTAGCAAATACTCCTTGATTTTATCAAAAGCAGTTTGGCAATCGTCGTTCCATTCGACTACCTGATCTTTCTTCAAGAGTTTGAAAATTGGCTCACAGGTAGAAGTCAGATGCGAGATGAATCTGACAATATAGTTCAAGCGCCCCAAGAACCCTCTAACCTCCTTTTCAGTACGGGGAGCAGGCATCTCTTGTATTGCTTTCACTTTTGCTGGATCGACTTCAATGCCTTTGTTGCTTACAATGTATCCTAGAAGTTTACCAGACCTTACTCCAAAAGTGCACTTACTTGGATTCAGCCGAAGTTTGTATTCTTTCAACCTGGCAAACAGCTTTTCCAGATGTTCAAGGTGCTCTTCCTCCGTTTGTGACCGAGCTATCATATCGTCTACGTAAACTTCGATCTCATGATGTATCATATCATGAAATAAAGCTACCATGGCGCGTTGATAAGTTGCCCCTGCGTTCTTCAGCCCGAACGACATCACCTTGTAACAGAAAGTGCCCCATTGTGTGACAAAAGTTGTTTTCTCCATATCCTCGGGGGCCATTTTGATTTGATTGTAGCCCGAGAATCCATACATGAAGGAAAACACTTTATGCTGAGCTGTATTGTCGATCAAAATGTCAATGTGTGGAAGTGGAAAATCATCTTTGGGGCTGGCCCTATTCAAATCCCGGTAGTCCACACACATCCTGACTTTGCCATCTTTCTTAGGTACTGGCACGATGTTAGCGACCCATTGAGGATAGGACGTAACATCCAGAAAGCCAGCGTCGAATTGCTTCGTCACTTCTGCTTTGATCTTTTCAGACATGTCAGGCCTCATTCGGTGGACTTTTTGCTTGATCGGTGGACAATCCTCTCTTGTAGGGAGACGGTGAACCACGATGTCTGTGTCTAAACCCGGCATGTCTTCATAAGACCAAGCGAAGATCTCAACATACTCGTTCAACAACTGTATCAGACGTTCCTTGACACTTGCTTCCAGATTGGCGCCCACTTGCACCTCCTTCCGGTCTTCCTCGGTTCCTAAGTTGACAGTTTCCAATGACTCTTCGTGCGGTAAGATGGCCCTTTCCTCTTGTTGTAGAAGTCTGGCTAGTTCCCCTGGTACTTCACAACCTTCTTCATCTTCATACTTGGCTTGATTGACCAGATCTTCAGAGTTATTGAGGGGTATAGCAGAATAGTCACCCATGGAATCCGGAGTGGATGGGTACCTGCATTGGTGAGTGTGGGTGTGTGTAAGGGATAGCCATCCTTAAACAAAAAATGCAAAAGGAAAGAAAATGAACATAAGCAGTTTATCAAATGAAAAACGTCCAATGAATCGTTAAACATGGCATATGGATGTGAAAAATAATCAAAACCCTTACAAATGGACCTACATGCCCCGGGCAAGGCATGAGGTGAAAAGATAGTGTACGGATTGTTTGAAAATAAATATTACAGACCAATCGGAAATGTTTGACAGATAAATTACTGATGAATAAAAGTGATGGGGACAAAGTCTTTTGCCTCCCAGTTGCACAATCCTCCTTTGACAGTCGGGTAAATCCACTCTTCGATGTTGCTCTCTTTGTCTTCATCCTCCAAAGCGTTGATTCCGTAGGGAGAAATTTTGACTGGCGCTCTTTCAATCTTCGAACGGCGCATAGCTTTCTGGCCTGCGGTAGTGAACCCTAATCCAAATTTGTCAGTCTTATGTGGAATATCAGGAAACTTCCCCCATGCTGAATTCTTCCCTTCCTTTATTGCGGCCTTTGCGTCTTCCAGAGATGCCATCCTGGCCATCTGCCTCGGTGTCTCAGCTGCCAGCTTTGCTATTGTTATTTCCGGAAGGACTTCTTCGAAATGCTGAAAAGGCGTCTCAATGAACTCTCCTTCTACCTCCACATACCGGAAAGAATTCAAGTGGCTAATCATGTACTCCTCTTCACCATGGACAGTAATGATCTTTCCCTTGATAGGATACTTCAACATCTGATGTAAGGAGGAGGTGACTTCCCCAACATGGTGTATCCAAGGTCTACCCAGCAAGCAAGAGTATGACGGACAGATGTCCATCACATAGAAAGTGGATTTAAACACCTCAGTGCCTATCTTGATGGGAATTTCAACCTCCCCATGGACCATTCTCTTCGAACCATCGAAAGCCCTGACAACAATATCACTCGGCTTCAACTCCAACCCTTCACAATCTAGTTGGTCCAAGGCCTTCTTAGGCAGTACATTCAGCGACGAACCAGTGTCGACCAAGACATGTGCGAGAGTAGTTCCCCGACACTCGACTAAAATGTGCAAAGCATCATTGTGGTTTCTACCTTTAGGAGTTAGGTCGACATCAGAGAAACCTAATCCATTGTCCGCAGTCAGGCTAGCCACACAATTTTGAAATTGATCTGCAGAGGTTTCCTGGGGCACATGGGCTGCCTTCAGGAATTTTATCAGAGCTTTAGCGTGCGCTTCCGAGCAAAGTAGCAATGCCAGCATGGAGATCTTTGAGGGGGTTTGCCCCAGTTGTTCTACCACATCGTAATCACTCCTTTTGATTATCCTCAAGATCTCATCCATTTCCTTCTTGGAGGTCTCCGGGATGACCAAGGGTTGAGCCCTCGTCCTGACGAGCTCATCTTGGATTCCCTTACCTTTGTCAGCAGTGGTAGGAGGGACAATACTAGGGGCAACAACATCTTCAATCAAAGGGGTTCTAGCAGAGAGTTTTATTGGTGCAGGGATGACCTTGTCGGCAAATGAGGGTCCAAAGATTGCTCTTGGAGGGGCAATCTCTAGAGAAAAAAATTCTCCCGCTCCTGGTGATTTTGCTCGTGCCTGCAATGTTACTAATGCTGGCTTCTTCATCATCCGAACTTTATTCAGTTATTTCGATTTGTTTAATACCATGGTAGTAGACGTCACCGCCATAGTTCCATGGTATTGACTTCTCAGAAACATAGGGGACAGGCCCTGGCATTGTTATCTTCAAAGGAACAGATTTCGTAGCTGGTGTAATCTTAACAGGCTTTTTGACGGCCTTGGAAAGATTGGCGTGAATGGTTATGATTGAGACATCTTCGGTATGGGTTGGAACAGCAGAAACTTTTTCAAACAAAATTTGTCGACTATCCATAAGGCCTTGGATGCCCTTCTTCAGTAACGGACAATCAAATGGCAGAGAGTAACAACAATAGCAGTCTTCTTTACATCCCGGGAAGATCCCGGTCCTTAACAGATTCAACTTGATGGTTAACAATGGGGTTATCAGATCATTGACATCAGCAACATACAAATCTTCTTCAATGGCATTGACATTTCGGCCGTGCTTTGGCATGGGAGCAGATATCACATTAGGCTTCTCCGAAGCGTCAAACTCTACCTCCTTCGCCTCTATCAGGTCTTGGATTTTATGCTTGAGTGCCCAACAATCATTGGTGTCGTGCCCAACACTGTCAGAATGGTAGGCGCATTTAGCATTAGGATGATAATGCGGAGAGGACGTATTCACATTTTTTGGTGCCTCTTTGATAGTGGAGAGATTCAACTTCAACAGATGGGGAAGCACTTGCGCTGGAGTCATATTAATACGGGTGAACTGCCGTTGTGGCCATTCCACTCGTTGTTGATTTGGTCTGGACTGGTTATAGCGAGGCTGCTCACTTGAAGAGTTTTGAATCATTACGGCCCCCACGGTTGGCTGGCGCTCCGTCTTCCATGCTCTTCTCTGAGAATATACCACAGCCGTTTCCTTCTTAAAAGGCTTCTTCTCAACACTTGCAGCAACACCCTTCTGAATCTTTCCTGACTTGATGCCAGCTTCTATTCTTTCGCCTGTTAAGATCAAATCGGTAAACCCCGCGGAAGAGTTACCAATCAGATGATTGAAAAATGGCCCAGATAGGGTCCATAGAAACATATCAACAAGCTCACGATCGGTTAAAGGAGGCTGCACCCTGCCAGCCAAATCCCTCCATTTTTGTGCGTATTCTTTGAATCCTTCGCCTGTTCCTAATGACATACCCTGAAGTTGGGTACGAGTAGGAGCAAGGTCAGAATTGTACTGGTATTGTTTGTAGAAGGCGGTGGCCAAGTCTTCCCAATTTCGGACACTGGTTCCCTCTAGCTGATAAAACCACTCCAGTTGAGCCCCAGAAAGGCTGTCTTGAAAGAAATGAATCCAAAGGTTTTTATCTGCCGTATAGGGTTGGATCTTTCTCACGTAGGACCTGAGATGCATTTTTGGACAGGACAGCCCATCATACCTCACAAACACTGGAACTTTGAATTTTGGGGGAATCACAATCCCGGCAACCAAACCCAAGTCTTCAAAATCCAAACCCGGTACTCTCTGTAGTTCCATGGCGGCCAACCTGTCTTCTAAACCCTTGTATTTATCATCAGCTGGAGGGTATTGCTGATCAGAATAGTCTTCATCCTCTTCGACCTCTTCTTCTTCCACATCGGACTCGGAAGGTACCGCAGCCCCACCTCCTTTGCTGGTTCCTTCATCAGAAGTAGGAGGAAATTCAAGCACTCTCCGAGCTTCTCCGTCAAATCTTCTCCCTAAAGTAGCCACCCCGAGTCTCTTTTTCTTCTTTTTCACTGGGTCTTTATTCCCCAGCAAGGTCTTGAGATCCTCCTGACCTTTAGCCAAGGTTGTCAGGAGTTGCTGAAACTGTGCATTCTGAGCTTGTAGGTCTTTGACTGTTTGCTCGAGATCCATCCTACTGAAATAAACAGCAGACAGATAAGGAAACCTGGAGTGAGACCTGCTTATGCACATGATGAATGGTATGCTTATGTATGCAATGCATTCAAGGATTTAGGACATTCAAAATTGTTTCAGACAAAGAAGAACGCACGTCATATTAATAAGAAGAAATTTGTTAGTACATAAATGCCCCATGGGCCAAATATTACAAAACTTCTTAAGGTAAAAAGACATTGCGCATCCTCTTTGGCGCAATGTAGGTGTTGAGGGCCTCTTGCTCATGGAGTCGGCGGGTAAGCTCTAAAACCTTCTTCTCACTAGCATAGAAGCTGGCTTCAAAAGTGTTCCGTTCCTCCTTGAGCTGAATCCAACTTTTCTGCATTTCCTCCCACGATGTAGGCATGTCAGGATGTAGGATGGTATAGGGAACCTCTCCTTCCTTGACGGGCTCTTTAATCACAGGGAGAACATGAGGATAAGGCATCATTAGACTCTGGGCTCGGGCTCGTACCCACTTGAGATAAGGCTCAAGAGGGATGGAGTTCTTGTGTCCCAGTGTCTTGCTATCAACCTTGTTGGGCCTTCCCCAAGCTCTGATGAATCTTTGGTGAAGTCCTTGCGCATCGTTGTCGAAGTCAAAAACTAGGTCAGGAATCAACATGTCGTGAGGGCCATCCCTCCGTGCATATCCAAATTGCCTCAAAGCTAGGCAAGGGTTGTAGGTGATACCTCCTCTGATTCCAAGTAAAGGAACATTAGGAAACTCTCCACAATGATCGACGATGATGACATTTTCTCTGGACCGAGAACACCACTGTACATCAGAGTGAGTAAGAGTCATCAACCGTTGGGACCACCTTGAGCCTTGGTCATTCTTCAAGACAGATTGTGGAAGGTGAGAAATAAACCACCTTGCAAGGAGAGGAGTACATCACATGAGAACACCCCTCTTTCTCATTGTTCGTGTGTAAAATGAGTGAAGAATGTCCCCAAGCAATGTTGGTATTGGATTTCTGGACAAGAAGATTTTGACGGCGTTGACATCTACCAATTGGTCAGGATTTGGGAACAAGACCAACCCATAGATAAGGAGTACCACAATCTCTTCAAAGGCTTGTAGGTCCAATGAGTTCCAACATTCTTGTGCCTTCTCAAACAAGAATTTTGCTAAGAATCCCTTGACGCCACTTCTGGTTTCCCAATGCCCCTTGATGTCGGATGGTTGTAGATGTAATGCTCGAGCAACACCTTCCGGCTTTGGTTCCTTTTCTGTACCGTTGAAGGGTAGTTGATTAAGGATAGGAATTCTCAGGAGTTGAGAAAACTCCTCCAAAGTGGGCACCAATTGGTAATCAGGGAAAGTGAAACAGTGGTGAAGAGGGTCAAATAACTGGAATAACACTTTCATAATGTCTTCTTCAATGTTGGTGTTGACTAGGCTGAGCATTCTACCATGTCTTTCACTGAAGGATGAGCTTTCCAGAATTCTTGAGGTGAGCTCCTTGAGTTGAGGAGAAATTCTCACAAGGTTGACTTGGATGGTGTTTCTGCGAGGAATTTCCATGACCTACAAAACAAGAACAAAGATGAAGATCCAAACCCTTGAAATGGTTAGTGAATGCATATGATGTTTTATGATGTTTATGATGTATGCACAAAACACATGTACAAGCAAATCACACCAAACCCTAGTTTCAGGCTTGCATGGGGTTTCATAGGTAAGTACCCTCTTGAGTGTAGTTGGCTTAAAAACCTGTCCTATAAATAGTAACTGGGTTATAAGGAGCTCAATATCACTGGATTGTTTTCATTGTTCATCGTTTTGGTTTAGCCACTTAACTAGCGACCAAAATATTCCAAGAAAACAACCCTTAATGAGTGTAGTATCGAGTATCTACCAACTTCGGACTGCACCAAAGCCGGTCATCTCACTACCCCTAATGTAAGGCCAAGATGGTCAAGTAAGGTTCTAGGTCATTAGTGCTTAGTGACATCACTCAGCGGCCCCGTACTCTCCTTGATTGAACTCAAGGGTTATCGGTACTCACAAATATGTCGCACTAATATAGCTATTGCTTCGACCGTGTCGGTATACCCCGCACAGTTTCCACAACGTATTGCTATCTATGAAATGTTTCCCAAAATCCGGGTGGAGGATTATAAACCCAAACAAGAGAGCCAAGATATAAAGCAATAAAGACAAACAATTAATCATGCAAGAGGGTGATCTAAGACCTAAGGTTACTCCACTTTTAAATATTTTCCCCAGCAGAGTCGCCAGTTCTGTGATACGGTGGGAGAACTGACTATGGTTTTGCGTTTGTTTTTGCAAATGTTTCGGTTGAGCAAGAGTCGCCACCGACTTTTTATTTTATCCTAAGGAAAGGTTTAAAAAGCACAGCAAAAACCTTTGAGATTTTTTCTTGGGTTCGGGAAGTAGATTATAGAAAGGGAAGGTATTGGCACCCTTTCTATCCATGGTTATCCATGGGCTCTTAGGTACTTGCTTAGATCAACTTGCCTTGGTTTTCAATTGTTTGAAATGGTGCTTTGTGTGTGGTTTTGAAAATGTTTTGAAAAAGATGCCTTGTCTAGGCTAACCTTGTAACAATTCTTTACTCGAATGTTTTACAAAAGGTGTTTGTCTTTTTGAAAAGATGTTTCAAGGTTTCTTTGAAAGTTTGTTTTGAAAGTGTTTGTGAAGTGTGGTTTGAAAAATAGGCAAGTGTTTTGTTTTGCAAGTTGACAAGTACTTAAGAGCTATCTACCCTAATGTTCTCAAAGATTTTTGTTATGTTTTAACCCTTTTAACAATTTTGTTCCACCATTGCATTTGGTGGACAATCTTATGTTAGGAGGTGAAAGGGACGGGCGCAGGTCATCGTTTAGACCATAATTGCAATGGTGCCAAGTATCTTTGGGCAATTTTTTCTTTGAAAGGGACTTGATCATTTTAGGCAACTTTTCGAAAGCGTCATCGAGGGACTATGATCATTTGATTATTTGTTTTTGTTTTGCACAAAGAGACCTAACATGCAATATGGCCCATTTATTGAAGGCAACAAGTGGAATACCCTAGGGGTGCAAGTGTGATATGTGTTGTCCATTTTCATGCTTGTTTATCTTTGAAATTAGGTCAAACTATTTTTGTTCTTTTTACTCGCATACAAACCCTAATTCTAGCATGGTATATTTAAAAAGCGTTAAAGTGCGAAAAATAAAGTTCTAAACTATTACAACATAATATGGGAAGGGGGGTACAAATGTTCAAATGGGGGGATATTTAGACAAGGAATTTAAACCTAGCTATTACATCAATTTTGGAATATTTACAAGATAATTAATTACATAAATTAAATGGAAAATAAAATAAAGATGCAAAATGCAAAAAGGGTTTTTATATGTATGGAAAAAGGGTGTTTTTTATGTCAAATAAACAAAATGAATAAAATAAAAAAAGTAATATTTTTGGGGTTTTTGGTGTTTTAAGGGTAAAACCCTAATTTCATTAAGTAAAAGGTAATATTTATTTAAAGTGTACAATAATTAATAATTATGTACAAAATAAAATAAAAATGAAGTATATTCATAAAAAAGTATTTTCCATGTCAAATATTAATAAAATAAAAAATGTATATATTTTTTGTATTATTTACCTAAATATACTAATATATATAAATATCTTTATTATTTACTAAATAAATATTATATATACAAAATAATAATATTTAATATTTATAAAAAAAATATTTTTTGATACAAAATGTTTTCAAAAGAGAAAATGAAATAAAAATCAGAAATAAAATATATTTGCATTATTTTTCTAGTTTTTCTAAATAATAGTATATATATATATATTATTTATGTACAAATGGTTCATATAAACAAATAAATGCCTAAAAAATATAAAAATGGTGTAAAAATAATTTTTCATGTTTTTAATATTACTAGCAAAAATAAATAAATCAGAATAAAAAGAGAAAAGTCAAAAAATCAATAAAACAAACAAAATGGGCTCAGGGGGTATGAAAGCAAAAATAGGGTGTGAAGAGAAATAGCATAACAGGCCCAGCCCACCAAGCCTTTCTTCAACCTCCAATCAGAAAGATGTTCAAAAACGCGCGCCTGAACACCAATTCAAACATCTGGATTCTTTGATCTTTTGCACAAACTTTCAACATAAGAAATGTTAAGCATTGAATCACGATTCTAAATATGTAAAAAAATCATCCTAACTCTCAGAAATGAGAGAGAATTTTAACATTCCCAAATCTTGACCTAACTTTTCTTCCATATTCAGACCTTAAATTCTCATAGCTCAAGCAAAATAAATGAAAAGTAAAAGTATGTATAGATTCAGGGGCATGAGTAGAACACTTCTTATTCACAAACCTAGAGCTAACAATGCCTATATTAAGAGTTAGAAGTTCAAGAAGATACCTGTTCAGTTGAAGTTGTATCTGGAAATGGGGGAGCTTTCAGGGCAAGATGATGATCTGTACAGCTTGCCTGAAGTGTAGTGATACTATTCCAATGCTTACTTTGCTTTGAAAGACCTTGAATCGAGCTATGGACCTTCAACTGCAAAACAAGAAAGTGAAAATGGTGGAACTGATTAGAGGAGTTACAGGTCGTGTTTTATGTTTGGGTTAGCTTCAAGTGATGCTAGGGAATGTGTTTGATGAGCTTTTAGCAAGAATGCATGAAAGGAATGAGAGTTGGCACTCAAACTGCAGTAGGAGCTCTGTTTGGGTAGTTCAATGGTGATTTTGAGTTTGTGGAGGTATTGGAGGTGTTGGAGTCGTGTGCTAGCTCAGTTAGGATGTCTTGAATGTGTACAAAGTATTTGCTTAAGGGTTCTATTGCTGAGATCAAAGTTGTGTTCAGTTATGCCATATTTCTTACACTTTAAGCAACCAAAAGCCAAGTTGGTGTTTAGACAGGTAGAGGCCCCCATAACATGCTGCAAACCTTGGCATTGATCAGTGTGATTAGTCCCTAAACTTGTGCCAAGGGGATTTGATCTGTACTTCTTGGATTTTCATTTTGACATAAAGCTTACTTTTGCAAAAATGGTTAAAGTGCTTTATCTATTTTGGGATTAATCCATCATGCAATGCTTGAACACATAGAACATGGTCTTGGAACAAAGAGTTTGCATTAAATTTATGAGTGTTGAATGGTTTAGAGGCCTGTAATTAAGTTGCATGCTGATTTGAGAAATTTGCACAAGTTATGAACATGGAAATTGGTCAATTCAAAAGTGAGTTTTTGCCATATTGCAGAATTCGATTCTCTCAAGTCATGAGGTTGTTTGATGAGTTCTTGGACATTTTGGAAAGCTTGGAATGTGTAATACAATCCATCTTTGAAATGCAAATTGAAATTCCAAGGGTAAGTATGTGAAAAATGGTCTTGAAGTTAGGTAAAAACCTTGCCTAAAAAGGTCAAAATTTCACTAAGTTAAGAATGGTTTAGTACCCTTATTCCAAAAATTGTAACTTGAGATACAAGCCTCTTTTGGGAAAACTTTGTGAATCAAAATTGTAGCTTATGAAATAGGCTACAACTTTCATGTTTTGACTTTTGCTTGAATCCAAATGAATCTTGGTGAGAAAGTGGGGAAAAGTTGGGAAAAAATTAGGGTTTTTCATAACTTAGAAAAATTCTAAGTTATGAAAAATTCCCATTTCAAACCCTAATTTGCAATTATTGGTTTCTTGATGAAAAAGTTTCATGATTTGGCATGTTTTGATGAAAAATGAATCTTGACTCTTGATTTTGACCAAAAAGTCAAAGTTTGACTTTTCAGTATACAGTCAAAATTGATCAATTGACTGGGAAATTCAACTGTCAATCTTGTGTACTTGGGATCTTTTGAACTTGTTGAGCATGTCAAGACAATTCCATGGGGTCCTTGAATCCATATGTGAGCTTGGTTTGCCATTGGCTAAGTCAAACAGTCAAAATTTGCCTTTGTGCAGTCAAAACCCTAAAAATGACCATTTTGCCCTTTTGATGATCTGATCAAATTTCTTGTGGAATGGTGATCCAAACTTGATAAAATGGTCCATGTGAGTTCATGATGTTTATGTGGGTCAATTTTCATGAGGTTTGACTGTCAATTGGCCACAGTTGACTTTTTCCCCAATACAGCTGATTTCTAGATCAACTGTCCAATTGACTGGGCAAAACTTGGAATCAAGACTTGAAACTTGATGTGGATAAACTTGGGAGTCCAATATGAAGCATGAAAGTCATCTTAGGCAATTTAGGTCAAAACATCTTTGTGCAAACACAAACCCTAATTTGGGTCAACAGTGTAAGGAGAAGTCTTGAGCAGATGAAACCCTAATTGGATCTTGATCTCCAAGGGCTTTGTGATGAGAAATCAATGAGAAATGGGAGGGCAAATTTTGGGGTACAACAGGTGTAATTATGGTGGTTCATGATTTGGCCAGCATGGGACCTCCGCGATGATTCAATCCTGTATAAACGCATCTCAGAAACATATTAAAGGAATTAGTATGAATTAAAACAAAATGAAAATCAAAGTATGAATTTTGTAAAAGTCATGATATCAGAGATGGATGCATGTGAGTTTTGTGAGCTTTGGACAATCAGGTTTGGTCCATTCTTACTCTGTATCTTCTCAGGAACCAATTAGCAATGTAATAATGCTTGGAAGAGGGTTGCAAACTAGGGTTTCAAGTTGCCTTAATTTGATAATTTTTTGTGATTTTGGAGGGATGTTCTTACACAAGGTTTTTCGTGGCCTCTTGTATGAGTTTGCTGAGAATATATAATGAAGGATTAGGTCAACATATATGGGTTTGGACTTGTGTAAGAGCGTTTGACTTATATTATCTTATTTTGACTTTTAAAATAATAAAAAAATCAAAAATAAAATATAACAAATCAAAGGGAGGTGTATGAACAAGTCTTGAGGTGCATAAGGAGTGTAGCATACGATTGGACTCTTAAACAATAGCCCAATGGCCCAAAATATCAAGTTTCTCAATTTTGACCTTCATGCATTTTCTCAAAATTTCCCAACTTGCACTGGTTATAACTCTATCAATTTTCATCTTTTGAGGGTGATCTTTGACTTTTTGGAAAGACCCAGATGTGCTCTACAATATTTATGTTGATCTTTTTGGAATTTGAAGACTTTATCTTTATGTAAGTTGCCTTGACAAAAAGTGTCTTTTTGTTGACTTTTGAAATGACATATAATGTATTGGTCCATATCTCTCAAATGAAATTTTTTTTGGACTTGAGCTTATAGAGACAAAGTTGTAGAGAATTAAATTTTCTTCAGAATGAGCTTTGGTTGAGAATTTTCAGATGAAGTATGTGAAAGTGATGCTTGGTCAAAGTTCAGTTGACTTCTCCATAAGAAAAACCCTAATTTAGTAACTTTTGACTTTTGATGATTTGAGAGTTTCCTTGATGAATCATGATCAAACCTTGATCAAATGATGAATATTACTTAAAAACCTTGTTGTTGACCAAAAATATTTAAGTTTGACTGTATGTTGACCACATTTGACTTTTTACCCAATATAGTATATTTTCAGTTATCGGGGCCATTGACTGAGCAAACTTGTGATGCAAGGCTTGAAACTTGGTATGAGCATTCTTGGAGACATATAAGAGACCGTGAATTCCAATTTAGACCTTAGAAACCCAAACTTCCTTGTGAAAGATGAAACCCTAGTTGTGGACCCATTGCTTTGAAGGAGAATTTGTCTGATCAATTCTTGAACCACCTTGAGCATTTGTGAACCCTATGAGAATATCTTAAAGAAATGGGAGGGAAAGTTTTGGGGTACGACAACTATCTCTATTCAATATTCTTAAACCTAAAGAGTTAGATTGGTTGTCCGCCATTCGTGGTCTGAAGGTGGAAGAGGATTGAACACTTAATTTCCCAGAAATTTGCACTCGCATGTGCATGAGGTAATGTTGTTGGTTGATAATATCGCTTGAATGTGCTTAAATATTCCATTCGGAGAGGTGATAGAATGTCGTCGGATATGGGCTTGTAGATGCCATCCAAAGTAACTGCTGATAGAAGTATCAGAATGAGTCTACGCTTGACTATATCTAATGAATGCTTTCCAGACTGAACATCTTAGGAAGGTGCTTAAGTAGTTGCTTGTCAAATTTAGTCTCTATGGGGAATGCGTGTCAGAGTTCAGTCTCTGAGGTAAATTCTTGTCATGTAGATAGTCGCCTCGTCCTGCTTCAGGAATTGATCTACAATCAGTCTTTGTTGGTAAACCTGTCCTGTTTCGATAATTCATACCACCTGGTCATAT
This sequence comes from Vicia faba, assembly GCA_948472305.1. Lineage (NCBI taxonomy): Eukaryota > Viridiplantae > Streptophyta > Magnoliopsida > Fabales > Fabaceae > Vicia > Vicia faba. The sequence continues at coordinate 359,302 of CATIWC010000653.1, read as the reverse complement.
TGATAGTTTCCCCGTCCTATTTTGGGAGTTAATCTTTTCCTGGTTATAAAGATAGTTTCCCTGTCCTATTTCGGGAATTAATCTTTGCTCGGTCATACAGATAGTTGTCCCGTCTTGTTTCAGAAATTAATCTTTGACCTACTTTTTGTTGGTGAACCCGTCCTGTTTTGTGAATTTATACTTCCTGGTCGTACAGATAGTTGCCCCATCTTATTTCGGGAATTAATGTGACCTGTTTGAGAATTGTTGATGATATTCTTCTATTTGTAGACTTTTACCTGAAATGATAAAGAGTTAGTTGTATGTAATGTCATGTATGTAATTCATTGTGTAATGATGTTCTCAAAGTAAATGAGAGTGTCATATGCGTGTCATATGCATATGCTATGATACTTGTAAATGATATTTGGATGTGAAATGTCATTGGGGCGTATCGGTAGCTTCGTATGACATCTTTCTTGGGGAAAATAAATCCTGGACTGTGTTTGGGGATGAAGAATATGAATCTTTAATCTTGTTTAGAATGTCTCCGCTAGGGATTCCTGCTTTCTATTTTGAGGATACTCCGTTGGGAATGTTGGATTTTTTGCTTGGGGATAGAAGAGTTCAGAAACATTGGTCGTTCATCGCTCTACTGGGGAATTTAGTTCTTATATACCCTAACTGGGGATAAAAGAGATGAATAACCTTCAAAGGTGTCGTATGACTGAGTTTCCGATATGGACGTCAAGTCTTATCGGGGAGGACAATTAAATGATGCCTGGCTCGGTTTCAGATTCCGTAGTAATTCTCGGGGGATAACAACTTGGACTACACTTTGCTGGAGAGGGGGATTTGCTGAGGCTTTATAGTAATCAGAGTGTAATGAACTTTACTCAGGGAATTGAATTCTGTTGGGGAAATAAATCCTGCTAGAGATATATACTTTGCTGAGGAAATGAGCTCTATTGGAGGAGAGAACTCTACAGGGGATTGTACAGTGTTAGAGAAATAAACTCAGTTGGAGAATTATATTCCTGTGAACTATGCTGGGGAAGTTTCCGACGTATGTTGGAGAAATGATCAGACTCTTTTATCCTCTAGGGAGATTTGCTGGGGAGTATGGTTATATTGATAGCTGGAAGATGCCCCAATTCCTGTCTGGAAGCATATTAGTCTTGCGGGGGGAATGTATCTCCTTCGGGGATGAGCTTGTGAAGGTAACTCTGTAGGGATAATCCCATGGAGGTTGTTCCGTGGGGCTTTTCTTGTGGGGACTTGTGGACGACCTAAACGTTATCCCAATTCCTAGAGTCTTGAGTAAATGCTTATTCCTGTTTTCATGCATATATTTGTTAACAGTAATCATATTCATATACATATGTTCATTAAATTTAGTCATTGGACGTTTTTGCAAACAAAACAGGGAAAGTAAAACAAAGTTGAATTTTGAAATTGTATTTGTGTTGATAATTCTCCTATAAACAGGCGATTTTTGTACATAGAGACAGAAATCCTAGTAAGAGGAAATCTTTGTAAAACGAAAAGAGTACAAAGTAAAACAAAGAGAAAACAACTATGTGGAAATGATCTTATTGAGTTTCAACTCTGCTATTTCCCCTATGTCTTCGAGCATCTCATCCCTCGGTGTCGGAAGAAGTTGACTGAATTAATCTGTACCATTTGAACTTGATGCCAGTAACAAAGCTTGTTGTAAGTAGATGATCCAACGGGACATAATCATACATTTTAATCCATAACTTTTTCCTGGACCGCCCTTTTGGGTTTTGAGTCCACTGGGATACCCTTTTTTGCCCAAGCCGCCTTTTCAGGTTTTCAACTTGCCGGGTGTATAATCTTTATATATATATATATATATATATATATATATATATATATATATATATATATATATATATATATATCCCTGATTTTTGCCTGAACCCTTTTTGTTCGTCGGGATGCCCTTATTTTTTCCTAGGCCAATCAACCTTGCGGATCTCTTTCATGTGTAGTATCTTTTGACTATGTCAGTGTTCACAGGGTGAGGAAAATCTTCACCGTCCATGGTGGTAAGTATCATAGCACCACCAAAAAAATATTCTTAATCACAAATGGCCCTTCATAGGTGGGAGTCCATTTTCCCCTGGGATCACCTTGTGGTAGGATGATACGCTTTATTACCAAGTCACCAGCCTGATATACTCGATGCTTGACCTTTTTGTTGAAGGCTTTGATCATGCGCTTTTGGTACATCTGACCATGGCAAATAACCTCAAGCCTTTTCTCATTAATCAAACTTATCTGGTCTAGCCTAGTCCGAACCCATTCATCTTCGTCTAAATCCGCGTCTTTCATAATCCTTAGAGAAGGGAACTGGACTTCGACAAGTAGGACAACTTTCATACCATAGACTAGAGAGAATGGGGTTGCCCCAGTTGATGTACAAACTGAGGTACGATAGTCATGAAGAGCAAATAGTAACATCTCATTCCAATCTTTATATGTCACTGTCATCTTCTGTATAATCTTCTTAATGTTCTTATTGGCGGCTTCCACTGTGTAGCGATAGAAATGTTTAAGACTAAGCCATTGGATTGACTAGACTTATACAGATCAAAATAAAAATCGCCACCATGCTTTATTGTTTCCAAAGGAATGGGAAAAGAGCGAGTAACCCAAAAAGAGGGGGAAAGATTCAAGGTAAGGGGGTTGGTTATGCAAAGGGAAGGTATTAGCACCATAAACATCTATTGTACTCCGTAGGAACCTCTTTGTAAAATCTGTATATTTTGGCTATAAAATATTGTATAAAAATAGATGGTGGAGGTGAGAAAAGAAATATATTTTTTTATGATTTTTGCACCAGCCGCGGTTGCGAACCTTTAGTGCCTACGTACCATATTTCGTGCAATAAGAGATCAGAGTACACGTAGTTCCTCTTTTAAAAGTTTTAAAACACAAGTGTGTTGGTTATTTTTGGAGATAAGACATCATCGTCATTGTCCGTGTGGAAAACATACTTACTACCCACAACCATGAGAAAGGAGAATTTGCATCATCTCTAAGTGGAGGATATGGCTTAGATTTTAAAATCAACAATGCCTCACTCAACACCCAAGTGGAAAATATATCTCTTCACTACATATTGTAGAAGTATAGTTGTTTTCATCACTACAAGGATTGACAAGAGTCTAATCTTTTGAGAAAGGTTTTAAAATAAAAAGCCAAAGTGGAAAAATGGTTTGAAATGAGATTGATCGACTTTTAGTCTTCTTACAAAAAAATGTCAAGGTATTACTAAGTTGATTGAAGTTTATTTATGAAAAGGTTTTGAAAATGCATGGACCTAAGTCCAAATTTATTATGAAAGTTGTTCAAGTTTAAAAAAACAAGAAGAGTTTTCAAAAGGAGGGAGAAGATTTTTGAAATTAAAGAAGATGGGAGGAGAAGAAGAGACTATCCTAAAGCATAAGGTAAAAGATAGGGATAAGAACCATCTAACCAACAAGAAGCCAATACTTGACATTATGAGTCAAGATAGAATTCTTATTCTTTGGATTGAAACCAAGCAAGCAAAGATATTAGACCTCTTGAGAGAACCAAACTTCAAATGTATTAAGTCTTCAAAAAAATTGGGCAGAGTAACGGCTGTATACGGGTGAATTCCAGATTACAAACAAAGTATGTAATCACAATAACCCGCACACAAAACAAACAAAAAACCCAATGTCTTGAGGTAAACCTCAAGAACTCTAGAAAAATATCAATTAAGGTCACAAGGTCTCCAACATAGGCCAAGGTTTCTAATCTTAAGTCCGAGAAGTCTAATACTCCATAATGCCAAGGATAGTAATCAAATAGTCTAAGTATCATTAAAGGTTTTTATGGTTCATGTTGATTATTAGGTGTCTTAGAAGAGAAAAGAAAAGCTCAAGTGAGCAAAATAAAAATGACATGAAATGTAATGCTTAAAGTAAATGGTACATAAAGCATAAAAAATAAAAGCATAAAGTAAAAACAATTTAATAATTAGTGGTTAGTTGGATGACCATCTTGAAACTTGCATTTGGAACTCATTAGAGGATTGGTAGAACCAAAGCCTCCACACAACAAGTTGCATTTACTTTTTGTCAAGTATATCATCCATTTGGTATCCTCAAAAGTACCATTTAATGATCAACGATTTTTAAGTGATCCGCGTTGACCAAAAGTGTTGTAGATCCATTAGAGGATTGGTAGAACCAAATCCTCCACACAATGAATCTCAAGATTATTGGATCAAAGAGATCAAGTTAACATACTTGGGCTTGCAAACATAGGTTTGGGCCACGAATGATTATTTATTCGAATCGACACAAAATTTAGCGCTATGTTAAGCAATCGTAAGTGGACTTATGTAGAAGTCACACCTATTTTGAGGTTGGTCAATAGCAATCTATGCACCATTTTTTTTGAGACATAATATAGAGATCATGATCCAATAACACTTAGTGCAATAAGAAAGGGATAAGATGAAGATGGGTGGGAAAGAACATACAAACCACATTTGAATTAAATTTCAATTGAACTTTTATTAAAATCATTCATCCATTTTTATGTAGTTAAACTCAACACCATGGATCCAATGATGTTAACAAAGTCCATAATAAAAAATTCAACCCAAGATCAGCCAGAAAATAATCACAAAATAATATTGCATTTAGTATATACATTAAAAAGGTTTTAAAAGGTTTTTAAAATAGAAATAAAAGAGAAAAATATCAACTATGTTCAAATTAATCAAGAAATAAAAAGTAAGACCATAGAAAAATTAGAAATGAACTAAAATAAATTTATAAAATTTTTGGTAATTTTTTAAAGTCAGAAACTATTTTTAAAATTAAAAGAAATGAGTAAAATAAACCAAAAATGATAAAAAAATAACAAAATCAGAAATAAAAATAAATGAGGTCACCAATATTTGTCACAATATCATTGGATCATTCCATAATTTTTTCAGAATTTAAAAATGCATAAAAGTATTTTTAAACATTTAAAACAATTCAAATAAAGTGAGAATTTATAAAAAATATCAAAACACAAAATAAAATTATGAAAAAATAAAAATCAGAAAGAGAAAAATCAAAAATACTTTTCAGAATTTTCTTAGATTTTTTGGACTAAAATTGATTTTTCTATGGATTTTTTGAAATTTAAAGCAATTAAATATAAAAATCAGAAAAGAAAAATAAAGTTAAAAATATGTGAACCATTGGATGAGAGTCAAAACGCGTTAGTAATCAAATCCAATGGATCTGGCGCGCTGTGCATATCATGGTCATTAGTGAATAAAGCACTGAATCATTAATTAAATCAGATTTTCAAAAAAAATAACAGATGGCGCACCTTCATTGTTTGGAAGATGACATGTTGGCCATCTTCAACCTCCATCCAATGTGAATTGCAGGTCTCTCAAACTGTAAAATCAGAAGCTCAGACCTATGTCATTCGCTTCGTCTCTTCAAGACGAAGACAATCACACCTTTGCGACAAATTTATATAAGATGTAGCTCAAGCAATTTGGAAGGAAAGTTTTGAAAAGGGATTTGAAATTTCATGTTCAAAAATGTTTCCAGATAAAAGTAAGTGTTGTGACTAGAACCAGGGCAATGAGAGCATCACAATGATATCAAAGTTTTGAAGAATTGATGGAGAAATCTACCTATTAAAGTTGAGTTGCAGAGCTCTGAAACTGGACTTCTATGGAGAAATATAGGGCACGATTCTTGAAGGTAAATGTATGTTTAGCTTCAGGGAAGATCAAGGAAGGTAAATTGATAGAAAAATTGGATTGAAAAAGGCTTGAACACTGATTTCGAAGTTGCAGAAATTTGAGTTATGGAACAAGTTTGGCAGGGTGATTTTGGCTATCCAAGCTTGAGAAAATGAATGAGGGATGACCCTCTATTTATAGGGAATCAAATGTAATTTCCAAACGTGTGAAATGATTAAGTTTAGAGGGAAATCGTGTGAAGTTGTAAACAAGAAAAGTGTGACTACTAATTTGATCAAAACTCATCCAAAATGCGTGTTTTGCTGTGCTAATCACTTCTGGAAGTTCACTAAACATTTTTAGAGGCAAAAACGCGTAGAAACAAAGTGTTTAGAAGCTAAATCAATGATTTCAATTTCTGACTTTTGAAGAAACTTCAGTTTCAAGTTACCAAGTTCAAATCAATGGCATTCTCAGATCAAGGGGTCTTAGGGCATGATTCTTCATTCTTTAGAAAGATTATGTTACAAGTTTGCAATGGAAAAAGAATGGAATCAAATGGATGCTTGAGCTGAAAGTTGCATTGAGTCAAAGTTGGAGAAAAAGGGTTGACTTTCCATACAGAAATATTTTAAATTTTTCTTCAAAAGTGACGTATAATGTTTTGCATCCAAACATGGCCTTCCACTTGGAATTTGCTCTTGACCAAAAAAGATGGCATGAAATAGACCTCTTAAATGAAACTTTGAAACTTGAACCATTCAAAATATCCAAAAATTGAGAGAGTTATGAATTGTTGAACTTGGAAAAAAAATCATGAAATGACCTATAATCTTTTGTATCCTTAGGGAATCTTACATCAATTTTCTCACTTTGCATATAAAAGAAGGAATAAATTTCATATCTTCAATATCATTATGGAAAAAGAGTGGGCTCAAAGTGATAAAAGTTGACCAAGTTATGATCATTTGAAGTCACACATGAGAAATCGGGGGTTCATCTGGAGGACTTATAATCTTTCTTCATCATCAAGTTTCTTACACATGAAAACTCTTTGAAACTTTTGAAGTGATTTGTTAATAACCATTTGAAGAGATGTATGTCTTTGGAATCACTCAAAAATACAAAAATATGAGCAAGATATACTTCTTTGAATTTCAAAACCCTAGCTCCTAGATCAAGAAAATGCTTTGAGAAACCTTGACAATTTTGAACCACCTTCTTGTACCAACACTCTTGTTTTGTAAATAGAAGTTATTGAGGATGAAAATGAGAATTCATATCCACCAAAAACACTTCCATAACTTTATAATTTAGAGAAATATGCACTTGTGACCAATGGGAACAAGGCCTTGTCCAACCATGACAACTTCTTCAATCAACCCCTTGTACTTTTGAATCAATCTTGATAATCTTGGAAATGTAGTGAACCAAAATAAACCTTTCCATTCCATCCCTTCCAAAACAACTTCAATAGTGATGTTTTAATTTCTCAAGCATTATTGACTTAGGGCATGGAAATAAACTCATGAACCCATGGATCAACTTGCTAAGCCACACTGCCTTTACTTACATTATCAACAAGTAAGACAAACCAACATTGTATTTTATTAATTAGAAGGAAAATCAAGACAAAATAATCATGATCACAAAAGAAAATAAATAAAGGTGCTTGGTGATTCCTCAAAGATCAAAGCTAAAGATAGGGAGAAGAACCACAAGCCCTAATGTGATCTTGTTGTGATTGAATCAAAATGGTATGATGAAGGGATCTTAGGGGCAAAAATTTGGGTACAACAACTGCCCTTATTTAAGTTTCTTCTATATGGAGATACGAAGGTTAAAATCCTTCGTGTCGACGTGATCGATGATACTTAAATATAAATCAAACCCTATTTTTGGCCCTAAGATGCCATGCAATGCTTATGAATGCATATGAACATAATCAAAGGGACATAAAACACCACTGGGGATATAAAATAAAGAAGAAAAAGAAAAACCCAACCAGGAAAATAAATCACTGGTGGATCAAAAGACCCGACTTATAGAGGATGATAAAAAAAACAAAGGATACACCAACTTCTACTGAAGACGAAACTACCAACATTCACTGAAGGTAGAAAGGAGAAATCATCGACGTTCACTGATGGGGAGCTACCAACTTTTACTGAAGGTAGAGAGAAGAAATCATTGATGTTCACTGACGATGAACTACCAGCTTTCACTGAAGGTAGAGAGAAAAGAAAATATCATAACATTGCCGTTCACTGACAGTGAACTACCAACGTTCACTGAATGTAGCAAAATGATAACAATCACCAACTTTCACTAAAGGTGACCTACCAACTTTCACTGAAGGCATAAAGAGAATATCATAGCATCGCTGTTCACCAACGATGAACTACCAACATTCACTGAAGGTATCAAAAAGATAAAAAGCACAAACTTTCACTGAAGGTGACCTACCAACTTTCACTGAAGGTAGAAAGAGAATATATCATAGCACTGCCATTCACTGACGATGAACAACCAACATTCACTGAAGATAGCAAAAAGATAACAATCACTAACGTTCACTGAAGGTGACATACCAACTTTCACTGAAGGTAGAAAGAGAATATATCATAGCATCGCTGTTCACTAACGATGAACTACCAACGTTCACTGAAGGTAGCAAAAAGATAACAAGAACAAACTTTCACTGAAGGTGACCTACCAACTTTCACTGAAGGTAGAAAGAGAATATATCATAGCATCACTGTTCACTGATGATGAACTACCAACGTTCACTGAAGTTAGAAAAAAAGACAATAAGCACCAACTTTCACTGAAAGTGACCTACCAACTTTCAGTGAAGGTAGAAAGAGAATATATCATAGCATCTCCGTTCACCGACGATGAACTACCAACGTTCACTGAAGGTAGCAAAAAGATAACAATCACCAACTTTCACTGAAGGTTACCTACCAACTTTAACCAAGGCACTCCACCTGGAAAGGGTAATATATAAGCTGTCTCAAATAAAGAGACTTGCTACTTGCTGTTATGGAGAATTGTAAAATGACTTCCTGGGGAAAATAAAATGGCTTCCTGGGGAAAATGAAATGGCTTCCTGGGTAAAATGTCAACATATTCCTGCTGAGGAGATAAAAGTGTTCTCGTGCAAAATAAATGCACATTCTCAAACCAAAACTCGAAGCTTCCAGACATCCAAAGTAATAAAAATGCTGGGAAACAAAGATTCAATCCAGAAATAAACTGGAGTAAAATGGTCTACCAAAATACATCCTTTGAGAAATAAACTCAAGAGGGAAACCCAATCTAACCAGACAAAGAGCTATGTAGGAAGGCTAAAGCAAAAAGTCTTCCACGAGGGATAACTCAGTGGGGAAATTGAAAGAATATACACTTTCTGCTTATGACTGACACTCTATTGGAGAGAGGACAACACAACTCTGCAAAACAGGGCAATATGTCCATAAAATATTAATGAATTCGAATGAACAATGATTTTCTAAATTTAAATATGCATGACGTATGTATGAATATATGAGTGTTATCATGTATAAGCTGACAAAACAGATATATAACATTGGGAATACACAAACAAAACTGACTCGAGTGCCCACCACACTCATCACATCCAAGACGATCATCCCAAAAGAAGAAATAAGCAACAACTGAGGAAACAATGTCCTACTGCATGGCTTAACTTTACTGGGTAGAAACATACGAAACAATACAGATACAAGGATATAACATCCTTCTCCAGGCTTCACCAAGGAGTAGCACTCAGACTTCAACGGGGAAATAAATGTTTTCAGATGTAACGCTTCCACTAGGGATTGAAAAACTAATCTCAAGTAAAGCAGATGGACACCAAATCATTAAAACATTGACTGGGGAAGTCAGGCCCATTTTGAAGGAGGAAAAACATACAAACTTCACTAAGGCATATAATGATCCATCATCGAGACATTAACTGTGGATTTCTTGCTGACTTCATTGAGGAGGTCAACACCACATTCTCAAGGGGAAACCAATATACGTTCTTCACAGGGGAAACCAAAGATATGTGTTCTTCGAGAGTAATTATTGAAAACTTGAATTGGATCTTCACGCAAACTCAGAAAAGAAGAAAAAAGAACCAAGCCTTGATTGGGGACACTGGAGTCACAAACCTAATATAGCGAAAACGTCCTGAGGAAACCTTCCTGGGGAGAAACAAAACTTCTCAAAACCACTGGAGTTCCCCATTCCTGGGATCACCACTTTTGTTTTTCTTTTGAATCAAAAAATCTAAAGTAAAAGTAAATTGTAAATTTTTTTTTGAAAAACAATTATGTTATTTAATCTTTTCGCTTTGAAAATTATCATCAATAATAAATGGAGTCTTTGCAATCTAAATAAAATAATAAATACAAAGAATTGGATAAAAGCTCAAATTTTATTGATAGAATGGTAGTATGCGAATGGCGAGACTCCATGGATGATTACAAAGTTTAGAAAATGGTAATATATAATGAAAAGATACATTGAGATACAATGACCACTATTCCCCCTAACAACTTTAAAGTCCTGAGCAGCGACTTGGGTTGAAGTATGGTGAGGATCCAAGAAGATTGTTGCTTCAATGATCAAGTCTTTTCTGATGCAGTTACTTACCAATAAAGTCCCTAACTTTTGCCTAAGCTTCCCTTGCGGGTTTTCAACTTAGCGGGAAATTTATTCTGTTTATGTCTCTAATTTTTTCCTAGACCGCCCTTTTGGGTTTTCGGTCTACCGAGACGCTCCATTTTTTCCTAAGTCGCCCTTTCGGGTTTTCAACTTAGCGAGCTGCTGTTTTTATTTCTTTAGGCGAAGTATTTCTCAACTGCATCAACATTCATGGGACGTGGGAACTCCTCGCCATCCATAGTTTCAAGAATTAATGCACCGCCAAAGAAGGTTTTCTTGACAACATATGGGCCTTCAAAATTGGGAGTCCACTTGTCCCTAGAATCAACGTTAAAAGACATGATCTTCCTGAGCACGAGGTTGCCTTCTCTGAATTCACGAGGCTTGACCTTCTTATCAAAAGCTTTCTTCATTCTCTTCTGATATAACTGTCCATGACACAAAGTTGTCATTCTCTTCTCTTCGATCAAATTTAATTGGTCAAACCTATTCTGAACCCATTCATCCTCTGATAACTAGGTTTCCATTATCACTCGCAAAGAGGGAATCTCAGCCTCGATTGGGAGTACCGCTTCCATTCCATACACAAGGGAGAACGAGGTTGCTCCTGTTGAAGTGCGGACAGATGTCCAATATCCATGCAAAGCAAAAGGGAGCATTTAATGCCAATCTTTATAAGTAACAACCATCTTCTGGATGATCTTCTTGATATTCTTATTAGCAGTTTCAACAACCCCATTCATCTTCGGCCTGTACGGAGATGAGTTGTGATGGACAATCTTGAATTCCTCACTGTTGTACCCCCAATTTTTGCCCCTAAGATCCCTTCATTATACCATATTGTGTCAATCACAACAAAATCACATTAGGTCTTTTGGTTCTTCTCCCTATCTTTAGCCTTGCTCTTCTGAGGAATTACCAAGCACCTTAACTTGTTTTCTTTTGTGATCATGGATATTTTGCTTTGATTTTCTCTCTAATTAACAAAATGAAATATTGGTTTGTCTTACTTGTTAATAATGTAGATAAAGTCAATGAGGTTTAGCAAGTTGCTTCATGGGTTCATGAGTTTATTTCCATGCCCTAGTCAATAGCTTGAGAAATTCAAATCTCACCATTGAAGTTGTTTTGAAGTTGGTATGGGAGTGGTTTTGGTGGCCATGAATCCTCATCATCATCCTCAACAATTTCTATTCACAAAGGAAGAATATTGGCAAAAAAAGTTTGTTCAAACTTGGCAAAATTCCACCAAGCATTCTCTTGATCTAGAGGCTAGGGTTTTGGACTTCAAAGGGGAATATCTTGCTCATCTTTTGGTATTTTTGAGTGATTCCAAAAACATTCTTTTCTTCAATAAGTCACCAACAAATCACTTCAAAAGTTACAAGGAGTTTTCATGTGGAAGGAACTTGGTGAAGAGGAAAGATTACAAGTCACCCAGATGAATCCCCAATTCTCCATAGGTGACTTCAAATGGTCATAACTTGGTCAATTTTTATCACCTTGATCCTATTCTTTTTTCATGATGATCTTAAAGATGTGTAATTCATGCCTTCTTTCATGTTGTAGCGATAAAAAATGTAGCGGGGTAAATCGGAGATCAATCTATTAATTAACTCGTCTCACAAAAGCAAGAGTCGTCACCACGCTTTATTATTTCCAAGGGAAAAGGGGAAAGAGCGAAATAAACCCTAAAGTATGCAATGTAAAATAATACATTAAAAGTAATTAAAATACAAGGCATTTTGAAAAGAGATATGGAGTTCGGGGGTTGGTTATACAATGGGAAGGTATTAGCACCCAATGCATCTATAGTATTCTATAGGAACCTTTTGAAATATATGTTTATTAAAAATGTTTGTTTGATTAAAAAATAAATTATTTGGCCAAAAATGGGCATGGACGAGTTTTTTTAAAGATACGACGACCTAACGTCGAAGTTTTGACTTAAAAGGTATGAGTTTTAAAAGGTTGAATATTTGGGAAAATTATCTTAAGTTTTTTTTAACAAAATAATAAACGGAAGATGGATGAGGGTATTCGCACTATGTTTTTGATGACATGAAGTCAACAAAAAATAAACAATTCCCTTGGATTTGAGACGGACGAAAGATATGAGGATTAACGATCAATTAATTAAAATTACAATTGAACAATTAACTAATGAAATTTAAAACATACTAGCATGCATTTTAACGATTAAATAAATAATCAAAAGTACATGAAGATTAAATTAAGAAATCATAGATTTTTAATAATTAAACACATGACAAAAATTAAATCATGAAACATGTATTTTAGAATAATTAAATAAACAACAACACAAAAATAAATAATAATAGTATGTTGACAAAATTAAATAAAAGATTAAATTTTAATTAAACATTGTTTTTATGTGTTTTTTATACTAATTAATAATTATACAGCAAACTAAATTAATGTATATAATCAAGTATATTAAATAAAAGGGAAATATGGCCAAAAGAATAAAAGACATAAAAAAAATGACCCAACAAGGACTTGAACTCAAGTCTTTTAGATTGCTGTTAACACTCTTTGCCAATTGAGCCATGTTATTATTCATTAATTAGCATGATTTATATGAAGCATAAAGGAAAAAATAAAAAAAATAAATTGAATCAAAATAGGCCCAATGGGCCACCGGGTCAAAAAAAAAGGGAAGGAATAAAAGTGATGTAAACCTAATTAGGTTAAGGAGGGCGCCGCTTGTTGGCATTGGCATGGGGAAGAACAAAATAATTATTATATTTTTATTATTGTTTGGGAAGAGGGAAAGAGGTGGATTTTATATTATTATTATTATTTCCAATGAAAACACAAAAACAGTAAAGGTAAGTTTGTAAAAAACAACGTTATCTCTCTTCTCCCAAACGGATCCAAACCTCTTCCTCTCTCATTCTCTCACGCATATCCAACCTCCTCTCTCCATTACAGATCCAACTTCCTCTCTTAAGTAAAACATCTGTCCTTTCTTCTCTCTAAGCAGATTCGTCATCGATCTCAGCTTCACCACCTTCGCAATCTCAAAAAAACATCACCAAGAGAAATACCCATTATGCTTAAAATTCTTCGTCTTCTTCCTGTCTCTCTCAGGCTCCTTCAACACCTTGATAACCAGCGCCACGACAGATGGAACCACCTCAACCTTCGCTTGCCGATTCTGCACGGTTAGCTTGACTGTCACGCGGAGACCCTTCCAGTCGTTGCTGTTTCTTTCGCGATGTCTTCTCCGATCTTGGGGAGAGGGAACTGGCGACGCCGACTTCGACGACCTGGGAAGGATCCAGTTTTGGAGGCATGGTTTAATGATGGAAGAGAAGACGATGTGATTGGGTTTCGCGGCGGATGAGGGATGAGAGGGAGGATTCTTTTCGAAGAAGTTAAGAAGTCATATATATTTTTGTTTATTTTTTATTCAAGAAATATTATAAATAAAATCTGATTGAATACTTACATGGATTTTGGATTTTAAGAACAAACGGTTTTTTTTTTTGGATTTTAAGATTTTGTAACAGCAAAAGGATAACAAGCTTTTTTTGGACAGCAACAGCAAAAATGGTTTTATGGATATTTGTAACAGCAAAATATTTTATGGATATTTGGATATTAGAACAACAAAATATTTTTTGGTTTTGGATATTAGAACAACAAAATATTTTTGGTTTTGGATATTAGAACAGCAAAATATTTTTTTGGTTTTGGATATTAGAACAACAAAATATTTTTTGGTTTTGGATATTAGAACAACAAAATATTTTTATTGTGTAACAGCAAGCTCTAAACAAGTTGGGACAACAAGTTCTAAAAAAATCTTTGGGACAACAAGTGATAAATAAGTCTTTGGGACAGCAAGTGATAAATCTGTATTACGCGACGGAAAAAGTGAGCTTTTTATTACACTTGTTATTATTACCGATATTATGAATATTAACATGTTTAAATACTAACGATCATGCAGCAACTCAACTCAAATACAGTACCACAAGGAAAAGAATGATAAGGCAAATATTACATGGCAAAGAAAATGGCACAGCAAGTGATTCAAGCATGAATATATGCAGCAGTAGATAGAGAGGAGAAAAAGAATAATACCTATCGGAGCCTCTCCGATGGGGCTTCTAACAAAATGGTAAGCTTCCTTGAGTTTGCTATCTTTTCTCCTTGCTGGATTTTTTAGAACAACACCAATTTTCTGTTTTCACTCTTGCTGAAACTTTAGAACAACACTCTATTTTTCTGGTTTTTTCTTACTTGCTGAATTTTTTCACTTTTCTTCCCTTTTTGTGTTGACAAAGGCTCTTATTTATAGTGGAGTATGTGGGATTTGAGGGGGAAAAACAGTAGAAATTTGAACTGTTTTAGCAAGCTGTTTCCATGCTTTGTTCCTACCATTCATTTTAGTCATTTTGATGCAAATTGCTGCTACTTTGATGCAGGTTGGAGCAGGTTTTTGGCAGCACTTGGAGCTGCTGTATGTTGCTGTTTTTTTTATTGTTTTGTAGCATTTTACAACATATCTCTTTGTTGTTTTTTTCCAGGCTGTTTGGAGTATTGTTGACCAATAAAAATAGAACAAAGTTGGGCTTGAAGATGGGTTGCAAAGTGGACTGCATTAGCAACTTTGCTGAATTTTTTTTTTAGTGTTGAAAATACATTTGTACACACTTGTAGCTTCTTGCAACCTTGTAATAAACTCCAATAAATTGTAACATGAAAAAAAATGCATTCTTCAATATATTTTCCATTCTTTTGTTAGTTATGAATAATCTTGAATCTTCACATAAACATGAATCTTGATATATCTTGATAAAAATTCAAGATCTTCCATTTAAATTTGGGAAATAATTGAATAATACTTGGATGAATTGTTGAATGAAGAATAAATAATAATGCAAGTCTTGGACTTTAATCTTGCACTTTTGTAATAAAAATCCAAATAAATCACATGGATTAATTTTGTAACCAAATAAAATTCCTCATGTAATTAAATAGAATTCCCCACTAACTTCTTGAAATAATGCTTCATGTATCCAAATAACCATGATGTAGATTCACCAGAATAATCACAAAAATAATCTTGAATAAATATTCCATGTGATAAATGAATATTCTTGGATGAGATATCTTGAATAGCTCCTCTTTAATTATCACTTGGATTCAAATTAAGAAAATTCCAAATATTCCGAATATTCCGAATAAATCCTTCTAGAACGGTTTTGAATTTAATTATCCCATTTTGGCGAAATTCAACCCGCGTCATGAGAAAATTTGCAGATGACTTTTGGTCCAAGAAATCGAAAATGACGGTATAACTTGGTTTTTCTTGCATTTTAGAACAATGTGAAACACACATGAACCAAAACCGGTAGAATTTTGACTGTTCTTCTTGAAAAATATTCGGAGAAAAATGAAGACCATTTGCTGGACAGAGTGTGGAAATAAACGCATAATTCTCTGAAATTCTTTGATGAACCATTCTTTTGGAAATTAACGAACGACATCATTTCTGTTCTGAGACTCGAAATCCTGATCGATGTACAACGTCTAATGCTCTTCTTTCAGACCTATTTTCTGCACATGAAAATAAAACAGCAAAACATGCACTTCATGCTTGATTAGTTGTTAGTCATTCATAAGATAAAATGCTCACAACACTCGGTAATCTCTACACAGTCAAAACTCGAAAGCGAAACATTCAAAACCTACCGTATTCGGTGACCTTGATGTGTATAAAAAAATGCAGATGAAGCAGGAATCTTAGGTCAAAAATTGGGGTATGACAGCTGCCCCTATTTAAGTTTCTTCTATCCGGAGATATGAAGATTAAAATCTTCGTCTCGATGAGATTGAAGGTAATTAAATAAATAATGCGCAATTTTTGCCCTAAGATACCGCCATTATGTTTATGATATGAATGTAGTATTTAAATCCATAGAGAATGATATTGTATGAGACAAAATAATGCTGGAGAAACCAAGCACCAACAAACCACAGGAACATAGATTATACACTACTGGGGAAATGAGTCATCGATCTCGAATGATAGACTCTTAACAGCGAATAAATTTTGAGAGAATACGACCCCTGACTATAACAAAGAAGGTGCCTTGCATCGGCCACAAAACAGATTAACGACCCAAAATAACGGTGAGTTCACAACCTAAGGTCAAAGATAGACAAAAGATGTATCAATTTTGCTAATAACGAACTACCGACTTCTGAAGGCAAAGACTCACAACAAATTTTTCTGCGAAATTTTTTTTTTGGAGGGATACTAATTAATGCTGAAATAATAATATGGTTGTAGGTACAAGCTGCTCAAATAAAGAAGCTGCCACTTGCTGTCGTTCAAAGATGTCAATAACATATAAGCTGCTCAAATAAAGAAGCCGCCACTTGCTGTCTTCCAAAAATACTATAACATACAAGCTGCTCAAATAAAGAAGCCGCCACTTGTTGTCGTCCAAAAATACTATAACATACAAGCTGCTCAAATAAAGAAGTCGCCACTTGCTGTCGTCCAGGAATGTCTATAACATACAAGCTGCTCAAATAAAGAAGCCGCCACTTGCTGTCTTCCAAAAATACTATAACATACAAGCTGCTCAAATAAAGAAGCCGCCACTTACTGTCGTCCAGGAATGTCTATAATATACAAGCTGCTCAAATAAAGAAGCCACCACTTGCTGTTTTCCAAAACTAATAACGCACAAGTTGCTCATGAAGAAACCGCCGCTTGCCGTTTTCCAAAAATAAATAACGCACAAGTTGCTCATGAAGAGACCGCCGCTTGCCATTTTCCAAAAATAAATAACGCACAAGTTGCTCATGAAGAGACCGCCGCTTGCCGTTTTCCAAAGATGTTTCAGAAGAAAGTTGCGATAACACTACCAGAGAATAAAATTCTTCTTCAAAGGGAACCATGAATAGACCCTTCCTGAGGATATCAGATACTTAAATGTGCAAAATAAATGCACCATTCATCTAGGTTTCCTATCTTGGAGAAACCCACGAGATAGCCTATGCAAGAGACAATGCTCCATCCAGGAATAAACCAGAGAGAAGACAGTCAAACAAGACTCCACCCAATGAGAAAATAACTCAATTGGGGATTCATCCTATCCAGAAATGGACAAGGAAGGCTAAATCAAAAATTTATCCACGAGGATTAGCTCAACTGGGGGAATTAGAAAGGAAGCACATTTTCTGCCTAAGTTAACATTCTACTTGGAAAGAACATGTACGCTGTATGAATAAACATAAACAAGGTAAACGACCCAAAATCAACGACAAATGTGAATGTGTATGCATGATATAAGTGTAAATGAGTAAATGAATGTTATGTTGACAAAACAGGCAGATGGAATATCTTGAAGATGATAAGATATCACAAAATAATAGATACTCAGCCAATCTTAAAGAGACGGAAAATAACTGGAACTGGAACCAAAAAGCAACGTCAGAGCGTATCACGCTACAAGGCTCAAGTCTTATGGGGAGAAAAGTATTCAAATCCAATCTTCTAACACCAATAGACCACTGACATGATACAAAACGTACCACACTTCAGAAATTTCTCAAATATAAAGATAACTAAAACAAAGCTTAACCAGAATGCTGGGGAGTCACCAAGCTTAGTACCACTAGAAACACAAGTTTACACAACCAACACCTCATGACGATTTTGAAAGAAACATGTTCATCATGCAAGGATAAATTACTGTATTGTTTTTCATTTCATGGCTTGACCATCCTCAGAGCAACTGTTAATATTCCTTTCCTTTTTCACGACACATTTTAAAATAGGATTGCGTTAAATAACTTTGTTTCAAATATTGCCAAAAATTAAAATTTTCCCCACAAAAGGTAAATGCTCAAATTTCATTAATAAGATGGTAGTTCGCTAACAACGCGACTCCAATGGTTTACAAAAGTTTCGGGAATAGTACATGAAAGAAAAAGGTTACACAAAAACAATGATCACTATTCTCCCTAACAACTTCGAATTCCGAAATGTGCTTAAATGCCAAGACTGGTCTGACCAAAAGCTTGCCTAAAGCCGCCTCTTCGGGTTTTTAACTCAGCAAACTGTTAACACAAACCTAGGCGAAATACTTCTTGACTGCATCGGCGTTCGCGGAGCGCAGGAGTTCTTCACCGTCCATATTTGTGAGAATCATGGCACCTCCAGAGAAAACCTTCTTAACGACATACGGTCCTTCATAATTCGGAGCCCACTTTCCCCTAGAATCAGGTTGGAAAGATAATATCTTCTTGAGCACGAGGTCACCTTCTCTGAACTCGCGTGGTCGAACTTTCTTATCAAAAGCATTCTTCATTCTCTGTTGATATAGTTGACAGTGACACAATGCTGTCAATCTCTTTTCTTCAATTAAATTCAACTGATCATATCTACTTTGACACCATTCAACCTCAGAAATTTTAGCTTCCATCAACACTCTCATAGACGGAATCTCAACTTCCACGGGGAGTACTGCTTCCATGCCATAAACTAGGGAAAATGGGGTTGCACCTGTTGAAGTTCGAACTGAAGTACGATATCCATGTAAAGCAAACGGAAGCATTTCATGCCAATCTTTATAAGTTACCACCATCTTCTGGACAATCTTTTTGATGTTCTTGTTAGCAGCTTCAACAACCCCATTCATCTTCGGCCTGTAGGGAGAAGAGTTATGATGTTCGATCTTGAACTCTTCACAAAGCTCTTTCATCATCTTGTTATTCAAATTCAAACCATTATCGGTGATGATCTTGCTCGGGATGTCGTATCGACAAATAATCTGATTCTTGATAAATCTGACTACCACCTATCTAGTTACATTCGCATAAGATGTTACTTCCACCCATTTAGTAAAATAATTGATTGCTACCAAGATGAAACGATGACCATTTGAAGCTTTGGGTTCAATCATTCCAATCATATTAATGCCCCACATAGAGAAAGACCAAGGTGAAGAGATAACATTAAGGAGGGTCGGTGGCACATGTATCTTGTCCGCATAAATTTGGCATTTATGACATTTCTTCACATATCTGCAGCAATCGGATTCCATCGTCATCCAATAGTAACCAGCTCTCAACATCTTTTTAGCCATTGCATGTCCGTTGGCATGAGTGCCAAAGGATCCTTCATGTACTTCTTGCATCAGCATGTCTGCTTCATGTCTGTCTACGCATTTGAGTAAGACCATGTCATAATTCCTCTTATATAACACTTCTTAATTGAGGAAGAAACTACTTGCCAATCTCCTCAACGTCTTCCTATCTTTATTGGATGCCCCAGGCGGGTACTCTTGAGTTTGAAGAACACGTTTAATGTCATAGAACCACGGTTTGTCATCGGTGACCTCTTCTACTGAGAACATATGAGCAGGTCTGTCGAGGCGCATAACTCTGATTGTAGGCATATCGTTCCAACCATTCACTTGAAACATTGAAGACAAAGTAGCTAAAGCATCAGCCATTTGGATTTCATCTCTAGGGATATGATGTAATTCCACTTTGTTGAAGAAAGTTAACAATCTTCTAGCATAATCTCTGTAAGGGATCAAACCAGGATGACGAGTCTCTCATTCTCCTTTGATTTGATTAATTACCAATGCCGAGTCTCCGTAAATATCAAGAATCTTAATCCTTAGATCCACTGCTTCTTCGAGACCCATAATACATGCCTCATATTCAGCCATGTTGTTCGTGAAGTCAAACTTCGATCTCGCCGTGAACGGGATATGAGTACCTCGGGGAGTGACGATGATTGCCCCAATTCCATTTCCATAAGAATTCACAGCTCCATCAAATATCAAACCTCAATGGGATTCGGGATTAGGTCCTTCTTCGGGTAACGGCTCTTCACAATCTTTAGCTTTCAAGTACATAACATCTTCATCTGGGAAGTCAAACTTGATGGATTGATAATCGTCAATTGGTTGGTGAGCCAAATGATCGGCTAAAATACTCCCTTTGATTGATTTCTGAGTGTGATACTCAATGTCATATTCAGATAACAACATTTTCCAATGGGCTATTCTTCCAGATAAGGCGGGCTTCTCAAAGATATACTTGATCGGATCCATTTTGGAGATCAACCAAGTGGTATGGTTAATCATATACTGGCGCAGACGATGAGTAGCCCAAGCTAAAGCACAACAGGTCTTCTCAAGCATTGGGTATCGAGACTCACAGTCTGAATTTCTTACTCAGATAATATATGGCATGTTCCTTTCTTCCGGTCTCATCTTGTTGACCAAGCACACATCCCATGGAATCTTCCAATATAGTCAAGTACATAATCAAAGGTCTTCCTTCCAATAGAGGGATCAATATAGGAGGTTCAAGTAAATATTCTTTGATGCTATCAAAAGCTCTCTGACAATCTTCTGTCCATACACATCCTTGGTTCTTTCGGAGAAGCTTGAAAATCGGCCCACATGTAGCAGTCATATGAGATATAAATCTAGAAATATAGTTCAGTCTCCCAAGGAATCCTCTTACTTGTTTTTCCGTCTTGGGTACAGGCATCTCCCGAATAGCTTTAACTTTATCAGGATCTACCTCAATACCTCTCTGACTGACAATGAAACCCAGAAGTCTTCCAGAACGAACACCAAAAGTGCACTTGTTGGGATTCAGACGGAGTTTATACTTTCTCAAACGCTGGAATAATTTCAATAAATGTTCCAAATGATCTTCATGAGTTTATGATTTGGCAATCGTGTCATCTATATAAACTTCTATCTCTTTATGCATTATATCATGGAACAAAGCAGTCATGGCCCTTTGGTACGTTGCACCAGCATTCTTCAAACCAAACGGCATTACTCGATAACAAAATGTTCCCCAAGGTGTAATGAAAGTTGTTTTCTCCATATCCTTTGGTGCCATCTTGATTTGATTGTAACCAAAGAAACCATCCATGAAAGAAAAGAATTTGAACTTTGCGGTACTTTCGACCAATACATCAATGTGAGGTAATGGAAAATCATCCTCTGGGCTAGCTCTATTCAGATCTCTATAGTCTATGCACATCCAAACTTTGCCATCCTTCTTGGCAACAGGCACTATATTGGATAACCATTGAGGATAGACCGATGTAACAAGGAAACCTACATTAATTTGCTTTTGAACTTCTTCTTTGATCTTGTCAGCCATATCGGGACGAGTCCTTCTCAACTTCTGCTTAATCGACGGACATTCAGGTCTCAACGGCAAACGATGCTCCACAATATTGTTATCCAAACCTGGCATGTCTTGGTAGGACCAAGCAAACACATCAACATACTCTCTGAGAAGCTCCAACATTTTCTCTTTGACCTCTGGGATAAGCAATGCTCCGACCTTGACTTCCTTTTTGTCTTCTTGATTACCCAAATTGATCATCTCTATAGGCTCTTCAAACGGCTGAATAGTCTTTTCATCGTGCTCAAGTAAACGGGAAATTTCATCAGGAATCTCTTCACTATCTTCTTCCTCGGCTCTGAACACAGGGAATTCAAAGTTGGGAGGGGGAAAAGGATCATTGTTTTCAATGGTTAAGTCATGGATTAATCTGCACATATGATTATGCTTTATTTTAGAAATCGATTAATATGAATGTTGTATAGATAAAACAAAAGATTATTATATTTTCCTATTATTACCAATTAATTTTCATTACTATTTCCCATAAAAAGTGAAAAATGAAAACAGTAGTGGACAAAATAACATTTTTATTCATGATTGGAAATACTTGAAACAAAAGAGCCCAGACATCTTCTCTTTTTCCTTGGGCAGAGAAAAAGGATTTATTTTCAACATAGCCCGACACAAATACTTTTTCACCTTGGGCAGAGCGAAAGTTTTTTTCAAAAATAAAACAAAACATTACTCAGAAATGTGCATCACAACAGGAACACCAACAGCAATCCAGTTCTGGAAAACCACTCCATGCGTTACAAAGTCAGGTAAATCCTCTTCAGAATTGTCTCCTATTATAGCATCAACTTCAGGCGAAGTCAATGGATAAAACCTGCGCTTCAGAAAACTTCTTATATCGGATGGGTAACTGCATCCTTCTTAACTCTTGTAGACACGGGATGAAAACCAAGACCTTCTCTAGACTTGTTCTCAGGAAAAATCAACACCTGGCCCCAACCTTCAGCCGAACCACTTTCAACCACTCGTCGCACATCCTCAAAAGAAGAAATAGATGTCCCTTGCTTTTTCACTTCATTATTAGCAACAGATAGAGCTTGGAATTGGGTCCCAACATCCTCATCAGCGTCAATAAAAGAGAAAGATGACAAATGGCTTACCACCATAGCCTGCTCTCCACCAATCATTACCAGCTTTCCATTCCTTACAAACTTCAATCTCTGATGGAGCGTGGAAGTGACTGGCCCTGCATCATGGATCCATGGACGACCCAATAGGAAACTGTAGGCGGCATGAATATCCATTACTTGAAAAGTGATCTGAAAAGTATGAGGACTAATTATTATAGGAAGATCCACTTCAACAATGACAGTCTTCCTAGAACCATCAAACACTTTGACAATTACCCCACTAGGTCTCATGGGAGCACCTTGGTATGAAAGTCGAGATAATGTAGTTTTGGGCATTACATTTAACGACGAACCTGTATCTACTAGAACACTTGATAAAGTATCATTTCCACAACTTATTGAGATGTGCAAAGCCATATTATGGTCCCTTCCCTCCTCTGGAAGCTCTTCATCACTGAAACCAAGATTGTTACACGAAGTAATATTTCCCACAATTCCAAAAAATTGGTCAACCGTCACATCATGATCCACGAATGCCTGGTCCAGGACCTTCATCAAAGCTTCTCTATGGGCACCAGAATCTCTCAGTAAAGCAAGCACAAAAATCTTGGAAGGAGTTTGCAATAATTGGTCCACAATCTTGTATTCACTTCTCTTGATGAGCTTCAGAATCTCATCGTCATCGGGGTGTGGGATAGGTTCATTGGATCGGCCTACCTCAACCCTTGGTTCAATATTTCTCGCTGGAATTTTTGCCGGTATGGACCTCCTGAATTGAACTTCTGGTCTCTTCAGAGGTACTGCTGCAAAGATACGCCCGCTTCTCGTAACTCTGCTCACATCAGCAATGTTAACAAAAGATGGCATTGTCGGTATAGGAACTTCTACCCAGTTCTCGATCATTGTGGCATTATACTTGTAGGGTATAAATTGGTCTGAGTTGTAAGGCACAGGGCCAGGTGGATAAATGATCAAAGGAGCAACAGGTGCAGTCTGACTGTCGTAAACGATCTCTATTGGTTCAGGCAAGTTGAATTATGGTATTATAACATTCACTTCATTAACTGGATCTCTATCATGCGTAATAGTGATAACCCTCTGGTCTAATAATTATTGAATATCCTCCTTCACAATAGGGCAATTAACTTCTCTTGAACAAAATTTGCAAACATCATAATCATGCTGATGCTTAAAAAAGGCAAGTCTTCTTAAGCTCTGATGTAACCTGATCAACGAATCTCTTATGTGCTCAACTTGAAAAACTCGAAACTTTCCCGGACAACCTTCCACCATATTCACTGATGCTGCCTCATGTCGAGGAAAAGGATTATCTCTAACATTCGAGTTAACATCCTTGAAAGACAAAATACCGTTCTTAATCAACCTCTGCACATCCGCCTTTAGAGCAAAGCAATTTTCAATGTTGTGCCCCGGCGACCCTTGATGATATTCACAGAACTGATCCGCCTTGTACCATGGAGAAGTACTATTCAGTGCGATAGGAGGAGGCTTCATCGTTATGAGGTTTTTCCTGATTAGAGCGAGGAACAACTCAGTGTAAGTCATGGGAATGGCATCAAATTGCGGTTTCCTTGGTGAACGATTCTGGTTATTAAATTGATAAGCCTGTTGTCGAGGCTGCTATTGAAATGGTCGTTGCTGAGTTGGTGGGGTTTGATGAGTTGGGGTCACCATTGTTGGGCGGACAGCCGGAGTGACTGCCGCAACATGTGAATAGCCTCTCCTTGGTCTCCCAGGGAAAATTACACTGACATCTTGTTCTTTCCTTTTAGGGAAAACACTTCCAAACTTCTTGATACTGCTAGATGGACTTCCTTCCTTGACCAAACGTCCCTCACGAATCCCTTCTTCCAACCGCATGCCCATACTTACCATCTCGGTGAAATCACTGGGTGTGCTTGCAATCATTCTTTCATAATAAAAAGAACCTAAAGTCTTCAAGAATATCTTTGTCATTTCCTTCTCTTCAAGAGGGGGATAAATCTGGGCAGCAATCTCGCGCCACCTCTGGGCATATTCTTTAAAGGACTCTCTGTCTTTCTTGGACATCGCTCGGAGTTGATCTCTGTGCGGCGCCATGTCGACGTTGTACTTATACTGGCGAACAAAATCTTCACTAAGATCGTTGAAATTACGGATCTGGGTGCTGTTCAAACCCATGTACCATTTTAGAGCGGCACCAGTCAAACTGTCTTGAAAGTAGTGAATTAACAAATTGTGATCGTCAGAATATGTAGACATGTTTCTTACATATATAGTTAAATGACTCCGCGGACACGAGTCACCTTTATACCTTTCAAGATCGGCACTTTGAATTTGGCTGGAATTTTTACATTTGGAACTAAACACAGGTCATGAGAATTCTTTCCAAACTAATCTTTTCCTTTTAACGCTCTAATATCCCTTTGCATCTCTTGAAACTGGTCTTGAAATTCCTCTATTCTATCGAAAAGACCCAGACTTTTAGCAGGCTCAACATGATAAGTAGGGTCATTCAGGTATGGAATAGAATGAACCATAGGAGCGGCATGAAGTTATAAGGCATTCCCCATGGAAAACCCTTTGGCATATGATGTTGAAGCGGAGAGTTGACTTGAGTCACAGATGTTGGAACGGTGATAATCTCAGAAACCACAGTAGTTGAAGTCTGAATCTCAGCAACTGCAATCGATGGCTGATTCTGAGCAGCCATCAAGCTTTCCAATAGCATAGTTAACTTTTCCATACCGACACAAAGGGTAGAAACCTTCTCGCGAAGCTCGTGGTTTTCCTGTTCCAGATCTTCCATCTTCCTCTGACGATTGGCTCGGGTATCGTACCGATGAGACAGCTTGACAATCTATCGGAGTGGAAAAAGAAACAAGGATAAGACTCTAGAAAACACGTGAAATGGAATGTTGGATGGTGCATGATATGTGATGCAAATGATCATTTGTTTTGATAGTTTGTTTCAAGGAACTTCGATAATTTTGCACACATCAATGGTAAAGGAATTTGGAACAACAAAAACTCATTTCATTAATCAAAGCGGTAAATTACAACTTCCAACTTTGGCACAACAAAAAAAATAAATTACAACTTTGGGAAAACATCCCAATTAAAAGCAGTAAATTACAACTTTGGGACAACAACCCAATAATAAAAAGCAGTAAATTACAACTTTGGAACATGAAGCCCTTTTACAGAGTTTTACAAAATGACATCAGTAATAAAAATAAAACTAAGAACTAAAGATCACTCAGAATCATCAGATGAAGGACCAAATGCCAACTGTAACTGGAGCTTCCTGATCTTCTCTTCATAAAAGTCTTCCATCTCTTTCTTCTCAGCTACCAGTCGATCAATGATTCCCTTTTGTGGATTAGGAACAAGGGCAACACTTACCGAATCTTCCTTCTTTCTCTTCCTTTCGCTTGCATACTTCTTCATTAAAGCATCCTTTTGACGAAGCTTCTCATCATGATCAATGAACCAGCCGTCTTGAATAAATAGCAAATCCTCCTTTTCCTTTAGTTGTCGAGTCAGGACCCGATTCTCGTATTTTGACATATTATACTTTTCTTTCCAAGCATCTCTCTCGGACTTCATCCTAGCCAGATTTCCTTGGTATTCTCCCATGTTATTGATAGGGATATTAATAGATGATGATGCAACAGTAGGGAATAAAGGTTTCTCAGGTTTATAAGGCATCTTGAGAGCACAAGCCCTAGCACGAACCCATTGTAGGTAAGGCTCCAAAGAAACAACACCTCTTTGTCCTAACATGTCTCTCCCTTTTCTATGGATGTGACGCCAAGCTCCTTCAATCTCCTTCTTAGCTGCTTGGTGATCTTGTCCTTCTTGTAGAAAGAAGCCACTCACATGGATGTTATTCCGCTTATCCCTCATCTGGTATCCGAACTGACGGTGTGCGAGAACATGATTATAGTTAATTCCTCCTTTCGTACCAAGGAGAGGCACGTTAGGAAAAGCACCACAGCTATCGATGATCTTCACGTCATAGTAAGCTCGATTATACCAATCAATGTCGAAATGAGTGAGATCCATAATTTTTGGCGCCCATCGTGGCTCCTTCTCGAGATCCCAGAAAACATCAGACCTAGGTAGATGAGAAACATACCACTGATACAACAACGATGCACAACAAATAATCATCCCTCCTTGATAAGAGTTTCGAATATGGATGGAGTAGTAGGTATCTCCTAGCAGCGTAGGGACCGGATTTCCAATCAAGAAAATTCTGATGGCGTTGATATCCACAAACTTATCAACGTTAGGGAACAAGAATATGCCATAAGTGAGTAAAGCAAAAACATCTTCAAAGGCAATAGTATCTTTTATCTCAGCGAAATGACGATCTTTCTTCAACAAAAACTGTGCAGATAAGCCTCGGATTCCCCCTTTTGTAGTCATGTTCTCCTCTATCTTCGACTTCCTCAAGTGGGTGATGGTCGCTATCTCGTGAGATTTGGGTTCCTCTTCTAAGCCAGAAAAAGGAACACAGTCGGTGATTGGAAAACCAAGTATGTAGGAATACTCTTCTAAGGTGGGCATTAGCTGGTAATCCAGAAAGGTGAAGCATAGATACAAAGGATCGTAGAATTGGACCAACGTACTAAGGATGCCTTCCTTCATCTTGCGCTTCATGAGAGGTATAATGGGCCCATATTTCTTCTGAAACTCCGTCGGGTTCTTGATCTTAGGAATCAAACTCTTCAGCTCTTCAATCTCGGGCTCCTTAAAACTATAACTTTGAGTGTTTCTTCTTCCAAACTCCATAATAACAGTACCTGAGATGTATACAAAAATCATTCTTAAGTTCCTTGAAAAACAAATTTTTACAAAAAATGTTGATGGATGCATGGATGAATGATAATGCAACAGTTACACACAAGTTCATAAATATGGGGTTCAAAGGTTCAACGCTTTGAGCATGGAGTCAAAGGTAAAGCCTACCCCAAGGTATGTACTAACGGTTTAATCACACCTGTAAGACAAGGTTCTAAGAGTTCCCAGAGTCTACATTCCTCCTTCGGATATTACCAATGTCTTGATTACTCAATAATTAACAATATTCTCAAGAGAAACTCATCCGAGTGTAGCATCGCGTGACGACTACTTCCGGATTACTCTGTTATAGTCTCTGCGCTACACCTAAAAGGCCAAAAAGGGTTAGGGTTCTACGATTCTCAGCTTCTCTGGCTCCCAGGTCAAAAATAATAATGTCTTCCCGATTACTCGGTAAACAAATACTACGTTCAAAAGGGCCTTCCACTGAGTGGGGGATTTCATGCCTCCTTCTTCGGGATTACTCCCTCAAACTTAACATGACTATATCGCCCGTCCTATTCTTAAGTGTAACTTAATCCGGGTATAGGATTCGTCCTTTGCAAAAACCCAAACAACCTCAATATCAACATATAATCAAACAAATCAAATAAATAATAATAAAACAGATAAGACAAACTAGGCTTAACCCACTTAGGGATGGACCAGCAAGAGGTCAATCTTTCCCCAACAGAGTCGCCATTTTTGTAGCGATAAAAAATGTAGCGGGGTAAATCGGAGATCGAGCTATTAATTAACTCGTCTCACAAAAGCAAGAGTCACCACCGTGCTTTATTATTTCCAAGGGAAAAGGGGAAAGAGCGAAATAAACCCTAAAGTATGCAATATAAAATAATACTTTAAAAGTAATGAAAATACAAGGCGTTTTGAAAAGAGATATGGAGTTCGGGGGTTGGTTATACAATGGGAAGGTATTAGCACCCAATGCATCTATAGTATTCTATAGGAACCTTTTGAAATATCTGTTTATTAAAAATGTTTGTTTGATTAAAAAATAAATTATTTGGCCAAAAATGGGCATGGACGAGTTTTTTTGAAGATACGACGACCTAACGTCGAAGTTTTGACTTAAAAGGTATGAGTTTTAAAAGGTTGAATATTTGGGAAATTATCTTAAGTTTTTTTTAACAAAATAATAAACGGAAGATGAATGAGGGTATTCGCACTATGTTTTTGATGACATGAAGTCGACAAAAAAATAAACAATTCCCTTGGATTTGAGACAGCCGAAAGATATGCGGATTAACGATCAATTAATTAAAATTACAATTGAACAATTAACTAATGAAATTTAAAACAAACTAGCATGCATTTTAACGATTAAATAAATAATCAAAAGTACATGAAGATTAAATTAAGAAATCATAGATTTTTAATAATTAAACACATGACAAAAATTAAATCATGAAACATGTATTTTAGAATAATTAAATAAACAACAACACAAAATAAAATAAAAAAATAATAGTATGTTGACAAAATTAAATAAAAGATGAAATTTTAATTAAACATTGTTTTTATGTGTTTTTTATACTAATTAATAATTATACAACAAACTAAATTAATGTATATAATCAAGTATATTAAATAAAATGGAAATATGGCCAAAAGAATAAAAGACATAAAAAAAATGACCCAACAAGGACTTGAACTCAGGTCTTTTAGATTGCTGTTAACACTCTTTGCCAATTGAGCCATGCTGTTATTCATTAATTAGCATGATTTATATGAAGCATCAAGGAAAAAATTAAAAATAGAAATTGAATCAAAATAGGCCCAATGGGCCACCGGGTCAAAAAAAAGGGAAGGAATAAAAGTGATGTAAAACTAATTAGGTTAAGGAGGGCGCCGCTTGTTGGCATTGGCATGGGGAAGAACAAAATAATTATTATATTTTTATTATTGTTTGGGAAGATGGAAAGAGGTGGATTTTATATTATTATTATTATTTCCAATGAAAACACAAAAACAGTAAAGGTAAGTTTGTAAAAAACAATGTTATCTCTCTTCTCCCAAACGGATCCAAACCTCTTCCTCTCTCATTCTCTCACGCATATCCAACCTCCTCTCTCCATTACAGATCCAACTTCCTCTCTTAAGTAAAACGTCTGTCCTTTCTTCTCTCTAAGCAGATTCGTCATCGATCTCAGCTTCACCACCTTCGCAATCTCAAAAAAACATCACCAAGAGAAATACCCATTATGCTTAAAATTCTTTGTCTTCTTCCTGTCTCTCTCAGGCTCCTTCAACGCCTTGATAACCAGCGCCACAACATATGGAACCACCACAACCTTCGCTTGCCGATTCTGCACGGTTAGCTTGACTGTCACGCGGAGACCCTTCCAGTCGTTGTTGTTTCTTTCGCGATGTCTTCTCCAATCTTGGGGAGAGGGAACTGGCGGCGCCAACTTCGACGACCTGGGAAGGATCCAGTTTTGGAGGCATGGTTTGATGATGGAAGAGAAGAAGATGTGATTAGGTTTCGCGGCGGATGAGGGATGAGAGGAGGGATTATGTTCGAAGAAGTTAAGAAGTCATATCTATTTTTGTTTATTTTTTATTCAAGAAATGTAATAAATAAAATCTGATTGAATACTTACATGGATTTTGGATTTTAAGAACAAACGTTTTTTTTTGGATTTTATGATTTTGTAACAGCAAAAGGATAACAAACTTTTTTTGGACAGCAACAACAAAAATGGTTTTATGGATATTTGTAACAGCAAAATATTTTCTGGATATTTGGATATTAGAACAACAAAATATTTTTTGGTTTTGGATATTAGAACAACAAAATATTTTTGGTTTTGGATATTAGAACATCAAAATATTTTTCTGGTTTTGGATATTAGAACAACAAAATATTTTTTGGTTTTGGATATTAGAACAGCAAAATATTTTTATTGTGTAACAGCAAGCTCTAAACAAGTTGGGACAACAAGTTCTAAAAAAATCTTTGGGACAAGAAGTGATAAATAAGTCTTTGGGACAGCAAGTGATAAATCGGTATTACGCGACGGAAAAAGTGAGCTTTTTATTACACTTGTTATTATTACCGATATTATGAATATTAACATGTTTAAATACTAACGATCATGCAGAAACTCAACTCAAATACAGTACCACAAGGAAAAGAATGATAAGGCAAATATTACTTGGCAAAGAAAATGGCACAACAAGTGATTCAAGCATGAATATATGCAGCAGTAGATAGAGAGGAGAAAAAGAATAATACCTATCAGAGCCTCTCCGATGGGGCTTCTAACAAAATGGTAAGCTTCCTTGAGTTTGCTATCTTTTCTCCTTGCTGGATTTTTTAGAACAACACCAATTTTCTGTTTTCACTCTTGCTGAAACTTTAGAACAACACTCTATTTTTCTGGTTTTTTCTTACTTGCTGAATTTTTTCACTTTTCTTCCCTTTTTGTGTTGACAAAGGCTCTTATTTATAGTGGAGTATGTGGGATTTGAGGGGGAAAAAACAGTAGAAATTTGAACTGTTTTAGCAGTTGTTTCCATGCTTTGTTCCTACCATTCATTTTAGCCATTTTGATGCAAATTGATGCTACTTTGATGCAGGTTGGAGCAGGTTTTTGGCAGCACTAGGAGCTGCTGTATATTGCTGTTTTTTTACTGTTTTGTAGCATTTTACAACATCTCTCTTTGCTGTTTTTTTTCCAGGCTGTTTGGAGTATTGTTGACCAACAAAAATATAACAAAGTTGGGCTTGAAGATGGGTTGCAAAGTGGACTGCATTAGCAACTTTGCTGAATTTTTTTTTAGTGTTGAAAATACATTTGTACACACTTGTAGCTTCTTGCAACCTTATAATAAACTCCAATAAATTGTAACATGAATAAACATGCATTATTCAATATATTTTCCATTCTTTTGTTAGTTATGAATAATCTTGAATCTTCACATAAACAAGAATCTTGATATATCTTGATAAAAAATTCAAGATCTTCCATTTAAATTTGGGAAATAATTGAATAATACTTGGATGAATTGTTCAATGAAGAATAAATAATAATGCAATCCTTGGACTTTAATCTTGCACTTTTGTAATAGAAATCCAAATAAATCACATGGATTAATTTTGTAACCAAATAAAATTCCTCATGTAATTAAATAGAATTCCCCACTAACTTCTTGAAATAATGCTTCATGTATCCAAATAACCATTATGTAGATTCACCAGAATAATCACAAAAATAATCTTGAATAAATATTCCATGTGATAAATGAATATTCTTGGATGAGATATCTTGAATAGCTCCTCTTTAATTATCACTTGGATTCAAATAAATAAAATTCCAAATATTCCGAATATTCTGAATAAATCCTTCTAGAACGGTTTTGAATTTAATTATCCCATTTCGGAGAAATTCAACCCGCGTCATGAGAAAATTTGCAGATGACTTTTTGTTCAAGAAATCGAAAATGACGGTATAACTTGGTTTTTCTTGCATTTTAGAACAATGTGAAACACACATGAACCAAAGCCGGTAGAATTTTGATTGTTTTTCCTGAAAAATATTCGGAGAAAAACGAAGACCATTTGCTGGACAGAGTGTGGAAATAAACGCACAATTCTCTGAAATTCTTTGATGAACCAGTCTTTTGGAAATTAACGAACGACAACATTTCTGTTCTGAGACTCGAAATCCTGATCGACGTACAACGTCTAATGCTCTTCTTTCAGACCTATTTTCTGCACATGAAAATAAAACAGCAAAACATGCACTTCGTGCTTGATTAGTGGTTAGTCATTCATAAGATAAAATGCTCACAACACTCGGTAATCTCTACACAGTCAAAAGTTGAAAGCGAAACATTCGAAACCTACCGTATTCGGTGACCTTGATGTGTATAAAAAATGCAGATGAAGCAGGAATCTTAGGTCAAAAATTGGGGTATGACACATGTGCAAAGTAAAAAAATGGATGGAAGTTGCCTTAAGAATGCAAAATATTATAGGTCATTTCATGATGTTTGGCCAACTTCAACAAGTCATAACTTGCTCAATTTTTGGAGATTTTGAGTGGTTCAAATTGCAAAATGTTATTCAAGAGATCTACTTCATTCCATCTTTTTTGGTCAAGAACAAATTCTAAGTGGAAGGCCATGTTTGGATGCAAGAGATTATAGGTCATTTTTAAAGAAGAATTTGAAATATTTCTAAGTATGGAAAGTCAACTCTTTTTTTTCAACTTTGACTCCATGTAACTTTTAGCTCAAGCATCCATTTGATTCCATTCTTTTTCCATTGCAAAGCTTGTTACCTCATCTTTCCAAAGCATCAAGAATTTTGCCGTAAGACCCCTTGAGGTGGAAATGCCATTGGATTGAACTTGGTAACTTGGAACTGAAGTTTCTCCATAAGTCAGAATTTGAAATTCATGTTTTGGCCTTTAAACATCAAATTAGCACGCGTTTGTGATCTAAACATGTTTAACCAAGTTTCCAAAGTGGATTAGAGCCTTGAAACGCAAGGATTAGATGAGTTTTGATGCAAATCAGATCACACTTTGCTCGTGCATCAGGTTCACATGATTTCCCTCCAAACTTCATCATTTCATACGGTTGAACATTCCATTTGATTCCCTATAAATAGCGGGTCATCCCCCATTCAATTTCCCAAGCTTAGATAGCCAGAATCACCCTGCCAAACTTGCTTCACAACTCAGAATTCAGCTACTTCGAATCCTATTCTCAAGCCTTTTTCAATCCATTTTTCCATCAATTCACCTACCTTGATCTTTCCTGAAGCTAGCCATATAATTACATTCAAGAATCGTGCCCTATATTGCTCCATAGAAGTCCAGTTTTAGAGCTTTGCAACTCAAATTCAATAGTTAGATTCCTTCATCAATTCTTCAAAACTTTGGTATCATTGTGTTGCTCTCATTGCCTTGGTTCTAGTCGCAACACTTACTTTCATCTGGAAGCACGTTTTGACCATCAATTTTCAAATCCCTTTTCAAAACTTTCTCTCCAAATTGCTTAAGCTACAGTTTATATAAATTTGGCGCGAGGGTGTGGTTGTCTTCGTCTTGAAAAGACGAAGCGAATGGCATAGGTCTGAGCTTCTGATTTTACAGTTTGAGAGACCTGCAATTCGTGAGGGCTGGAGGTTGAAGATGACCAACGTGTCATCTTTTAACCAATGAAAGCGTGACATTTGTTATTTTCAAATTCTGTTTTTATTAATGATTTTGTACATTATTCATTAAAGACCATGATATGCACAGTGCACCAGTTCCGTTGGATTTGATTATTAACGCGTTTTGACTCTCATCCAATGGTCCACGTCTTTTTATTTTATTTTGTTTTTCTGATTTTTATATTTTAATTGTTTTAAATTTCAAAAAAAATCATAGAAAATTCGATTTTAGTCCAAAAAATCTGAAAAACTTATGAAAAATATTTTTGATTATTCTCTTTCTAATTTTTATTTTTTCACAATTTAACTTTGTGTTTTGGTATTTTTTATGAATTTTACACTTATTTGATTTGTTTAAAATGTTTAAAAATACTTTTACACATTTTTAAATTCTGAAAAAATTATGGAATGATCCAATGATATTGTGACAAATATTGATGACCTTATTTTATTTTTGTTTCTGACTTTACTATTTTTTTCTATTTTTGTTTATTTTACCCATTTATTTTAATTTTTAAAAAATATTTTCTGACCTTTAAAAATTCCCAAATTTTTTATAAAATCACTTGGCCTCTTTTCTGATTTTTCTATGGTCTTATTTTTCATTTCTTGATTAATTTGAATATAATTGGAATTTTCTTCATTATTTTCCATTTTTTAAACATTTTTAAACCCTTTAATCTATATATTAATTATATTATTATTTTGTGAATATTTTCTGGCTGTCTTGGGTTGATTTTTTGGTCATGGCTTTATTAACATCATTGGATCCATGGTGTTGAGTTTAACTCCACAAAAAATGGATGAATCATTTTAATAATAGTTTGATTAAATATTAATTCAAATGTGGTTTCTCTTTTTTTACCCTAATTCCTCTTCATCTCATCCCCTTCTCATTGCACTAAATGTTGTTGGAGCATGATCTCTATATCATGTCTCAAAACAAATGGTGCATAGATTGCTATTGACCGGCCTCAAAATAGGTGCGACTTCTATATAAGTCCACTTACGATTGCTTAACATAGCGCTAAATTTTATTCCGATTCGAATAAATGATCATTTGTGGCCCAAACTTATGATTGCAAGTCCAAGTATGTTAATTTGATCTCTTTGATCCAATAACCTTGAGATTCATTGTATGGAGGCTTTGGTTCTACCAATCCCTAATGGATCTACAACACCTTTGGTCAACACGGATCACTTAAACATCGTTGATCATTAAATGGTACTTATGAGAATTCCAAATGGATGATATACTTGACAAAAAGAAAATGCAACTTGTTGTGTGGAGGCTTTGGTTCTACCAATCCTCTAATGAGTTCCAAATGCAAGTTTCAAGATGGTCATCCAACTAACCACTAATTATTGACTTGTTTTATTTTATGCTTTTATTCTTTTATGCTTTATGCACTATTTATTTTTTAGCATTTTTTATTTCATGCCATTTTCATCTTTGCCCATTTGAGCATTTATATTCTTGTCATTTTTACTTTGCTCATTTGAGCTTTTCTTTTTCTTTTCCTAAGATACTTAATAATCAACTTAAATCCTAAAAAACTCTTAATGGTACTTGTACTATTTGGTTACTATCCTTGGCATTATGGAGCATGGGACTATTTCTTGAACTTAGGATTAGAAGCCTTGGCCTATCTTGGAGACCTTGTGATCTTATCTGATTATTTTGTCTGGAGCTCTTGAGGTTTACCTCAAGACATTGTGTTGATTTTTTTTGTGTGCAGGTTTCTGTGATTACATCCTTTGTTCGTAATCTAGAATTCACCCGTATACAGCCGTTACTCTGCCCAATTTTTGTGAAGACTTAATACACTTGAAGAGGTCTAATATCTTTGCTTTCTTGGTTTCAATCCAAAGAATGGGAATTCTATCTTGGCTCATAATGTCAAGTTTTGGCTTCTTGTTGGTTAGATGGTTCTTATCCTTAGATTTTACCTTATGCTTTAGGATAGTCTCTTCTTCTCCTCCCATCTTCTTTAATTTCAAAAAACTTCTCCCCCCCTTTTTTGAAAATTCTTCTTATTTCTAAACTTGAAACATTTTCATAATAAACTTGGACTTAGGTCCATGCATTTTCAAAACATTTTCATCAATAAACATCAATAAACTTAACAATACCTTGACACTTTTTGTGAGAAGACTAAAAGTCAACCAATATCATTTTAAACCATTTTTCCACTTTGGCTTTTTATCTTTAAACTTTTCTCAAAAAAGATTAGACTCTTGTCAATCCTTGTAGTGATGCAAACAACTATACTTCTACAACATGTAGTGAAGAGAGATATTTTCCACTTGGGTGTTGAGTGAGGCATTGTTGATTTTAAAATCCAAGCCATATCCTCCACTTTGAGATGATGCAAATTCTCCTTTCTCATGATTGTGGGTAGTAAGTATGTTTTCCACACGGACAATGACGATGATGTCTTATCTCATAAAATTAACCAACCCACTTGTGTTTCAACTTTTAAAAGAGGAACTACGTATACCCGGATCCCCTATTACACGAAAGATGGTACGTAGGCACTAAAGGTTCACAACCGCGGAGTGTGCAAAAATCATAAAAATTATATTTCTTTTCTCACCTCCACCATCCATTTTATATACAACACATTTTTTATAGCCAAAATATACAGATTTTACAAAGAGGTTCCTACGGAGTACCGTAGATGTTTAGGGTGCTAATACCTTCCCTTTACATAAACAACCCCCTTACCTTGAATCTTTCCCCCTCTTTTGGGTTATTCGCTCTTTTCCCATTCCTTTGGAAACAATAAAGCGCGGTGGCGATTTTTATTTTGATTTGTATAAAGTCTAGTCAATCCAATGGCTTAGCCTTGAACATTTCTAACGCTACAGAAAAATGGCGACTTCATTGGGGAAAGATTGACCTCTTGTTGGTCCATCCCTAAGTGGGTTGAGCCTATCTTTGTTTATTATCTGTATATGTGCTATTGTTGTTTATGTGTTATATTTTGTATATATGTTTGTTTAGATTTTCCTGGTTTTCAGGGTGCTTGGTGATTACTCATAAGTCCTATACCAGGACTTGGGCAAACTTTAAGATAGGACGGGCAGTATAGTCATGTTAATTTGAGGGAGTAATCCCAAAAAAGGAGGCATGAGATCCCCCACTCAGTGGAGGCCCCTTTGACTGTAGTGTCGTTTACCGAGTAATCGAGAAGATGTGCTACTTTTGCCCTGGAAGCCTGCTGAAACTGAGGACCGTAGAATACCAAACCCATCTTGGCCTTTTAGGTGTAGTGCGGAAGCTATGACAGAGTAATCCGGAAATAATTGTCACGTGATACTACACTCGGATGAGTCTTTCTTGAGAATATTACTAATTACCGAGTTAATCGGGAAGTTGGTAATATCCGAAGGAAGGATGTAGACTCTGAGAACCTCTAGAACCTTGTTCAGCAGGTGATAACTCTTAGACCAAACACATTATGGGTAGTACCTTCGACCTCATGCTCGTGACGTTGAACCTATGAACCCTATATGTGTGATCTTGTATGTGATTGTTGCATCATGCATCCTGATTGCACTGAATCGCACTATGTTTCTGACTCAAATATCACATGTTTTCCTTAGTTTTTATTATCATTTTCTCGTATTATGTTCCTTTTTCCTTTGTTTTCAGGATTCTTGTCATTTCAGAGCCTTCTGTGAAGAAACGAGCCAAAACGCCAAGAAATTAGGGTTTTTCAAGATATTTTGCACTTATGGCGTTCAGCGCCACGCTGGCTACAGGGAACGCGATGACGTGGCCCACTTTCACCCAGAGACCAACTTCCACGTTCCCATGATGTGGCAGTTCCAGCCACCGCGCCCGCGGCCTTCACAAAAAGCTTCCCGCTCAAAAGAAGTTAAGGGGCATGCTGGTCTTTACGCATCTCAAGGATCCTCTATAAATAGTTTTCGATTTTCATTCTTTAGTTTCATCCAAGCTTAGTACAATCTTAAGCCATATACTATCAGTTTCTGTAAAGTGATAATCTCTTCACATCGGGGAGTTATTGCGGTGTAGATTGAGTTGTAATCGAGTCTTGGAGCACTTTGGTTGAAGTTCATCATACCAGCCTTACCATTCCGTAGATTTGTATCAGATTCAAGTCTCCGACTGGAGCAAGGTTCTATTTTATTGCATTTCTTTACTTATAATTGCTCTTACCATAGTCTACACGTTTTATAGACTTTAAATGCTCTTACCATAGTCAACACGTTTTATAGACTTTAAATGCTCTTACCATAGTCTACACGTTTTATAGACTTTAATTGCTCTTACCATAGTCTACACGTTTTATAGACTCGCACTTATTATGTCTGGCTAAACTATAAAGGTTTGGATGTAATGATTGTCATCATGGTCGTGTTCCAATTATCATGCTAGTGAAAATACTCTGGGGATGTTTTGCTTTTAACTTAAGTCAATTATGTTTAAATGTTTATTGGGTAAGATCGAAAGCCGTCCAAACTAATGATACGACTTGATTATTATTTAACCAAACAAAAAGAGCGAAAGCCGTTGATTGGTTAAATAGGAATCATTGACCTTTTTAGAAAACGATTTTGAAACTATTTTCGGACGCGTTTGTAGGTTTGAAATCTGACTCTTGGTCAAAAGCCAAAAGTCTCTTTAAGTTAATCTTTCTAAGTAAAATTACTTTTCTGTTAAGTCAAAACTATCAATTTCTTAAAAATAGGTTTACCTCTTTAACGCGGAAGGCACCCTTTATATGTGACAATAAAGGAATTTAATTTAAAGAGTAAACTCAGTTCTTAGTAGTCAAAAGCTACAAGTTCCCGTTAAATTGATTCTTTGCTATCAATAGAAAATACTGCCCCATAAGTAGGTTCATCTACGCATGACCGGACCAATATCTGATTACATTATTTACATTCCAACCTGTCTTTTACACTGTTATTTACCTCGCTCATTTACTTTGTGCACTGCACTCACATCAATATTCTTGTTCGCCTTAGATAAGCACCTTAGCAATAGAGTTGATAGATTGACAATTGGTCTCTGTGGTTCGATAATCTTATATATTACTTCGATAGGCTGTACACTTGCAGTACTACATTTAGGCTATACGTTACAGATTAAACCCATCAAGTTTTTGGCGCCGTTGCCGGGGATCAACTTCGTCAAATTTCGTACCCTATTGTTATCCCGTTTAGACTAAGGCTATTCTAGCCGGTA
The DNA here is from genome assembly GCA_948472305.1 of Vicia faba. Lineage (NCBI taxonomy): Eukaryota > Viridiplantae > Streptophyta > Magnoliopsida > Fabales > Fabaceae > Vicia > Vicia faba. Next base: position 320,333 of record CATIWC010000653.1, on the reverse strand, counting down.
GATGCGTAGAAATCGTAGCACCGGTAACCTAATAGATCCTTTAGTAGAACCTGAACGTTACGCTCGTGCCCGTCTTTTTATACGCAAGATAAGAAGAGATATGGCAGAAGATCGTAACCAAAGACCGCTCAAGGAATTCGCCCAACCATCTAACGAGGAACCTAGTTCTAGTATAGTAAACCCTGCTATAACTACCAACAACTTTGAACTAAAGCCCTCATTATTACAATTAGTACAACAAAACCAATTCGCTGGTCTCGCTACCGAGAACCCGAATCAACATTTAAAGGTATTTATCCAGTTAGCTGACACCCTTAAGGCAAATGGAGCCACACCCGAAGCTATCCGTTTAAGACTGTTTCCTTTTTCCCTTAGAGGTAAAGCTCACGACTGGTTAGACGCCCTTCCAACTAACTCAATAACAACTTGGGAAGACCTTAGGAGAGCTTTTCTTGCGAGATATTTTCCACCAAGCAAGACCGCTGTTCTTAGGAACCTGATCACTTGTTTCACCCAAAACCAAGGCGAATCACTTTTTGATGCCTGGGAGAGATATAAAGAACTTTTAAGAGCTTGTCCGCACCATGGCCTGGAGCAATGGTTAATCATACATACCTTCTATAATGGACTCCATTACAACACAAAGATGTCCATAGACGCTGCCGCTGGCGGAGCGTTGATGAACAAACCTTACCCTGATGCTTGTGCCCTAATAGAAGACATGGCCCAAAACCACGCCCAGTGGGGATTAGAACGAGCGACAGTAGAGAAAAAGGAGAGCCATGGAGGAAAGCATGAGGTAAGTTGCATGGACATGATTAATGCCAAGATGGATGCCCTAGCTTTGAGAGTCGAGAACATGTCTCAAAACCCAACCACAGTAGCAGCAATCCAATCGGAGTGCAAACTCTGTGGAACTCAAGGACATCAAACCGTTGACTGTAACCTTTTGAATGAATCTAGCTCAGACCAAGTTAACTATACCCAAGGGAACCATTTCTCGAATACCTACAATCCTGGATGGAGGAACCACCCGAATTTCTCTTACAAAAACAATAACCCTATCCAAAATCCCGGACCTTCGAGACCTCAAGGATTCCAAACGCAAAAACAAAACCAACCTATGCAAATAGTGCCCCCAAGACCAAACCTTAAAGAAACCATAGACACCTTTATTCAGGCTCAAACCCAGCAAAATAAGGAGTTTATGAACCAACACATTCACACGAACGAACTAGTTACTCAACTGGCAACCAAGTTTGACCAGATAATAACCCACACCAAAATGCTTGAGACTCAGATTTCCCAAGTAGCACAAAACACCTCTGTACAAGTTGCACCTGGAGGACAATTCCCTGGACAAACTCAACCAAATCCAAAAGGCCAAGCAAATTCTATCACCTTAAGAAGTGGAACTGCTTATGAAGGGCCTAGAAATCCTAACTTAAGCACATCAGAAAAACCTATGGAAGATGCTACACCTAAAGACCAGGTCGAGGAACCAGAGAAACCAGAAAAGCAATCAGAACCAGAAGTAGGGAATAACACTCAACAACCTTATAAACCACCTATTTTGTTCCCACAGAGGCTGAAAAACACCAAAGTAGAAAACCAGTACCAAAAGTTTATTAAGGTAATAGAGAAACTCCATGTAGAGATTCCTTTTACTGAAGCTATAACCCAGATACCATCATATGCTAAGTTCTTGAAAGATATTTTGACCAATAAACGGCGACTCGATGATCCCAAGCCTTTAGAATGTCATTCTATATCCGAAAATAAACTCGCCAAGAAAGATAAAGACCCTGGAAGTTTTTCTATCCCTTGCATCCTAGGTAACCATATGATAGACAAAGCATTTTTAGACTTAGGAGCAAGCGTAAGTCTGATGCCTCTGGCCGTCTGTAAGAGGTTAAAATTAGGAGAACTTCAACCTACTAAGATGTCCTTACAACTAGCTGATAGATCTGTCAAATATCCCATGGGTATTTTAGAAGACATACCTGTCAAGATTGGTCAGCTGTACATTCCGACCGACTTCGTCGTAATGGATATCAAAGAAGATGAAGACATCCCAATCCTCTTAGGAAGACCATTCCTATCGACCGCCGGAGCTATAATAGATGTTAAGAAAGGGAAACTGACTTTCGAGGTAGGAGATGAAAAGATTGAGTTCATTTTATCAAAGTTTCTAATGGCACCAGTGATAGGAGATGCATGTTATGCCATCGACGTCATTGATGAATGTGTAAATGAGCTCGAACAAAACAAATCTTTAATCAAATTACCATCAACCCCTATTTTAGAGGATGACGGATTTAAGAGTATCGAACCGTACATTGACGACAACCTTTTCGAATGCTTAGCTCTTACCCTTGACCTTATGCCGCGTACTGAGAAACCCACTATAGAACTTAAGGAACTACCCAAGAATCTAAGATATGAGTTTTTGGATAAGGAGATGAATAGACCTGTTATAATTAGCGCCGCTCTAAACCAAATAGAAACAAATCAACTCTTAGATACCTTGCGAAAATATCCCTCAGCTTTAGGGTATAAAGTTTCAGATTTAAAAGGTATAAGCCCATCCGTATGCATGCATCGGATTATGCTAGAAGAAGATTCAAAACCCTCAAGAGAACATCAAAGAAGAATAAACCCTATCATGAGTGATGTAGTCAAGAAAGAAGTTCTTAAGTTATTAGAAGCTGGTATCATATACCAAATTTCGGATAGTGAATGGGTAAGCCCAGTCCATGTGGTACCCAAGAAAGGAGGTATCACTGTTCTGAAAAATGAGAAAGGTGAGCATGTGGCAAAACGAACAGAAGGAGGATGGCGTATGTGTATAGATTACAGAAAGTTGAATAAGGCAACGAGAAAAGACCATTTCCCTCTCCCATTTATAGATCAGATGCTTGAACGTCTAGCAAGACACTCATATTTCTGCTATCTTGATGGGTACTCCGGGTTTTTCCAAATCCCTATTCACCCAGAGGACCAAGAAAAAACCACATTTACCTGCCCTTATGGAACATTCGCTTATAGACGAATGCCCTTTGGACTCTGTAATGCACCTGCCACTTTCCAACGTTGTATGATGTCAATTTTAGCAGACTACCTAGATGGAATTATGGAAGTATTTATGGACGATTTTTCAGTGTGTGGGTTTGATTTCAAAAACTGCCTCTCAAACTTAGAGAAAATCTTAAAAAGATGTGTGGAAGTAAACCTTGTGTTGAATTGGGAAAAGTGCCACTTTATGGTAAATGAAGGGATAGTCTTGGGACACATTATTTCTGAAAGAGGTATAGAAGTCGATAAGGCCAAGATAGAAGTTATAGAAAACCTAAACCCACCTAAGACCGTTAGGGAAGTAAGAAGTTTTCTAGGACATGCCGGGTTCTACCGATGTTTCATCAAGAATTTTTCCGGAATAACAAAACCTTTAACTAACTTATTGATGAAGGATGTCGAGTTTGAATTCGACCAAAAATGTCTTGAGGCCTTTGAAGTTTTAAAGCAAGCTCTTATTTCAGCACCTATCATAAGACCACCTGATTGGACACAACCCTTTGAAATCATATGCGATGCTAGTGATTTCGCTGTAGGAGCTGTACTAGGGCAAAGAAAAGACAAGAAACTGCATGCAATTTACTACGCTAGTAGAACACTAGACGCTGCCCAGCTAAATTATACAACCACAGAAAAGGAATTGCTAGCCGTAGTTTTTGCTATTGATAAATTTCGATCTTATTTGGTGGGAGCAAAAATAATAGTATACACAGATCATGCAGCAATCCGGTACTTGTTAAGTAAGAAAGATGCTAAGCCTAGATTGCTCAGATGGGTACTTTTACTCCAAGAATTTGACTTGGATATTAAGGATAAAAAAGGAGCTGAAAACTTAGTAGCTGATCATCTCTCTAGGTTAGAACACCTTAAACCTGAACTTATACCTATAGACGATCACTCTATTTATGAAAGATTAATAGCTGGGATAAACTCAACTGAAGAAGAGACCTATGAGGAAATCTCAACCATGAACAACATACCATGGTACGCAGATATTGTGAATTATCTGGCCGCTGATATCATACCCCCTGACTTAAGCTACCAACAGAAGAAGAAGTTTTTTAGAGATGTTAAACACTTCTTTTGGGATGAACCCCTCCTATTTAAAAGAGGAATAGATAATATATTCAGACGATGTGTGCCGGAAGAAGAAGTAGGCAACGTCATTAAACATTGTCATGCTTCACCTTATGATGGACATGCAAGCACATCTAAAACATGCGCCAAAATATTTCAAGCAGGTTTTTATTGGCCTACTGTATGGCGCGATGTCCACACTTACATCACAAAATGTGACCGATGCCAACGCACTGGGAACATCTCAAGACGTGATGAAATGCCTTTAAGTAACATCCAAGAAGTGGAAATATTTGATGTCTGGGGTATAGATTTCATGGGACCTTTTCCTTCCTCAATGGGTAACAAGTATATCCTAGTAGCTGTCGATTATGTCTCAAAGTGGATAGAAGCTGTTGCATCACCCACAAACGATACCAAGGTAGTTATCAAACTGTTTAAGAATATTATTTTTCCTAGGTTTGGAACCCCGAGGTTAGTCATAAGTGATGGAGGATCGCATTTTATATCTAAGATATTTGACAAGCTTCTAAGCAAATACGGAGTAAAACATAGAGTAGCAACACCATATCACCCGCAAACCAGTGGCCAAGTAGAAGTATCGAATAGGGAGATTAAGCAGATCCTAGATAAAACCGTATCATTATCTAGAAAAGACTAGTCTGGAAAACTTAAAGACTCCTTATGGGCTTATAGAACGGCTTATAAAACCCCTATTGGAACAACTCCTTATCAATTGGTTTATGGAAAGTCCTGTCATTTACCCTTCGAACTAGAACATAAAGCCTATTGGGCCATTAAATTCTTGAATCTAGATTACCTAAAAGCCGGAGAAAAACGTATCATGGACATTCACAAGCTGGAAGAGCTTCGCTTGAATGCCTATGAGAATGCCATCATATATAAGGAAAGAACCAAGATGTGGCATGATAAAAAAATCATCAAGAAAGATTTCAACATTGGTGACCCAGTTCTCCTATTTAACTCAAGGTTACGACTTTTTCCTAGTAAGCTTCGTTCAAGATGGACAGGTCCATTTGAAGTGTCAAAAGTTCTAAAGTCTGGAGCAGTAGAAATCAAAAACAATTCATGCGCTCCATTTGTGGTAAATGGACAAAGACTGAAGCTATACAAAGGAGGCGATTTGCCTGTTGACTACTCTAGTAATATTCTAATAGAACCACCAATACCCACATAAAGTAAGATCTATTCGTCAAGCTAAAGACGTTAAACAAGCGCTGCATGGGAGGCAACCCATGGTTTATTCTTAATTTTATTTTATTTTTAATTTATATATGTTTTATCTGGACTAATTTCTTGTGTTTATATTTTCAGGATGCATTACCCCGATGGTATGGTTGTGATTTTCAGGGATGAAGCACAAAAAGCCTGATTTTCTACCTTATCTGCTAGACCTATGGTACCCACTAGGTACCCCGATCAGAGCTGCATGGAGGCACTCGGGATTGAGCCAAGTATTAGGTATCTGTGAAACCAACTTGGCTGGGATTCTTATGCTGATGATGTCCACAAAACCTACAGGAACCTTACTCTGGAGTTTCTTAGCTCTATGGATTATAACCCACGGGTGGGTGAAGGAGATGAGCGAGGATGCCTAAGTTTCAGATTGTTTGGTACCGAGTATACCCTGACCACAAAAGAATTTGGGGATTTGCTTGGTTTCCAAACTGGACCGACCGCTATCACTGAGTTTCCATTGAGTTACTATATGGACATAGATATTGATAAATTTTGGCAGGACATTACTGATAGAGCCAGCCTTGACCCCTCTACCCAGCTGTCCAGTAAGATCCATAACCCGGCTTTCCGATACTTCGAGATGATCCTGTGCCACACTTTCTTTGGGAGGAGTTACTGTGACCACTTAGTCACCGTTGAGGAGATCCTTTTCCTATACTGTGCCAGTCAGTCCAGACCTATAGCTAGTGGAGGTTTTCTGATAGAGAGCCTCAAGCAGACTGCTCGATTCGCTATAGGACTCATTCATTCCGGAGGGAATGTGACACAGATAGCTTCTGCTTTGGGTTTGGACAGTATGATAGCACAGCTGACCCCATACTGTGGATATAATTTCCTGGATTTGGACTTTTGCATGGATCGTGGGCTCATGAGGAGGGCCTCTTTCCACCCATATCAGTACATATTGCTCATTGATGACCAGACAGTTTACACCTTCACAATTCCAGACCCTCAGATGACTTGTGTTTCCAACCCTGCTAATTGGAACTATTCTGTAGAAGGTTGGGGTGAGATATCAGAGTATGCCCCAGAATACACTCCTGCTTCCGAAGATCTCACTCCAGAATACACGCCTGCTTCCGAAGATCTCACTCCCGAATACACTCCTGCTCCCGAGGACTCTACTCCAGATCACACATCCTGACCCGAGGTTACACACACTACTGTTCTTACTAATAACCTCAGCTTGCAGGAACCTGATATTCGCACTCTGTTGACTGCTATGCGCACTGAGATAACCACTCTCCGCAATGAGGTGGCTGACCTTCTTTTACAGTTGGAAGTTAATGATGTTACCTTTGCTGGTGAGCTAGATGAATTAGCTCACGAGGTGGCAGAGATTCGACGCCAGCTGACTGAGCTGCGTGGCCCAGATACTCCTGCAGAGCATCCTACCGGTTGGCGATAGATCTGTGTTATTCACAAGATATCTAGTTCCAGTATTATTAGTATTATGTTGATTTCCTTTTCAGACTCATTTTTATTTGCATTATCTATTTCCTGCATTATTAATAATTATTTTGGTGATCCGATGTCCGTACCTATATATATATATATATATATATATATATATATATATATGCATGTGTTTCATTTATATATCTTTCATTTACTAATGTTTTTGTTTTTCTGGTCACCATAATTTTAATATAAAAATAAATAAATATACATGTATATATGTATTCACATACATATATGCACGTTCATAAGAAAAATAGGTACACCTCCAAAAATTGAAGCTAATGGCAAGGAAGGAAAAGCCCAATGGAAAGGGAGCAAGACCAGCCCAACTTGGCTCGCCCTCACCGCGCCCGCGGTGAGCCCTGCCGCGCCCGCGGTGACGCAACGGTCACCTAACGGCTAGTTGCTCGTTTTTCCCCCCATTTTGCCTCTTTTTCCACTTCCAATCCCATTTTCTTCCATTCTTAACCCCCCATAACTTCCTTTATTATCCATACCTACCCCACTACATTTATTCCCATTATTCCCATCATAAATATTTACAACCACCATTTTTCTTCACTACCTATAAATACCCCCACTATTTCATTTTTTTCCTCACACCTTCATTACTTCCACATCCCATTCTTTCTCTTTATATTCATCCACAAGAAAATCCTATGGAGTATCACGGCTACATTTTGCGAGGTGGCCAAGCCGGAGAAAGGCAACAAAAGCGACTTGAGAAATTGCTGACAACACCAATACACTCTACGAGGTATATCGATGAAAACTGTCTATATTCATTAGGTATATACCATAGTGTATTTTTCCTTCTCGACAAACTAGGCATGCATGATATTTTTGCTACTCAAGCACCAACCTACCCTAGGCTGACGTTCGAATTTTTGAGTTCTTTAATTTATAACGTCTCTCCTAACACTGCTAGCACCGTAGGTGGAGTAAAATTTAGAATGTTTAATGTTGAATATGACTACTCCACTGACGGTCTAGCCGCCATGTTAGGATGGCCTTATGGGGATGGTGCCATTTGTGAAGCACCTTTAGACACGAATTGGGCATTTGAAGCATTTTGGGCCAGAATTACTAAACAAAATGCAACATCTTTTGATGGCCTACTTGCTTCTCATATCCACAATCCTGCCCTTCGTGTCTTTAGATTTCTTTTAGCATCCACCATCTTTGCTCGGGAAAACCCAAACAAGGTGAATGCTAAAGAATTAATTATCATGCAGAGCTGCCTCACAGACACCAAAGTTAATCCAGTCCCATTTATGATTGCCCACATGCACCATGTTTTAAGAAAAGGTGGGCCGATTTCCTTTGGTGGACTGATTACTACTATTGCCCGTGCCATAGGATTGGATACGGAACTTGCCACCCTTGAGCCACTTCCTCCTCGTATTGCAAATCTTAAATTTTTCAGGGATATGCGTTTATGCAAGACGAGGAGGGAAGGTGGTTACTTCCTCATGGTTGGAGGTGCTGCTGTACCCAGTGTTGTTATTCCTTGCACCCGTCGTACTGATATTAGATTTGAGCATAACTGGACCTACGATCTCAACGCTCCTGCTTTTATTGGTCCGTTGCCCCCAAATCTACCTTTAAATGAGGGTAACAACACTGATGATGAGTACGATTTCCAAACAGAGGAACCACCCCACTTTTCACCACCACACACGACACCATCTACTTCTAACCCACATGCAGGTACAACTCCTAGTTTCCATGTCACCGAGGACATGTGGCGTGAGCATATGGCCCGAGAGGCCCAGAGGGACACCCTCCTTGCTACTTTGCAGCAACAGGCGGCCGATAACATGGCCTTCATGCAAGCATCCCAAGAGCAAAATGCTAGCTCTCTGCGCACTATTATGGAAAGTCAGCTGGCTTTCCAGAGAGAACAGCACCTACACCAGACCACATACGCTCGTCACTTCTAATTGATGGAGGCAACCCAAGGCACCTTCATTGGTAGGACCCAAGAGCTACAAGCGGCAAATGCCGCCTTGACAGAGAGATTGGAGCAGCTTGTTTTGGACCGAGATAGCCGCCGTCGCAGCCGTAGCCGCCGTTCCGGTCGTACCAACCAGGATGGTGAAGGTCCTAGTGGCCCCCACTAGTGTTTTCAGGTACCTCCTCCTACCTTATTTTGGAACATTGAGGACAATGTCTGATTTAAGTGTGGGAGGAGCATTTATCGCTTTTATTTTCCGTTTTTCCTGCTTTTATTTCCCTTCCGCATTTTTCCTTTTAGGTATGTTATATTCGTAGTTAATAAAATGCATGTGATAGGCGAGTCTTTCTGCGTAGTGTACCCTTTCATTTCCCCCACTTTTTAGCCTTACAAAATTTTTCTTTTTCAAAGAATTGTGGTTGTTTTTAAGGATTTAGGCTATGAGACAGGTCCTAGATAGGGTCTATTTCTTGGGCACTCACTTTTTGAAAAATTCGTTATCGTTTTAACACCGTAAGCCTTATTGAACATTTAGATTAGATCCTTTCTTCCCAATATGCTATGATTTTGAATAAAACTGTACAAATAGGTCTTCAAGTAGTTTATCTTAGCAGTCAGCTCCGGCCTAAGCATGCTCTAAGTGTAGGATCGATGAATATAAGTGGATGATCTCTATTTTGCCTTAAAAGTTATAAAATAAAGTATGAATACGACTACGAGTTGGGTGATCCTCACAAAGATTACTCAACTCAAGAAAGTTGTAAGCACTAATAAAAGCAAATAAAAATATATATAAGGCATATCCGTTGTAGTTGGTCCAGAGGTATCTGGTGCTGGACTTGGTAGGGCGGACTACGGTCCGATCCCCCGCAACTGCAAATGGGTAAAATAAAAAGGGGTTAAAGCAACTCTTGTACCAGAATCCCATCACTTGAGATCAGAGTCACTAACCGGTCACTACACCATGAGTATGTACGGATAACGGGCTTAATGTGATTGCGCCTGAATGAAAAAGGACCTCGTACAAAAAGAAGTCTTAGCATAGTAAGGATATTAGGATCGATCTGTATACTTATGAGGTTTATGTCCGCATTTTTGCGAGTAGTGTAATTACGATACCCTTGATTCAGATAGTTAGTGCCTGACAACACACCCTTACTCGGACTTAGAAGCCCTCTTTGCCCAAAACCTGTATACACCATAATTTTCTTTCATCTACTTCTAAGAGTTGTTGCTTGAGGACAAGCAAAGGTCTAAGTGTGGGAGGATTTGATCGCACTGAATCGCACTATGTTTCTGACTCAAATATCACATGTTTTCCTTAGTTTTTATTATCATTTTCTCATATTATGTTCCTTTTTCCTTTGTTTTCAGGATTCTTGTCATTTCAGAGCCTTCTGTGAAGAAACGAGCCAAAACGCCAACAAATTAGGGTTTTTCAAGATATTTTGCACTTATGGCGTTCAGCGCCGCGCTGGCTACAGGGAACGCGATGACGTGGCCCACTTTCACCCAGAGACCAACTGCCATGTTCCCATGATGTGGCAGTTCCAGCCACCGCGCCCGCGGCCACTGCCACCGCGCCCGCGGCCTTCACAAAAAGCTTCCCGCTCAAAAGAAGTCAAGGGGCATGCTGGTCTTTACGCATCTCAAGGATCCTCTATAAATAGTTTTCGATTTTCATTCTTTAGTTTCATCCAAGCTTAGTACAATCTTAAGCCATATACTATCAGTTTTTGTAAAGTGATAATCTCTTCACATCGGGGAGTTATTGCGGTGTATATTGAGTTGTAATCGAGTCTTGGAGCACTTTGGTTGAAGTTCATCATACCAGCCTTACCATTCCGTAGATTTGTATCAGATTCAAGTCTCCGACTGGAGCAAGGTTCTATTTTATTGCATTTCTTTACTTATAATTGCTCTTATCATAGTCTACACGTTTTATAGACTTTAAATGCTCTTACCATAGTCTACACGTTTTATAGACTTTAAATGCTCTTACCATAGTCTACACGTTTTATAGACTTTAAATGCTCTTACCATAGTCTACATGTTTTATAGACTCGCACTTATTATGTCTGGCTAAACTATAAAGGTTTGGATGTAATGATTGTCATCATGGTCGTGTTCCAATTATCATGCTAGTGAAAATACTCTGGGGATGTTTTGCTTTTAACTTAAGTCAATTATGTTTAAATGTTTATTGGGTAAGATCGAAAGCCGTCCAAACTAATGATACGACTTGATTATTATTTAACCAAACAAAAAGAGCGAAAGCCGTTGATTGGTTAAATAGGAATCATTGACCTTTTTAGAAAACGATTTTGAAACTATTTTCGGACGCGTTTGTAGGTTTGAAATCTGACTCTTGGTCAAAAGCCAAAAGTCTCTTTAAGTTAATCTTTCCAAGTAAAATTACTTTTCTGTTAAGTCAAAACTATCAATTTCTTAAAAATAGGTTTACCTCTTTAACGCGGAAGGCACCCTTTATATGTGACAATAAAGGAATTTAATTTAAAGAGTAAACTCGGTTCTTAGTAGTCAAAAGCTACAAGTTCCCGTTAAATTGATTCTTTGCTATCAATAGAAAATACTGCCCCATAAGTAGGTTCATCTACACATGACCGGACCAATATCTGATTACATGATTTACATTCCAACCTGTCTTTTACACTGTTATTTACCTCGCTCATTTACTTTGTGCACTGCACTCACATCAATATTCTTGTTCGCCTTAGATAAGCACCTTAGCAATAGAGTTGATAGATTGACAATTGGTCTCTGTGGTTCGATAATCTTATATATTACTTCGATAGGCTGTACACTTGCAGTACTACATTTAGGCTATAGGTTACAGATTAAACCCATCACATCCATGCACATATAAGCATATTTTGAAGAAAACAATATTTCAAGGGATTTAAAGGTTGACTATTTGTGAATATCTTAGGTACTGTTAACCATGGATTCCGGAAAGATAAAGACCGGGAAATACAGTTTCAAGGATCCCAAGATAGATGAGTTGGTCAGTCTAATTCCAGAGATCGAGTGTTCTGCAGACTTTCGGAAGAAGTATGGATCCATTATTCCTCTCATGAAGCTGAAGATCAAGGAGGGTATTCTCTTGACCTTGGTCCAGTTCTATGATCTGATGTATCACTGCTTTACTTTTCCCGATTATCAATTGATTCCTACACTGGAGGAGTATTCTTATCTTTTGGATTTACCTGTTACCGATTGTGTTCCTTTTACTGGTTTGAGGGTTGTAACACCCCTTCTAAATACCCCAATTAAAGGTAAAGATTAAAATCAGAGAAATAAAATTGCACGGAAGGGATGCCACAACACACATCACATTCCAAAGTTTTTAAAGAAAAACGGACAGGGTATGTTTGAAAGTATAAGCATTCCAACACAAAATAAACATACAATAAATATTTACTTCACTCTCTCGTGCAAACGCAACGGATTTCCATAATTTCACATCATCTCCATTTATGGAGGAATCAAAACATAATTCAAGGCATCAAGCCATCATGATTCACATAAGCATATGTTATCAAGTCTCACATATACAAAACATCATATACACGAATAAGGATTATATACATCATAATCCAAATACAAAATAATCGAGTTCGACACTAAATAAATTCCCCCCCCCCCCCATGTGTTACTACCAGAGCATCGACTCGACTCTAATCAAAATAAAACAGATTGCAATCCAATGCATCCGTTAGCTAGCGCCTCACGCTACCGTCCTCGGTACCTGCACAATGCCATCAAAAGCATTGTCCATTAGAAGGGTAAGAATTCCAGTAATCATATAACATGTAATTTTAAGTAAATGAAATGGCAATAAATAAAGCAATACATAATGATCATGTTCATTTTATCACCTGTAGTATCCTTACTCAAGGAATCCATTTCCAACACATTAACCATGTAAACCGATTATCCGAATACTCACATCCTTGGCACATAACCATAATTCAAACAACAACAATATTGGCACATAATCAAACACATCAACACACATACATAACATGCACAAATATACATGTGACTCACAACACGACTCAACGTATGCGAATGCGGTACCGACTCGTGGACCCAAGGTTCCACCACCTATGTTTCCCTTACGGATCAAGGTCACTACGTCTTTTCCCACAATAGGGTCACCGTCTAGATATTGTGGACCCAATGTTCCACCACCTATGTTTCCCTTCCGGATCAAGGTCACTACGTCTTTTCCCACAATAGGGTCACCGTCTAGATATTGTGGACCCAATGTTCCACCACCTATGTTTCCCTTCCGGATCAAGGTCACTACGTCTATTCCCACACTAGGGTCACCGTCTATAAAATCATGTGAACCCACAGTTTCATCGTCTCTGTTTCAAGACCCATCATGCCATACAATGTACAATATAACCAATGCATGCAATTAAGATTCACAATAATCTTAACATACACATACCATCAAATCCAACCAATGGAACATCAACTATCGTACATGCATGCATACATATAATTTAATAATCACAACGTCAAGTAAAATGTATACAAACAAGTTACTTACTCAACCAAAACATAAACCTTCAACTATCAAACAATTCCAAATCGGAAAATCGGAGCACAATTGGGTTCCAAAGGAAGTGCGAAAAATCCGAATTTTGGAGGCTACAGAAGCATCAACACGGGCACCCGTGTGCATCAACACGGCCCGTGTTGAAAAGTAACCAGAACATACAAAAATGCCAAAGTCAGAGCATCAACACGGGCACCCGTGTTAATCAACACGGCCGTGTTGATGGGCCTGCGTGAAAACTTCATTCTTTTGAGTTTTTCTCATTCTACTACCATGGTTTTCTTTCCCATTTCAATACTCTTAATTTCTACAAGCTAGCACCTAATACACCCATAAACCATACTCCTAATCTAACTGTTCTAAACCATTCCAACAATCAACCAACAAAACCCTATAAATCAACTATCAATTTTACCCCCAAATCCAAAATATATCTATCAAAACCTAACAATATGAGATGGAGAATCAAACCCCTTACCTTGGTGTGGGTTTTCTTGAAACAAGATGATGATGATGTTGCAACTCCAAACCTAGCTTCCTTTCTTCTCTTCTCCTCTTTCTCTCTTCTTTTCTTTCTTCTTTCTATTTCCCTTCTTTCCAACTATCCTACTTTCTATCTTATAAAACCAATTTCACTACTACTTACTTTCCTCCCCCTAACTTTCTAAAATTCTAATTTGGCCCAATCTATTTAATTCAAATTATATCATATAATTCTATTAAAACCATATTACATTTAATTAATATTTATTCCATAAAAAACTAAATTATACCAATAAATCAAACGAAGCCAAATACACACCAAAAAAATATTACTTAAAATAGTATTTTATCATTATGAATATTTTTATTTCAAATAACCGAATTAACATTTTAATTGATATCAAATAAATATATTTCTTAAAATAGATTTAATTTGATAATTTCGAAAAAAAATAACTTAAATAACATTTAATCAAAAACGGGGTGTTACAACTCTCCCCCACTTACAAGATTTTCGGCCTCGAAAATTACCTCTAAACGAACAACTCGGGATAGGAATCCCGCATACGACTTTCAAGATCCCACGTCACATTACCATTCGCCGAACCACCCCATGCAACTTTAACCAAAGCAATCTCTCTTCCTCTTAGTTGTTTCACCTTTCTATCTTCAATCCTCACCGGTAAAACCTCAACCGTCAAATTGTCTCTTACTTCCAAATCATCCGCTTGAATAACATGAGACGGATCCGCAATATACTTTCGTAATTGCAAAACGTGAAACACATCATGCAAATTTGAAAGTGATGGCGGCAATGCAATCCGATAAGCCATACTTCCAATCCGCTCTGAAATCTGATAAGGACCAATAAACCGAGGTGTTAACTTCCGCGATTTAAGCGCCCTTCCAACACCCGTAGTTGGATTCACCTTCAAAAACACATGTTCATCCTTCTTGAACTCAAGAGGTTTCCTCCTCTTGTCATAGTAACTCTTTTGGCGATTCTGAGACACTTTCATCTTCTCTCTTATCAATCTGATCTTATCCGTAGCCTCTTGAACCAATTCCGGACCAACTATAGCACTTTCTCCCGTCTCGTACCAACACAAAGGTGTCCTACACCGTCTTCCATACAATGCCTCAAAAGGAGCCATGCCAATGCTAGAATGAAAACTATTATTATAAGTAAACTCAATCAAAGGCAAATAACTCTCCCATGAACCTCCTTGATCCAAAACACAAGCACGCAACAAATCCTCAAGTGACTGAATTGTTCTCTCCGTTTGACCATCCGTCTGAGGATGATAAGCGGAACTCAATCTCAGCTTAGTACCCAAGGCTCTTTGTAAACCTTCCCAAAATCTTGAAGTGAAACGCGGATCTCTATCTGAAACAATACATGTAGGAATACCATGTAAACAAACAATCTGTTCCACATACAACTTAGCAAGCTTCTCCATAGTGTAATCCATCCTAATCGGAATAAAGTGTGCAGATTTAGTCAATCTATCCACTATGACCCAAATAGCCTCATGGTTACTCGGAGTCCTCGGCAAACCAGAAACAAAATCCATCGAGATACTATCCCACCTCCACTCGGGAATAGACAACGGTTGCAACAAACCCGAAGGCTTCTGGTGCTCAATCTTAGACTTTTGGCAAACCAAACAAGAATATACAAACTCAGCAATTTCCTTTTTCATGCTTGGCCACCAAAACAACTTTCTTAAGTCTTGGTACATTTTCGTAGCACCCGGATGAATACTCAATCCACTTCGGTGTCCTTCCTCTAGAATCCTCTTTTTCACATCCCCCACATCGGGAACGCAAACTCTATCATGACATCTCAAAATTCCATTCTCATCAATTCTGAACTCTCCACCTTGACCTTGATTCACCAAAGTAAACTTGTCAACCAAAACCAAATCTGACTTTTGCCCATCTCTAATCTCTTCCGAGACACCACTAGTAAGCCTCATCATACCAAGCTTCACGCCAAAATAAGTCTCTTCACACACCAAACTCAAATCTCGAAATTGCTCCAACAATTCCCATTCTTTAACCATCAACATAGACATGTGTAAAGACTTTCTGCTCAAAGCATTTGCAACCACGTTTGCCTTACCAGGATGATAATTCAAACAGAAGTCATAATCTTTAAGAAACTCTAGCCACCTTATTTGCCTCATATTCAACTCTTTTTGATCAAACAGATATTTCAAACTCTTATGATCGCTAAAGACGTCGAATCTCGACCCAAACAAATAATGCCTCCACATCTTTAACACAAAAACCACCGCTGCCAACTCCAAGTCATGAGTTGGATAATTCCTCTCATGCACCTTGAGTTGCCTCGAAGCATACGCCACAACCTGCCCATTTTTCATTAACACACCTCCTAAACCCATCAAGGAAGCATCGCAATAGACCGTAAATGGTTCAGATGGTTTAGGCAAAATCAAAACTGGCGCAGTTGTCAACCTTCTCTTCAACTCTTGGAAACTATCTTCACACTGCGGAGTCCACACGAACGCTTGACTCTTCCTAGTCAATTGTGTCAACGGTAAAGCTAGCTTGGAAAAGCCTTCAATGAACTTACGGTAATAACCCGCTAAACCAAGAAAGCTTCGAATCTCAAAAACTGACTTTGGAGATTCCCATTCTGACACGGCTTCTATCTTCGAAGGATCCACAGCAATACCTCCACGAGATATCACGTGACCAAGGAAACTCACTTGTTCTAACCAGAATTCTCACTTCGAAAGTTTAGCAAACAAATGATTTTCCTTCAGAATTGACAAAACAATTCTCAAGTGTTCGGCATGCTCTGCTTCACTCTTGGAATAAATCAAAGTGTCATCGATGAACACCACCACAAACTTATCCAGAAACTCATGAAAGATTCTGTTCATATACTCCATGAACACACCAGGTGCATTCGTAACACCAAAAGGCATTACCGAATACTCATAGTGTCCATAACGAGTTCTGAACGCAGTTTTCTGAATATCACCCGCTTTCACGCGAATCTGATGATAGCCTGACCTCAAGTCAATCTTGCTAAACACACACGCACCCACCAGCTGATCCATTAAATCATCAATCCTTGGCAAAGGATACTTGTTCTTAATGGTCACTTTGTTTAGCTGCCTATAATCCACACAAAGTCTCATTGTTCCTTCTTTCTTCTTCACAAGTAAAACTGGAGCACCCCACGGACTCACACTAGGACGAATAAACCTTTTGTCAAGCAACTCTTCCAGCTGACTCTTCAGTTCCACTAGTTCCGACGGTGACATCCTATAAGGAGCCATCGAAACAGGACTAGTACCAGGAATTAAGTCGATGGAAAACTCTACCTCGCGCTCAGGAGGTAAATCCGTAATCTCTTCAGGAAAAACTTCAGGAAATTTGCATACCACAGGATAATCCTTTCTTACTCTACCATCTTCCAAAACCATACTCGCCATAAGCATAAACAACCCATCTCCATTCTTCACACTCTTCTCAACTTGCTGTGTAGACAAGAAAACCACACCATCTTTCTCGGACTCGAGAAAAAGAACAACCTTAGCAAAACAGTTGATATAGACATGGTTGGCTTTCAACCAGTCCATACCCAGAATCACATCTATCTGATGCAAAGGAAGACACACGAGATCAACTTCGAAGTCTCTTCCGCACATGCGCAAGGGACACTTCAAACAAACAACCGAAGTAGAAACTGAACCCATCGCAAGTGTATCTACCTCCATACTTCGATCCAAAGTAGACAAGACAAGGCCCAATCTCTTGGCACAATCTAAAGCAACAAACGAATGCGTCGCACCCGTATCAATAATAGCAACCAAAGACACATTAGAGATAAAGCATGTACCTCTGATTAGACGTTCCTCAGCAGAAGTCTCTGCTCCAGATAAAGCGAATACTTTTCCAACTTCTTTCTTTGGCTTTGGACATTTGGTACTTATGTGGCCTTGCTCACCACAATTAAAGCAAGTTACACTCACACCAACTCTACAATCCACCGCTTTGTGACCCACCCTGTCACACTTGAAACACTTAACTATCCCCTGGCGACATTCCATAGCACGATGTCCCTCTTTACCACATTTAAAACATTTGATTGGAGTAGTCACTCCCCCACTCGGATTCTTTCCACTACTTATTGGTCTCTTTCCTCTTCCATCATAAGGTTTAGGACGCATCTGTCCCTTACCTCTTTTCTCACTCAAGCTCTTGTAATAAGCAGTGCTATCCCGACTGTCTTCGTCGTAGATACGACTCTTATTAACCAACTCAGAGAATCTTGTAATCTGCTGATACCCAATCGCCTTCTTTATGTCCGGCCTCAAACCATTAACAAACTTAAGGCACTTCGACCTCTCAGCATTAACAGTGTTGTAGTGAGGACAGTATTTGATCAAATCTTGAAATTTAGCCGCATAGTCAGCTACCGAACCACTACCTTGTTTCAATTCCAGGAATTCAACTTCCTTTTTACCACGAACATCCTCCGGAAATTAATTCTCCAAGAATGCATCTCGGAAAATTTCCCAAGTCACCACAACCTGCTCCTCCTCATACCTCTGACTAGCGTTGATCCACCAGTCTTCGGCCTCTTTAATCAGCATGTGTGTTCCGAATTGCACTTTATGAGCGTCGATGCAATTCATCACACGAAAGATTTTCTCAATTGCTTTTAACCATTCTTGAGCCTCCACTGGAGCATGCTCTCCCTTGAAAGTAGGCGGGTTGTTCTTTTAGAACTTCCCAAGAGCACGGAAAGCATCTTCAGTACCATCATGTGGCGCTTGAGTCGTTTGCGGCATCTGATTTATTGACCCCGCAAGCAACCTCAATGCCTCAGCTAAAGCATCATCATTCCTCCTACCAGCCATCTTCTGAACAACACAAGGTATTGATCGCGTTAGCCACACAATCAAATACAAGGGATTAACAAAATAAGACCTGACAACTGACCGACTATGCTCTGATACCACTATTGTAACACCCCTTCTAAATACCCTAATTAAAGGTAAAGATTAAAATCAGAGAAATAAAATTGCACGGAAGGGATGCCACAACACACATCACATTCCAAAGTTTTTAAAGAAAAACGGACAGGGTATGTTTGAAAGTATAAGCATTCCAACACAAAACAAACATACAATAAATATTTACTTCACTCTCTCGTGCAAACGCAACGGATTTTCATAATTTCACATCATCTCCATTTATGGAGGAATCAAAACATAATTCAAGGCATCAAGCCATCATGATTCACATAAGCATATGTTATCAAGTCTCACATATACAAAACATCATATACACAAATAAGGATTATATACATCATAATCCAAATACAAAATAATCGAGTTCGACACTAAATAAATTCCCCCCCCCCCCATGTGTTACTACCAGAGCATCGACTCGACTCTAATCAAAATAAAACAGATTGCAATCCAATGCATCCGTTAGCTAGCGCCTCGCGCTACCGTCCTCGGTACCTGCACAATGCCATCAAAAGCATTGTCCAACAGAAGGGTAAGAATTCCAGAAATCATATAACATGTAATTTTAAGTAAATGAAATGGCAATAAATAAAGCAATACATAATGATCATGTTCATTTTATCACCTGTAGTATCCTTACTCAAGGAATCCATTTCCAACACATTAACCATGTAAACCGATTATCCGAATACTCACATCCTTGGCACATAACCATAATTCAAACAACAACAATATTGGCACATAATCAAACACATCAACACACATACATAACATGCACAAATATACATGTGACTCACAACACGACTCAACGTATGCGAATGCGGTACCGACTCGTGGACCCAAGGTTCCACCACCTATGTTTCCCTTCCGGATCAAGGTCACTACGTCTTTTCCCACAATAGGGTCACCGTCTAGATATTGTGGACCCAATGTTCCACCACCTATGTTTCCCTTCCAGATCAAGGTCACTACGTCTTTTCCCACAATAGGGTCACCGTCTAGATATTGTGGACCCAATGTTCCACCACCTATGTTTCCCTTCCGGATCAAGGTCACTACGTCTATTCCCACACTAGGGTCACCGTCTATAAAATCATGTGAACCCACAGTTTCACCGTCTCTGTTTCAAGACCCATCATGCCATACAATGTACAATATAACCAATGCATGCAATTAAGATTCACAATAATCTTAACATACACATACCATCAAATCCAACCAATGGAACATCAACTATTGTACATGCATGCATACATATAATTTAACAATCACAACGTCAAGTAAAATGTATACAAACAAGTTACTTACTCAACCAAAACATAAACTATCAACTATCAAACAATTCCAAATCGGAAAATCGGAGCACAATCGGGTTCCAAAGGAAGTGCGGAAAATCAGAATTTTGGAGGCTACAGAAGCATCAACACGGGAACCCG
Source organism: Vicia faba (assembly GCA_948472305.1). Classification (NCBI taxonomy): domain Eukaryota; kingdom Viridiplantae; phylum Streptophyta; class Magnoliopsida; order Fabales; family Fabaceae; genus Vicia; species Vicia faba. The sequence continues at coordinate 299,978 of CATIWC010000653.1, read as the reverse complement.
TGTGCATCAACACGGCCCGTGTTGAAAAGTCACCAGAACATACAAAAATGCCAAAGTCAGAGCATCAACACGGGCACCCGTTTTAATCAACACGATCGTGTTGATGGGCCTGCGTGAAAACTTCATTCTTTTGAGTTTTTCTCATTCTACAACCATGGTTTTCTTTCCCATTTCAATACTCTTAATTTCTAAAAGCTAGCACCTAATACACCCATAAACCATACTCCTAATCCAACTGTTCTAAACCATTCCAACAATCAACCAACAAAACCCTATAAATCAACTATCAATTTTACCCCCAAATCCAAAATATATCTATCAAAACCTAACAATATGAGATGGAGAATCAAACCCCTTACCTTGGTGTGGGTTTTCTTGAAACAAGATGATGATGATGTTGCAACTCCAAACCTAGCTTCCTTTCTTCTCTTCTCCTCTTTCTCTCTTCTTTTCTTTCTTCTTTCTATTTCCCTTCTTACCAACTATCCTACTTTCTATCTTATAAAACCAATTTCACTACTACTTACTTTCCTCCCCCTAACTTTCTAAAATTCTAATTTGGCCCAATCTATTTAATTCAAATTATATCATATAATTCTATTAAAACCATATTACATTTAATTAATATTTATTCCATAAAAAACTAAATTATACCAAAAAATCAAACGAAGCCAAATACACACCAAAAAAAATATTACTTAAAATAGTATTTTATCATTATGAATATTTTTATTTCAAATAACCGAATTAACATTTTAATTGATATCAAATAAATATATTTCTTAAAATAGATTTAATTTGATAATTTCGAAAAAAAATAACTTAAATAACATTTAATCAAAAACGGGGTGTTACAAGGGTGATCCAAAACCACATGAGATTGCTGCTTTGATTCATATGGGGAAGTCTGAGGTGGAAGCCCATATGACTACTAACAGAGGGATTAGAGGATTACCAACTCAGTTCTTATTGGATAAAGCTCGTTACTTTTCCAGAATGAAGAGTACGATTGCTTTTGAGGCCATCTTTTCTTTACTTGCTTATGGATTATTCTTATTCCCTAATGTGGACAAGTTTGTCGACATTAACGCTATCAGGATTTTCATGATTGGAAACCCGGTTCCTACACCGTTAGGTGATGCTTAATTCTCTGTTCATCTTCGGAGTTCTTATCATGGGGGAATGATTATCTATTGCACGCCTTTATTGTACCGGTGGTTCATCTCTCATATGCCTCAGTCTGACGCTTTTTGGGACGCCAAGAAGGAACCCCATTGGGCTCCCAAGATCATGGCACTTAATCACTCGGATATTGATTGGTATCATCGAGCTTATCAGGATATAGAGATTATTGACAGTTGTGGTAGTTTCCCCAATGTACCTCTTCTTGGTACACAGGGAGGAATTAACTATAACCCTATTCTTGCACGGCGACAACTTGGTTATCCGATGAGGGATAAATCGAACAATATTCATTTGAGTAGTTTCTTTCTGAAGGAAGGAGAAGACCACAGGGAAGTTAGGGAGCAGATTGTGAAGGCCTGACATCACATTCATAAGAAGAGTAGGAAGGATTTGGGACCTAGGGGGGATGTTTCTTTGGAGCCATATCTCCAATGGATTCAATTGAGAGCTATTCAGTTAAAGATGTCGTATACTCGGGAGACACCCATGCCTGATTTGTTTGTGAAGACCACTCCTCCCTTATTAGATGATCTAGAAGAGTTACAACTCGCTTTGGTTAGGATGCAACAAGAAAGGGATGCTTGGAAAACAAGTTTCAGACTTTAGAGAGTTCCTACAGAGAAGACCTGAAGGAGAAAGACGATTTGATCGAGATCCTTGAGAGTCGAGCGATAGAGTCTATGGAGAGGCAAGGGGATTTATTTTCTCCTAAGCCTAAAATAGGTGTTGATCACTCACTTCCTGCTTCAGAGGATTGGAAGGAAATTTCTATCAGGTACGTAGAAGAAAACCAGAGGTTGAGGGCTCAGATTTCTAGACTCACAGGGAAACGCCAACGTACAGATTAATCTCTATCAGTTTCTTTCTCTCAGTATTTTTAGATTGTATTTTCATCTTGTACTTGGGATCATTGAAAATTGTAATCCATTTTTGAAGTTATTATAATAAAAATTTTCAGTATTTCAAATGTGTTATTATTTTGATGTTTGCAATATGTCTATAAACGTTAAATCCCTTGAAATATTAAATAGTAAAGCAAAAATAATCATGTGCATTGCATGTCATGCATCATATTGCACATATTTCTTGCATTTATTATGCATATCCAGGTGCCTTACCTAGCTTCTTTACTCCGTTCAGCAAGCTGACTCATCGCTACAACACTCGGGCAAACTTCAAAAAGGAGATGGACAACTTGGAACAGGAGAATTGCGAGCTACGCGAAGAAGTTTCTGCTTTGAAGGCTGGCTTGGCCAACATGACTACTCTTATGGAAGCTCTGGTGGTTGCTCAGAATCAGCCACCGAGTGTTCAACCTCAACCAACAAGGACAAATGTTGAAGTTCCTATTGTTCCTGTATCCGCTACTTTGACAGTTGTTCAAAACCGCATGCCTCAGGGTTATCCGTGCGGAATGCCCGAAAATTTTGCACCTGAAGGTTTCAATTTGGGCCCCCAAGATGCTCCGGTGGTTCCAAATGTTGTTACTCCAGCACCTCTTTGGTGCATACTGTTCCTGCTGCACCTCCTTCGGTGAATATGGTTCCGTTTGTTAATGAAGATGTATGTCGTACTTTCCCTCCGTCGAGTGAAGAATTAGGTCTTTATGACAGAATGGATGATTTCCAAGAGCAGTTTGATAGAATGCAAAGAGAGATGAAGGCTCTTAGGGGAAAAGAGTTATTTGGGAAGAATGTGAATGAGCTGTGTTTGGTCCCGAATGTTAAAATGCCTGCTAAGTTCAAGGTCCCGGAGTTTGAGAAGTACAAGGGCAACACTTGCCCTCGTGCTCACTTGGTGATGCACGTGAGGAGAATGTCTACTCACACCGATGGTCAGCGTCTACTGATTCACTTTTTCCAGGATAGTCTGACCGGCGCAGCGTTTAAATGAAACATGAGTTTAGACAACGCCAACATCCATACTTTTAATGATTTGGGAGAAGCATTCATTAAACAATACAAGTACAATATGGACATGGCGCCTGACCGTGACAAGCTTAGGGCCATGGTTCAGAAAGACAGAGAATCGTTCAAAGAGTATGCGCAGAGATGGCGCGAAGTGGCTGCACAAGTGATTCCTCCCATGGAGGAGAAGGAAATGACTAAAAAATTTCTGAAGACGCTAAGCGCTTTCTACTACGAAAGAATGGTAGCAAGTGCCCCAAGTGATTTTACAGAGATGGTAGGAATGGGCGTCCGCCTAGAAGAGGCACTAAGAGAAGGCCGTTTGACGATGGGTGAAAGATCCAGAGGTTTGAAAAAGTCAGCTTATGGGTTTACAAAAAAGAAAGAAGGGGATACCAATGCTGTCATACAAGACAGGAGAGTGAACGCTCCTAGAAGGAATTATCAGCGTCACCAGCAAGTTGCCTCAGTGACTCCTGTTATGAATGTTGTTCCGACTACCGTTGCTTATCAAAGATAATCTCAGCAGGGGAACCAAGGGAATAATCAGAGAAGGGAGAACTACGACCCTATTCCCATGAGTTATGCAGAGCTACTACTAGCATTGATTCAGAAGAAGTTGGTCCAGATACGACCACCTCCAGCAGTACCATCACCATTGCCTTGGTATTACAAAGCAGACGAGACGTGTTCCTTTCATCAGGGAGCACTAGGGCATAGTGTTGAAAATTGTTATCCTTTGAGGACTGAAGTGCAAAGGTTGGTGAAGTCTGGAATTTTATCTTTCAAAGACATGGGACCTAATGTGAAAGACAATCCTCTACCCAAGCACGGGGGAGTGAATGCTGTGAATATGGTGGCCGGTTGTCCAGGTGACTTCCATATTTTTGACATTAATCTGGTTAGAGGAGATTTGGTGATGCACGTAGACCTCTGTGAATTCAGTTATTATACACATGACCACGCCAGTTGTGCTATTTGCAGTACAAACATACAAGGTTGCGAGAAGATAAAGGCTGATTTATAGGAGATGATGGATGAAGGTCTAATTCATATAATCAGGCCTAGGGCAGAATATGAAGAGGAAGTGAATATGGTGTCTGGATGTCCGGGTGAATTCAGAATTTTTGAAGTGGAGCATTTGAATGAAGATCTCGTGCAATTGCATGCTACCTTCTTTCGTACTGTTGGTCAGGTGGAACACCAATATGGATCATGCGTAGTTTGATGTCAAGACCCCCGAGGATGTTCTTTTGTGAGAGAGGGTGTTCAATTGCTGTTAGACAATGGAACTATAAAGATCATAGGTCAGAGAGATGATTATCACGAGATTGATATGGTTGAAGTTTTTTTGATGGGAGAAGAGTCAGAGGAGGAGTATGCCTCCACGGATGAGTATTTCTCTTCAGACGAAGATTTGTTTGCCGGAAATGACCTTTTGAGTACTGATTGTGTTGAGCAAGGTGTAAACGTCATTGTACCTTGTTTTGGTACACCTGCTCATCTTGAGGTGAAGTAACATAGCAAACCAGTTGTTACCCCATTGGTAATTAGTCTGCCAGGACCTGTTCCCTATAAATCAGATAAGGTTGTGCCTTACAAATACAACACTACAATCTTAGAAGATGGGGTGGAAATTCCCATCCAGCCAATGCCAGATGTTGGAAATATAGCTGATAGTAGTAGGGTAACCCGTAGTGGTCGTGTGTTTGCACTGGTTATTTGAAGAGATATTGTTGTTGGAAAGAAAATTGCTGAGAACGATGAGCCTAAGAAGACTGCAGGAGAGACTAGTGGAGCCACATTAGAGAAAGAAGTGGATGATATCTTGAAGATGATTAAGATGAGCGACTATAAAATTGTAGATCAACCATTGCAAACTCCTTCAAAGATATCCATCCTAGCTTTATTGATGAATTCCTCTGCTCATAGAGAATCACTGATGAGAGTACTAGACCAAGCTTTTGTAGAGAATGACATGCCGTTAGATCAATTCAGCAGCGTAATTGGAAACATTACGTCATGTAACAACTTGAGTTTCTGCGATGATGAGTTACCAGATGAAGGGAGGAATCACAACTTGGCCCTCCACATATCCATGAACTGCAAGAATGACTCGCTATCCAATGTGCTAATTGATAACGGATCCGCGTTGAATGTTATACCGAGAAGTACCCTCATGAAGTTAAAGTATCAGGGAACACCTATGCACCCGAGTGGCATCATTGTGAAGGCTTTTGATGGGTCAAGGAAATATGTCATCGGTGAGGTGGACTTACTGTTTTACCCCAAAATTTTCCCTCCCATATTCTTCAAGGTTTGTCAAGAATCATCTTCAAATGATTCAAGATTTCTCAAGGGTTACACAGTTCAAATACCTCCTAAGCCAGTCAAAATTAGGGTTTTGTTTCTTACAAGGAATTTGAGGTTTTTAATGGCTCAATCAAGTCTCATAGGCCTATACATATTCTCAAGCATCTACATGCCAAGTTTCAAGACTCACAGTATCAATTTGCATAGTCACAAGCCCTACTTGATCCACAGTCAACTGCAGGGGCAAAATGGTCATTTTACAGTCAAAAGTCAGAATTTTTGGTCAACATCTTATTTTGAGCTCACAATCATCATTTGATCAAGTCTTGATCATGATTCCACAAGAATGGCTCAAAAATCATCAAGGATGCAAAAGTTACTATTTTTGGACAGTAGAAAAGTCAACTGTATCTTGACCAGGGCATAACTTTTTCATGGTTAATCAGAAAAATCCCATCCAATGCTCATTTTTAAGGGGATGACATTTCCTACAATCCATCTTCACATTCCAAGTCCAAGAAATGCTCTCATAAAAAGTTGTCAATTTCTACATTATAGGTCAATTTCAAAAGTCAACAAAAATGCACTTTAAGTCAAAGACCATAACTTGAGATTGGTAAATCCAAATGACATGGGACCAAAGGCATTGGTTAGAGGACTTCAAGACCTTTCCAAAATGTCCAAGAACATGTTCATATGATCAAAATTGAGCAAGATATGCATTGGAGAAGTTAGGAAATATTTATGAATTTGCAAAAGTCAACTTTGCTCAAAACACTTTGTTTTTGCTAATGGGCCTCAAATTTCTTCTTGAAACTTTATCCAAGGCCTATGCACGACCCATAAAGCTTAAATTGATTGATTTTCTTATTTTTTATTAATTAATTGGATTTTTAATCAATTTTAATTCATTTAATTAATTTAAATTGTAGGAAATATCAAGATATGGTTTTTCAATCTTTTCATGAAGCAAATATGACCTAAAAGAGCTGGCAAACTCGTGTGCACATCAAGGGGACAAGAATATCCAAGTTTGGCAAGATTTTCCAATCAAAAAGATTCAAAAATATATGATTGCAAATCAAATATTCAAACCATTATTTCATGGATCTTTGCTCAAGGATTTGACCTAGTTTCATTCTACTATAAGTACACAAGCCAACCCTAATGCCATGGACGTGAATTTGCTGCAGAAAAAGCCATAATCACATTGAAAAAATTCCAAGAAAATTCAAAACTGAATTCTACATTCCAGGCTAATTCAAAGCATTATAGTGATTCAAACACATTGTTGGAAGTGTTAGAAGTGATTTGCAATTGAAATCACACGCTAAAGCTCAAAGAATCCAAGGATACAGTTTCACGGTTTGGTGTTTTTTTTCATAATCGCATACTTTGATTCATGCATCATTAACATGATTTTGTGTTTGTGTCGTGTTGCTAGAGACCACAGGAAGCTATTGGCATAGGTTAATTGCATTAAAACGCACATAATCAGAATTTGCCATGAACGAATTTTAGGGTTCTTCAGTTTTGGAATTGGGGCTTTGTAAATCAAGTAAAATTAGGATCCATGAGGCACATGGTTGTAATCCTGAGAACCAGACGAACACAAGGCCATGCTCGCGAAATATTTATATTGCTCACATGCCTAGTCGCTATTTTTCATGCTTGCAGGTTGTGGGGGTTAAAAACCCCCGCTATCTAATCTTTATTTTACAGGCAAAGGAGGAAGACGAAGGACGTGTTGCTTCCTGGTTGGGCGATTCAAATAAAACGCGCGCTTGTTTTGTGTTTTAGCATATTTACTAATTTTTATATATTATATTTTCTTCTTATTCTTATAACAAAGCGTGCAAGTTGGTGGAGTGGTTGGCCAAGTGCTCAATAGGCATTGGGACCTGGGTTCGAATCCCAGGTCCCCCAAATAATTGTTTCTATTTTTTTTCAATGTGTTCACATGCAGGTTGCTGAATGTTGTCCACCATATACCCCACTCATCCAAGCGCCAAGTGGCTGGCAAGGCAGATCTGAAGGCAAAAGATGAGTGACTACCATGCTCTTTAGTCAAAGCACGCCTGGACGATTGCCAAAGTCAAATGGACTGGTGGCTTAATGGGCCACAGAATTTCCAGATTAACCTCCCAAAAAAGGCCAGCACCCCTTTGGGTTCTTTTTCTTCTTTTTCTCTATATTTTCTATTTATTTACTAATTATTATTATTATTATATTTATTTAACTAACATAATTATTATTTTTACAATAAATTCAGAAACCTAAAATATTATTTATTTTTATTATTTATTAATTTCACTATTAATCATTATTTTGTAAATAAATACTAACAAATCAATTTAGTTTAATTAGGTTTAATTTTGACTCTTTTTCTCAATAATTTAAAATAAATTAGAATTAGGGTTTTTTTACTAACTTTTGACTATTTTTATTTTATTTTCATTAAAACATAAAAAACACAAAAATACTTTTTTTTCTTGTAATTATTTAATTAATTAGTAAATTAGGTTTAATATTAATTAATTGCAAAAAGGGACCAAAATTCATTCTTTTCTCAAAAAAGGGTCAAAACCCTAAGACTTTTCCCGATTCAATTTTTCTCGCGCATGTTTATTTTTTATTCGTACTTTGATCATATTTATGTATCTGCTCCGAGAATGTAATAGATAATTAGGCCTTTTATCGCTTTCTTTATTTTTCTCGCATTTTCTTTTCAAGGGTTATGTTTTTGGCGATGTAAATACCTGACGCCTTGTAATAGCGTAGATTTACTTTCCGCAATTTACTTTCCGCACAATCATTAACCGTTAACTATACATGACAAGACTTGCCTGAAATTAAAATCAAAACACAGCTCACCATAATACATGTGCAAAGATAATCTTAAACTGAATCCTGACACACTCGTACATGCCACTCTTAGGGTACGCCTCACTTGGTTGCCTCGAGGTGGTCATTGAGTATAGGGTGTTTTAGAGGTCGCCCTCCTGTCTAAAGATCCAGTTGCCTCGAAATGGTTGCCTCGGATAAAAAGGATCTAGGACATTAGGGTTACCGCTAAGGCGTCCTACTATTGCTTTGGTGACCACACATGTCCCTATAATCGAATTGACCCGAATAACTCCAACGACGGTGCTACCTACTTCTCAATAGTGGGATAATACTGTCTAAAGGACATTTACACAGCTTAATTCCTTATAGTAGGTAGATTTCTCCTGGGTACTTGCTCTTTCAAAATAAAAACAACTTTTCGCACTTACACTTTCAAACAAAAGTTTTCAAACAAACACTTCATACACTCTTGAGGACTGATACAAGAGTTACCTAGAAGTTTTCAAAACGAAACTTTTTCAAAACCCACAAACACAAGAAAAGCAAACATTTTTGAAAACATAGTGAGCAAGTACCTAAGAGCCCGTGGATAACCACGGATAGAAAGGGTGCTAACACCTTCCCTTTCTATAATCTACCTCCCGAACCGAGAAACATCTCAAAAATGAATTTTGCTGTGCTTTTGTCCTTTCCATGTTGGAGAACATAAAAGACGGTGGCGACTCTTGCTTACCGCGACATTTCGCGAACCAGCATTCCAAAAATAGTCAGTTCTATTTCCACCGATCACAGAACTGGCGACTCTGCTGGGGACATAATAAGTGAGGTGTACCTTAGGATTAGATCATTCTATGTTTTCAAGTGCTTGCTTTGTATGATTTATATTTGTGGGCTTGTATTGGAGTTTCATAGATCCTAACCCGGATCTGGGGAATACCCTTTAGGTAGCAATAAACTGTGAGGGACTTGTCCGGTGTAGACCGACACGGGTGAAGCAGTAGCTACGTTGGTGTGACACCTTGGTCTGTACCGATATCCCTTGTGTTGGAACGAGGAGAATATGGGTCTTCTGAGGAGTCGTTAAGCACCAACTGACCTTAGCACCTTAAATTGACCCAACTTGGCCATAGAACAGTAGCAGTATGCTACACTCATTGAGGCTAAACTCTCGCGATGGTTCCGGCTGCAAGAAAAGACTGTGAAGCTGGAGTTATGACCGATTGAGGGTAGTCAGTGATATTGAGATCCTCTAGAACCCGATTATGATTTTTAGGATAGGTTGAAACTAACTAACTTGAAAGAGGGTAGTACCTAAACTTCATGCTGGCCTGAAATCTAAGGGCTTTTGTGTGACTTGTGTGCCTTCAAACTTGAACTACTTGCACATTCTGGTTATCTGACAACATGGGTTCCTTGTAGGTTTTGTTTACAATCCTTAATCTAGGCTTATAACAGGGTTTACTTACATCACTCCACGCATAGCATAACATCATACCATCATACCATTGCATACATCCTGCATAAGGACTAACCCATTTCAAGGATCTCAAGGGTTTGTGATGCAGGTCATGACGAACCAAATGTCTAGCAAGGGGAAAAGGGGATTTATTTTCCTCAAGCCAAGGTTGTGTGGAGATCAAAAAACACGATAACTTGAGTCAGGGGCTATGACCCACTCGATATGGTGAGCTTTGACTCTTGAAGAAGGACTCTTAACAACATGAAGTTCCTTCAATCAAGCTACCAGATTCAACTTCTAACAAGTTTCTTTGTTTACCCCGCGAGATCCTTGAAAACATTGCATACATAAATCATACGCATGTCATGCCATCATATGCATTACAGGTACCCTTTTTACAGGTCACTTGTCTTCTTCGCTGTTTATTTCAGCAATCATCATGTCTTCTGAACCTACTACTTCTGAACCTACTACTGAACAAGCTATCAAGGCCCTCCAGGCCCAGAATGCCCAGTTTCAAGAGTTGGTTATGAGCCTAGCCCAGGGTCAACAGGATTTGAAGACTCTGATTCTGAAAGAGAGGAAGAAGAAGAAGAAGAGGACCGTCTTGTTCAACACTAGACGCAGATCTGGGAATGGATTACAGAATGAGGCTGAGCTGAATACCTCATCTGTAGGGAAAGACAGTCCCCAAGAGAGAGGGGTTCCTAGTCCCATGGTCTCCGACAACGAGACGGATTATAACGATGAACAGTATCCTCCTACCGAGGACAGGTACAAACAGCTGGAGGACCGCTTAAGTGCTATGGAGATTCAACATATGCTCGGGCTGGACTTTGGAGACCTAGGATTATCCTCTAGGGTGGTGATCCCACATAAGTTCAAGGCACCTGCTTTTGCAAAGTACGACGGAGCTTCCTGTCCTAAGCTGCACCTCCGGTCGTATGTAAGGAAGATCCAACCTTACACAGCTGACAAGAATTTGTGGATCCATTTCTTCCAGGATAGTCTTTCAGGGACTCAACTCGAATGGTTCTATCAGCTGGATGGAGCCAACATTCGTAACTGGGAGGACTTGGCTACTGTGTTTTATAAGCAGTATCAGTATAATTCCGACCTCGCTCCTACGCGTACCCAACTCCAGGGTATGTCACTAGGGACGTGTGAAGGATTTAAGGAATATGCCCAAAAGTGGAGAGACCTTGCTGGAAGGGTGCAGCCACCTTTAACTGACCGTGAGCTTGTTGATATGTTTCTGGGGACCCTGTCTGGTCCGTTCTTCAACCATCTGATTGGGAATTCTTCTGCTGGGTTTACAGATCTGATCTTGACTGGTGAGAGAATAGAAGCTGGTATCAAGTCGGGGAAGATACAGAAAGGTGCCTCCTCGAGTACTGAAAAGAAGCCCTTCAAGAAAGAATCCAGTGCTGTCTATGGTTCAAGAAGACATAATAGGTCCGAACACCGCCAAGATGTCAACGCGGTAGTTATTTCAAAACCGGCCAGTGCTCCTCAACATCGCAACCAACAAAGGTAAGAGATACCTAGAAGGCAATTCACTCCCCTTAGCATGACCTTGTCCCAGATATTGCCATAGTTGCTGAAGACCAATTTGGTAACTCTAAGGGACCCTCCTAAGAATCTGAACACTACACCTTCAAGGTATAACCCCAACGCCCGCTACGCTTATCATTCTGACATCCCGGGGCATGCTACAGATGATTGTTGGACTTTGAGGAACAAGGTTCAGGACCTAATCGATGCAAAGGAGGTCGAGTTCGAAGCGCCCGAGACTCCCAATGTGATCACTGCTCCCTTGCCAAAACATGGCTAGGATTGAGAGACTTTTGTTCATTTGAATTCTGATATTGTATTTTTCTTTGCTTATTCAAACAATTATCATGACAAACTCTCTTATTTCATTAATACATTACACGTGTCTGTTTTGAAGTAATTGTGTTCACTATATTCAAAATTGCTTTTATTTTTGATGTTCAACTCTCGATTAAAAATTCTAAGCCTTTTGAGGGAGGATGACGAAAACGATACCACGATCTTTACAATATTCTTTTGAACAGACCCCGCTGATGAGGTACAGGCATTGTTTCAAATCCTAAACAGTGGAGTAATAAGGAAGATAATCCCTCGTCAACCCCTTTGAGCCAAAGAAGTCGGAGTTTTTCTTTTCAAAAATTAAAACCCTTAATCATAACCTGGGGCAGGGTAGTTCTCAGTTGATCCAGGTGCACAATGAATGACATCAAAGGAGTCCTTCCAAAACAAAAGACAGTGATGGTTCCCTATACACCAGAAGCTAAAATTTGTGCGTAAAGGGAAGGTAGTGATCATAAATGGGGAGTAGGCGTTGTTGATATCCCATCTATCCTCTTTCAGTATTATAGAAGTGGATGAGGCTGCTGTTGGAACCCAGTTCCAAGCCCTATCCATTGACAACATAAGGAAGAATGAGAATTTTGTGGTTCCGCTGAAGGAAGTGCAGTAGGTTGTGCGCAATGGTCATAATCCAGTTTGGGGACAACTTGTGGATCCACCTGTGAACAAGAACAGAACTGGTTTGGGTTTCTCTTCTAGGATTGGAAAAGGCGAAGGTTTGAAGTCAAAGTCTTCTGTAAACAGTTATCATGATTTTTTCCGTAGCGGAGGCTACCTCCATCCAACTGGTTCTAGAATTAATGTTGTTGAAGAGGATGAAGCAGAGCAGGAAGTACAGAATTATGTGACGCATGGAGTCTGAGTTCATAATTGGGTCACCATTGATATTCCTTCTTGCATACATGTTTCAAAGTAATTTGTTTTTTAATCTGTTTCTTTCTTTTGAAAAGCTTTCACTCTGCCCAAGGTGGAAGTATTAATATTGTAGGGCTTATCTGTCTGCTATAACTTTTAAGATCATTAATAAAAGTTGTCTTTGCTTCCAAAAATATGTCTTTTATTTTCTGCTTTTTTTCCTTGCGAAATGGTTAAAAAAAACCTTTTCAAAATAAATAATAACTAAAAATAAATATGCATGATCGCTTGTTTTATGTGTCAGTTTCCAAAATTAATCATAAATCATATGTGCAGATTAATTAAAAATCCCGTTGAATACAATGACTCTGCACCCTCTCCCAACTTTGAATGTCCTGTGTTTGGGGCTGAAGAAGAAGATTATGATGAGATTTCAGAAGAGGTCTCACGGTTGCTTGAGCACGAGGAAAATACCATTCAGCCATATAAAGAGCCTTTGGAAGTGGTTAATTTGGGTTCAGAAGAAGATCTGAAGGAAGTCAAGATTGGAGCATTGTTGCATCCTGATGTAAAGAGCGGGTTTATTGAGCTGTTGAAAGAGTATGTGGATATTTTCGCTTGGTCTTATCAAGATATGCCTGGTCTAGATACAGATATTATCGAGCATCGTTTGCCGTTGAAGCCAGAGTGTCCGCCAGTTAAACAAAAGTTGAGAAGAACCCACCCAAATATGGCAGTAAAGATCAAAGAGGAGGTCCTAAAGCAGATTAATGCTGGTTTTCTTGTGACGTCAGTGTATCCTTAATGGATTGCCAATATTGTCCTAGTACCAAATATTTACGGAAAAGTCCGCATGTGCGTAGATTATAGAGATCTAAATAAAGCTAGTCCAAAAGATGGTTTTCCACCGCCTCACATTGACATGTTAGTGGATAGCACAGCAAAATTCAAAGTATTCTCATTCATGGATGGATTTTCCGGGTATAATCAAATAAGAATGGCTCCAGAGGACATGCAAAAAACAACGTTTATCACACCCTGGGGAACATTCTGTTACAGAGTGATGCCCTTCGGGTTGAAGAACGCTGGTGCGACATACCAGAGGGCTATGACAACCCTATTCCATGATCTGATGCGCAAAGAAATCAAAGTATATGTTGACGATATGATTTCCAAATCACAAACTGAAGAAGGGCATATAGAAGATTTGTTGAAGTTGTTTCAGCATTTGAGGAAATATCGTCTCCGCTTGAATCCAAATAAATGCCCCTTCAGAGTTAGATCAGGGAAATTATTGGGTTTTATTGTTAGCCAGAAAGGAATTGAATTTGACCCTGACAAAGTCAAAGCAATTCAAGAAATGCCAGCACCAAGAACTGAAAAGCAAGTCAGGGGTTTCCTCGGGCGTTTGAATTATATCTCTAGATTTATTTCCCACATGAATGCAACGTGTGAATCGATCTTTAAGTTGTTGAAGAAAGATCAAGGTTGTGTATGGACGGATGACTGCCAAAGGGCATTTGAAGGTATTAAAGAGTATCTGTTTTAACCTCCTATCTTGCTCCCTCCCATAGAAGGAAGACCATTGATTATGTATCTAACAGTGTTAAATAAATCTATGGGTTGTATTCTGGGACAACAGGATGAAATAGGAAAGAAAGAGTTCTCCATTTATTATCTCAGCAAAAAGTTCACCGATTGTGAGTGGCGGTATTCTATGCTAGAAAAACCATGTTGTGCTTTGGTCTGGGCGGAAAAGCGTTTGCGGCAGTATATGTTGAATCATACCACTTGGTTGATCTCCAAAATGGATCCAATCAAGTATACTTTTGAAAAGCCTGCTCTTACTGGGAGAATTACCCGCTGGCAGATGTTGTTATCTGAATATGATATCGAGTACCTCACTCAAAAGGCTATTAAAAGTAGTGTGTTGGCAGATTACCTTGCTCACCAGCCGGTGGAAGATCATCAGTCTGCAGAATATGAATTCCCCGATGAAGATGTGATGTTCTTGAAAGTGAATGATTGTGATGAACCATTGCCTGAGGAGGTCCCCGACCCTGAATCTCGTTGGAGTATGGTATTTGATGGAGTTGTGAAAGCTTATGGTAAAGGACTTGGTGTTGTGATTGTTACTCCTCATGGATCACATATTCCTTTTACTGCAAGGTTAACATTTGATTGCACTAATAATATGGCAGAATATGAGGCTTGCATCATGGGTCTTGAGGAAGCTATTGATCTCAGAATCAAGATTCTAGATATGTATGGCAATTCAACTTTGGTAATAAATCAGATTAAAGGGGAATGGGACACTCGTCACCCTGGCTTGATCCCTTACAAAGATTATGCTAGAAGATTACTACCCTTCTTCAATAGAGTCGAATTCCATCACATTCCTAGGGATGAAAATCAAATGGAGGATGCTCTGGAAACTCTGGCTTCCATGTACCAAGTAAATGCTTGGAATGATATACCCCGAATTACAGTTCGACGGCTAGATAGGCCCGCTCATGTGTTTGCGACAGAGGAGGTAGCAGATGAAAAACCTTGGTATTATGATATTAAGCATTTTCTTTAGACTCAGGAATACCCGTTTGGTGCGTCGAAGAAAGATAGAAAGACACTGAGAAGATTGGAAGGAAGTTTCTTCCTCAGTGAAAATGTGTTATACAAGAGAAATCATGACATGGTCTTGCTCAGATGCGTAGATAGACACGAAGCAGACATGCTGATGCATGAGATCCATGAAGGTTCATTTGGCACTCATGCTAATGGACATTCAATGGCTAAAAAGATGCTAAGAGCAGGTTATTATTGGTTGACAATGGAATTTGATTGTTACAAATTTGCAAAGAAGTGCCATAAATGCCATATTTATGCAGATAAGATCCATGTGCCTCCGACACTTCTCAATGTGATTTCCTCCCCATGGCCTTTCTCTATGTGGGGTATTGACATGATCTTGATGATAGAACCCAAAGCTTTAAATGGATACCGTTTCATCTTGGTAGCAATTTACTACTTTACCAAATGGGTAGAGGCTTCTTCATATGCCAATGTTACCAAATAGGTGGTTGTACGTTTCATCAAAAACAATCTTATATTCCGGTATGGTGTGCCGAGCAGAATCATCACTGATAATGGCTCGAATTTGAACAACAAGATGATGACTGAACTGTGCGAAGAATTCAAGATTGTACATCACAATTCATCTCCATACAGGCCAAAGATGAATGGGGCTGTTGAAGCTGCTAATAAGAATATCAAGAGAATTATCCAGAAAATGGTTGTCACTTATAAGGATTGGCATGAAATGCTCCCTTTTGCTCTGCATGTATATCGAACATTTGTTCGCACTTCAACATGAGCAACCCCGTTCTCCCTAGTGTATGGAATGGAAGTTGTACTCCCTGTCGAGGTAGAGATTCCCTCTTTGCGTGTGATAATGGAAGCCAAGTTGGCAGAGGCTGAATGGGTCCAGAGCAGGTTTGACCAATTGAATTTGATTGAAGAGAAGTGGATGACAGCTTTATGTAATGGACAATTATATCAGAAAAGAATGAAGAAAGCGTTTGATAAAAAGGTAAAACCACGTGAATTCAGAGAAGGCAACCTCGTGCTCAGGAAGATCATGTCTTTCAACACTGATTCTAGGGGCAAGTGGACTCCCAATTTTGAAGGCCCGTATGTTTTCAAGAAAGCCTTCTCTGGTGGTGCATTAATTCTTGAAACTATGGATGGCGAGGAGTTCCCACGTCCCATGAATGCTGACGCAGTCAAGAAATACTTCTCCTAAAGAAATAAAAGAACAGCTCGCTAAGTTGAAAACCCGGAAGGGAGGCTTATGCAAAAAGGAGCATCTCGGTAGGCCAAAAACCCGAAAGGGCGGTCTAGGCAAAAATTAGAGACATAAACAGAATAAATTTCCCGCTAAGTTGAAAAACCGCGAGGGCAACTTAGGAAAAAGTTAGGGATTTTCTTGGCAAGTAACTACGTCAGACGAGACTTGATCATTGAAGCAATAATCTTCTCAGATCCTTAGCATACTTCAATGAAAGCTGCTGCTCAGGATTTCAAAAGTTGTTAGGGGGGATAGTGGTCATTGTATCTCAACGTATCTTTTCCATTATGTATTACCATTTCCCAAACTTTGTGATCATCCATGGAGTCTCGCCATTCGCAGACTACCATTCTATTAATGAAATTTGAGCTTTTTCTCATTTCTTTGTGTTCTTATTTTTATTTAGCTTGCAAAGACTTCATTTATTACTGATAATAACTGTTAAATCAAAAATATTAAAAGAAGAAAAATTAAATTTTCAAAAAAAAGAGAAGAGATCTTTAAAATTCAATTTACTTTGGGATTTGTGTTGAAACAATGACAACAAAAATGGTGATCCCAAGAATGAACAAACTCTGGTTGTTTTGAGAAGATTTACTTCCTTCATGAAGGTTTTCTCAGGTTATTTTGCTGGTGTGTGCAATCTTTGTGTGTTTCTCAGATAGTTAAAGACGATATCAGTGGGTACAAGGTACAGTATTGGGTTTATGACCCCTTTATCCCCAGTCAAGTCTTGGTTCGTTTTTTTTGGGTTTGCATAATCAGAAGCCTCCGTCCCAGATTCCCCAGCAAAGTATTCCCTCATATAATGAAAGGTTTTATTCCCTTGGTGTGCTAAGATATCGCTCTTTTTGAAGTATTGGCATTAATGTTGACTTCTTGATTTCCCGGGAAGATTATCCCAGGGCATCTCTTGTTGGAATGAGTATTCGTGAGGAAAGTTTCAGTTCGCATTTTTTTCTCCAGGGAGGTAGGCTTGAATCCCCTAGTGAGACTTGGTTGTTTCAGCGTCAGTCTGATTTATTTTAGGTTGGTCTTGCAATCTCCAGTAGGCATGTTACTTTTGGAAAACTGTTTTCTCCGATGAAACCGAAAGAAGGATGTTCTATCCCGGTATCTGTTTGATTTGGCTACGTCCGGATTATGTTTCTCCTCATTGAAGTTAGGACAGGCAATAGGTTTGGTTTCCGCAGTTGCTTTTACCTTTCTTGGATTGATCTTTCTGGTTGAAGCTTAGTCCAATGTTGTTAGTACCTGAGGCGATTTTGTTTGTTTGCACTGATTATGTATCCTTTTTACCAGCATATGCACGATAGCACTCATACATTCATACATACATCATGCATTGCTAAAAGTCATCGTTCATTGATATTGTGTTCTGACCTTTCCTGCAGCGCTCTTTGCTTAGTTGAATTTGGTTTTCTCTCTTGAGTTTATTTCTCAAAGGATGTATCTGCATTGGCCCTCTTGCTCTAGTTTATTTCTGAATTGGATTTGTGGCTACATGACAATATCGTTTATTATGGATTTCTGAAAACTTTGAGTTTTAGTTTGTGCATTTATTTTGCACAGGAAGACTTTATCTCCCCAGCAGGAATATTGTGGCATTTCCCCGGGAAGTCATATTTCTATCCCCAGAAAGTCATTTCTCTTTACAATTCCCCTTGATAATGAGTGGATGTCTCTTTATTTGAGACATATTACGTATTACCCTTTCCAGGCAGATTTCCTTGGTTAAATAAGAAGTTAACACCCGTTCTTGGTAAAACACCAGGATCTTGGGGAAACTTGATGTATTTTCTCTTTCTACCTTTAATGGACGTTGGTAGTACATCGGCAGTGAACGTCAGTGTTTGTTGTCTTTTTGCTATCTTCAGTGAAAGTTGATAGTTCATCGTCAGTGAACGGAGGTGGTATGATATATTTTCTCTTTCTACCTTCAGTGAACATTGGTAGTACATCGGCAGTGAATGTTAGTGTTTGTTATCTTTTTGCTATGTTCAGTGAATGTTGATAGTTCATCATCAATGAATGGCGGTGGTATGATATATTTTCTCTTTCTACCTTCAGTGAACGTTGGTAGTACATCGGCAGTGAACGTTAGTGTTTGTTATCTTTTTTCTATCTTCAGTGAACGTTGATAGTTCATCGTCAGTGAATGGAAGTGGTATGATATATTTTCTCTTTTTACCTTCAGTGAACGTTGGTAGTACATCGGTAGTGAACGTCGGTGTTTGTTATCTTTTTGCTATCTTCAGTGAACGTTGATAGTTCATCGTCAGTGAACGGCGGTGGTATGATATATTTTCTCTTTCTACCTTCAGTGAATGTTGGTAGTACATCGGAAGTGAATGTCTGTGTTTGTTATCTTTTTTCTATCTTCAGTGAATGTTGATAGTTCATCATCAGCGAACAACGGTGATATGATATATTTTATCTTTCTACCTTCAGTGAACATTGGTAGTACATCGGCAGTGGACATCAGTGTTTGTTATCTTTTTGCTATCTTTAGTGAATGTTGATAGTTTATCATCAGTGAACGGCGGTGGTATGATATATTTTCTCTTTCTACCTTCAGTGAACGTTGGTAGTACAACGGTAGTGAACATCGGTGTTTGTTATATTTTTGCTATCTTCAGTGCATGTTGATAGTTCATCGTCAGTGAACGGCGGTGGTGTTGTACCCCAAAATTTTCCCTCTCATATTTCTCCAAACATTGCAAGAAAAATCTCCAAGTGGCTCAAGATTGCTCAACAGTTGGATAGTCAAGCTATCTCCTAAGGCAGTCAACCCTAAATTAGGGTTTTGTGTAGCATCAAGATCCTTGAGCCCAAATGACCTCAAGTTCTCTCCAATATCCTGATATGTTCTCAAGGTCATCCATGTCAAGTTTCAAGCCTTGCAGAGGAAGTTTGCTCATTCAATTGCTCAAAAGGTCCAAAAATCGACTGTGCTAGGGCAAAAGTCAATTGTGATCTATAAACAGTCAAACTTCAAGATTTTTTGTCAACATTCTCATTTTGAAGTATATTTCATCATTTGATCAAGGGTTGATCTGATTCATCAAGGATTTCTCAAAATTCATCAAGACTCAAAAGTTGCAATATTAGGGTTTTGTAGGAAAAGTCAACTCAAATTTGACCAAGCATACCTTTCTCATACTTTATGAGAAATGACCCATCCAAAGCTCATTTTGAAGAGGTTGAAATTTTCTACAATCCATATTCATATCCCAAGATCAAAAAATGCACTCACAAGACGTTATAAATTTAGACATTATAGGTCATATTTGAAAGTCAACAAAAACACCTTTTTTCCAAAGCTTATAATTTGGGCATGGATTATCAAAATGAGATGAGACCAAAAGGGTTGGTTAGAGGACATCTCAAGCTTTCTAAAAAGTCCAAGTACACCTCCAAAAGTTCAAAATTGAAGAAGTTATGCATTGTTGAATTTGGCATTTTTGCAAAATTGCCAAAAGTCAACTATCCCTAAAACTTCAAATTTTGTCAAATGAGCCCATTCTTTTCCACTTGATTTGAGATTGCATCATTTTCCACGTGTCCTAGCTTCATCCATGAGCCCATATCTTATTTTATTATTTAATTTGATTTTTAATTGAATTTATTCATTTTAAATCAAATAAAATCATATAAAATCAAAAGTATTTATAACTCATGATTTTTTGGTTGCTTTAGGCTTTGAATACAGCTATTATGTGAATCAAATTCGCATCAAGTGCATTAGTTACAAGAAGATATTATTTAGGCCAAATTTGGAAGGTTGTAATGGTGGAATCAAATCCAATTCATGAGCATTGATATGGAGAGATTTGTACCAAGTTTCTTACCCTAATGCAATATACATTACATAAGGAAGGCAAAGGCACGAAAATAGAGGTCGGAGGCTGCAAGAAGAGGAAGAACAAAATTTTGAAAAAGTGGTAAAAAGCTTGAATTCGAAATCATAACAAGAGATGTTTCCAGGACTTGGAAAGCATCCCAAACGATTCCTGGACGTTCACTGAGGCGAAACCAATCCAAAGCAGGCTTCTATACACGCCCAAATACGCTGTAAGCATCACTTTACCTAGCTTTTTACTTGAAATCATAACTATCTATTATTTCATCATTTGAATAAATCATTGACATATTTGTGATCCTCATAACATTTCCACGCTTTTGGAATTATTTAATTTTGTTTATCTAATCTATACTGCAAAATACCATAGTTAGGGTTTCGTGGATTTTTTTGGGCATTTTTGTTTCAGGGATAATTGGTCATCAAGAAGGGTATGGTTGTGACCGGGATGATGAGACGAGCACAACCATGCCCTTAGAATTCATTTCCATGGCTCACATCAGATTTTGGAGTATTCATGACTTTTAGTGACGGTCTATGTCTCTGGCTATAGGTTTTACAGGTTTTTATCCACGGATGAAGTTTGAAGACAATACGTGGCACTCAACCATTGCTCCATTCAAATATTGCGCGCGTGCTTTTTGTATTTCCTGGCCATTAATTTGTTTTCTTTTATTATGTATTATTTGTATATTATTAACAAACAAGTTAATTCAGCGTAGTGGCAAGGCAAGCTGGAAATCACCATCAGGACCTGGGTTCGAATCCCAGGTCCCCCACTTTCTTTGTTAATTTTGTTCTTCAGGTAATCAAGTGCATATCCAAGCATATGGCATACCATGCGCCCTCGTCTATCCAACAGCCAGATGGTCTGAAGGCCAAATCTGATGGCCAAGCGCTGAAGGTCTATGTGGAGCCCAGTCAACACATGCATATGGAATCAAAAAAGTCAAACAAGGCCAGATCCAAATGGGCCTCAGGATTGCTAATCACACCCAAATTTCAGGCCCATACCTCTTTTCTCTTATATTTACTTATTTTGTTTTACTTAATTGTTTTATTATTTTTCTTTTTTAATTATTAACCAAACAAAAAAAAATTTTATAAAATAAAATCACAAAAATATTTTTTATCAAATTAAACTTTAACTATTATTTTTTATTTAATAAATACTAATTAAATTAACTTAGGTTTTAATTAGAATTACTTTAATATATTTTTGTAAACAATTAATATTAAATTAGAATTAATTTAGGTTTTACTAACATTTATTATTTTATTTCTTAAAATACCAAAAGACCAAAAATAATTTATTTTCATTAATTAGTTTATTTAATTTAATTTAGTAATTAACTTAGATTAATTTCTTTCATAAAATAAAATAACAAAAAAATCTTTTCTTTAACCAAAAGGGTCAAAACCCTAGAACTTTGCGCTCGATTTAATTTCCCGCATGCGATTTATTTTCTTTATCCAATTATGTACTTGCTCCCAGTTTGTAATAGCTTAATAGGACTTTTATTATTTTTTATCGCTTTATTTATTTTAAAAGGGTTTGTCTTTGGCGATGTAAATACCCGACGCCTTGTAATTTAAATTCCGCATTTTATTTCCGCAATTTATAACTGTTAGATGTTTGATAATAGGATGGCATGACAAGACTGAATGTTTTAAACTAAAATCAACTTAGATCACCCTTAACATGTATAAAGATAAAAATAACTGAAAACGACACACTCGCACATGCGCACTCTTAGGGTACACCCCACTTGGTTGCCTTCGTACACGGTCATTGAGTATAGGTCGTTTTAGAGGTCGCCCTCTTGTCTAAAAGATCATAGTCGCCTCGAAACGGTTGCCTCGGATATTGTTGCCTCAAACAAATGATCTAAGACATTAGGGTTACCGCTAAGGCATCCTAGCATTGCTTTTGTGACCGTAAGTCCCTAATTCGAATTGACCCTTAAAACTCCAACGGCGGTGCTACCTACTCATCAATAGTGGGATAGCATTGTCTAAAGGAAGATAGCATAGAATGATTCCTTTTTTCGAGTAGGTAGATGGTTCTTAAGTACTTTCTTTTTCAAAAAAACAAAATCTTTTTCACACTTACACTTTTTGAACAAAGTTTTCAAAAAAACACTTCATACGCTCTTGAGGACAGAAGCAAGAGTTAAATCGAAGTTTCAAAACAAAACTTTTTCAAACCCACAAGCACAAAGAAAACCATTTTGAAAACAATATGAGCAAGTACCTAAGAGCCCGTGGATAACCAAAGATAGAAAGGGTGCTAACACCTTCCCTTTCTATAATCTACCCCCCGAACCCGAGAAATAATCTCGAAAAAGGATTTTTTTTGTGCTTTTTTCCTTTCCTTGTTGGATAAAATAAAAGTCGGTGGCGACTCTTGCTTACCGCGACATTTTGCAAAAACAAACGCAAAACGCAAACCAGCATTCCAAAAAAAGTCAGTTCTTCCCACCGCATCACAGAACTGGCGACTCTGCTGGGGAAATTTTATAAGTGGGGTGTACCTTAGGAATAGTTCATAATGTTTTCAATTACTTGATTTGTATGCTTTATCTTTGTGGGTTTGAATTGGACTTACTATAGATCCTAACTCGGATCTGGGGGACACCCTTTAGGTAAGTAGCAATAAACTGTGAGGGAACTGTACCGCGTAGACCGATACGGTTGAAGCAGTAGCTACGTTGGTGTGGCACTTTAGTATGTACCGATATCCCTTGTGGCGCAACGAGGAGAATATGGGTCTGCTAAGGGGTCATTAAGTACCAACTGACCTTAGAACCTTTAAATTGACCAAATTGGCCATAGAACAGTAGCAGTATGCTACACTCATTGAGACCAAACTCTCGCGATGATTCCGGCCGCAAGAAAAGGTTGCTAAACTGGAATTATGACCGATCGAGGGTAGTCAGTGATATTGAGATCCTCTAGAACCCGGTTACTATTTCTAGGACAGGTTGAACCAACTAAACTGAAAGAGGGTAATACCTAAACTCCATGCCAGCCTAAACTTAAGGCTGTTTGTGTGACTTGTGTGCCTTCAAACTTGAACTACTTGCACATTCTTATTATCTGACAACATGAGTTCCTTGCAGGTTTTGTTTACAGTCCTTATCCAATAATTTGGATTTATTGCAGGGTTTACTTACATCACTTCACACTTTTGCTTAAACGCATAGCATACACATCATAACATCATGCCTTAACATTTCCTTAACCATTTCAAGGATCTCAAGGGTTTGTGATGCAGGTTATGGTAAATCAAATGTCTAGCAAGGGGCAAAGGGGATTTATTTTCCTCTAGCCAAGGTTGTCTAGAAATCAAAACACGATAACTTGAGTCAGGGGCTATGACCCACTCGATATGGTGAGCTTGACTTTTGAAGAAGGACTCTTAATAACATGAAGTTTCTTCAATCAAAGCTGCAAAATTCAAATTCTAACAAATTTCTTGTTTACCCCGCGGGATCCTTGAAAACATTGCATACATACATATCATTGCATAACAGGTCTCCCAGTACAGGTCTCTCATGTTCTCGCTGTTTATTTCAGCAATGGCTTTCCAACCAGACAACCAAGATCTTCAATCTCGAGAAGCTCAATTCAGGGACGTATTCCTAAACCTATCCAAGGGGCAGGAAGAGTTGAAAACACTCTTCATTGGGAACTTGGTCAAGAAAAGTCTTGAAGACAATAAGGATGAACGACTGGAACAACTGCAAGCTGAGTTCAGTGCCATGAAAACCCAGATGCTGGGGAAGATGGCTCTTATCCAAGGCTTAGCTCGGGAACAAGAAGAGCTGAGAACCATTATCAACCAGCTTCATCAAGACAGATACAACAACATGAAGTAAACAGTCAAGGCCGGGGACCAAGTCATTAATCAACTTCCTAGAAGTCAAAGGTTTGGTTTGATGAAGAATAGACCTCTCCAAGTTGCTACTACCTCACGGGTCCAACAACAACCTTTCCATAAACAACGGGTTGATCAGAGTAAGCCAAATATGCCCAAGAGGCAATTTACCAAGCTCAACATGTCGTTGTTTCAGGCTTTACAACACCTGTTGAGATTGAATCTGGTGACATTAAGGGACCCTCCTAAGAATCCCAACATAGCCTCCCTAAGGTACAATCCTGATGCAAGGTGTGCATATCACTCCAACAGCCCGGGGCATGATACTAACATCTGTTGGGCGTTGAGAAACAAAATTCAAGACCTGATTGATGAAGGAGCATTGGAACTCACACAAGACGGTCAGATTGAATTCTTTTGCCATCCCCCCAAGGTTCACCATTTGAAGTGACAAGTACTGAGACGAGAAGACTTTTTTTTTCATTAGAATTTTGAAGTTGTAATTTTCTTTTGATTGTTCGAACATTTATTTATGTCAAACTTTATTACTTTATCAATGCATTGCATATGTCTGTTTTGAATCAATCCATTCGTATTTCACTATATTCAAATTGCTTTCATTTTTGTGATGATCAACTCTCGATTAAAAAATTCTAAGCCTTTAGAGGGAGGATGACGAAAATGATATCAAAATCTCTACAGTATGCTTTTGAACAGACCCCGCTGACGAGGTACAGGCATTGTTTCAAATCCTAAACAGTGGAGTTATAAGGAAGATAATCCCTAGTCAACCCCTTTGAGCCAAAGAAGTTGGAGTTTTTCTTTTCACAAATTAAAACCCTTAATTATAACCTGGGGCAGGGTAGTTTTCTCAGTTGATCCAGGTGCACAATGAATGGCATCAAAGAACTCCTTTCGAAACAAAAGACGGTGTTGGTTCCGTATAATCGTAAGGACATGCAATCATTATCTCTCAAAATGAAAGCCCAATAAGTCAAAACCTGTGAAGGAGACTTAAGAAATACTGGGGCATCCCGCTGACTGTAATCACAAAAAGAAACAATTCATGCAAAAAACATGGATAATAAAAACCAAAAGGGAAGAGATCCTGCAAACTCTCAACAAAATGACTTCCTGTTCAAAATAAATTGTCAGTACCCGAACCTTCAATGGTATATTAGAGCAAAGACTCAAACAAGATCTAATGCACGATTAGCTGAGTTTAGGATCGAAGAACATCACGAAGAACGGGTGGGTACGAATAAAATTAGAGCCTTTATCCTTTGTTTCTTAAACCGTGAACCAGGCCACATTATAACCCTTAAAAAGTCCTAGCTGAAGCATGGGTTAGTCCGAAAGCATACTATTACAAAAGGTATCCTGACTCCTATAGGGCTTGCTGTAAATCCTGAGTTAACGTCACATTTTACAAAATTTTCCTATCTTACTGAAAAAATGCATTTTCAAAAACTTCAAGACAGACATAAGCTTTGCATTCTTAAAATAACATTGTTTGCATATGACTATTTGTTCAAACAGCAGAGAAATTCGCACGATGAATATCTAGTGAACAAAAACCTTTTCAATAAAAAGGGTCACCTCAAGTGGAAAAAACACCTCCAACCAAGGGGCACGGCATGAGCATTGTCCATCATTTGGGGCAGTTAAGTCAAGATTCAAGGAATATCTCAAAATGCCAAATAGCCAGGGGCAAATCTCCATCTGAATCATTTGGGGCATTGGACATGAATTCCAGCAACGAATCTTGCATGATCAAACGAAGATCTTCTGGTAGTATGGCAACACAACACTACCGACAGTGACACCTCCCTACATCCTGAGAATGTGAACATAGTCAGAAAATACCGCGCATGAATAAAGACCCGCTAGGTTGACTGGCCTAGGCAAAAATAAGGGCTTCCTGGCGAACCAAAAGGGTTCGGGAAAAAATTAGGGATGAGAATGAAAAATTGTACACCCGGCAAGTCGAAAACCTGAAAAGGCAGCTTGGGCAAAAAAGGGTATCCCGGTGGACTGAAAACCCAAAAGGGCGGTCCAGGCAAAAATTAGGGATCAAAGCGTACGACTATGTCTCATCATCTCGTCACTTTCCTACCAGAAGAAGACTTATCATTTTGACCGAAAGATACCAAGCACCTCATAGGTGGGGATAATACTCGATCCACAGGGCCTCCGCAGGCACCTTCTCCCGCAGAAACAGGGGAAAAAAGTCTCGATGCAAGCCATCGTCATATCCTTAGCACACGTCCCAGTAACATTCACTCCCCGCAGAGTAAGACAGTAAAGATAGCTCTCCCCAGCTGAGGCTTGCAACTGTGAATGAGTCGATAATATTCTCCCCAAGCAGAGTTTATCTACCATCAACACTGAAAAGGCTTAATATCCCCGACAGTCTTAATATTCCCCAGCGGAGTATAGGGATATTCCCCGGCAGAATACAAGACGTCCCCAGTGGAGTTAAAATTTTCCTGGCAGTCTGAAAAAGCTTCCCCAATGGAGTTGAAGAATCATCCCCAGTAGACTCTGGAAGTTTTTCCTCGGCAGAGTGCAAAAATAAATATCCCCAGCCGAGTTCAAAGGAAGATTGTCCCCAACAAAGCTCAAAGGATTATCCCCATTAGAGCCTAAAAGGTTATCCCCAGTGAAGTCGCAACTGAAAGATCATCCCCAGTGGAGTTCTTTCCTTTCACAAATAGGAATTCAATCCCCAACAGGATTCAGTATCACCAATAACGGTAATTTATCCCCAACGGAATTTATCAGTGGAATCCTCAACAGAACATCTCTTCCCCACAGAGTAATCTCCTCATCAGTTTATCCTCCAACGAAGTTATCCTCCCTTGCAGGTTTATTCTCATCAATCATCGTCGTCCGCTATCTCCAGCGGAAACGAAGAATTCAACTCTCTTCTCCAGCAACTATCCAGGATTTATTTTCCCCCAGCTAAAACATTACATTTCCATACATCATGACACATGCATATACGCATCATACAACACAATCTCATTTATTTTGAGAACATTATTCCTTGATATATATCATGCATTGCATACGACCGACCTTTACCTTTCAGGAAAGATGCAATTAAGTTCTCAGCTATGTCGAAGACCTGACCGGTTCTTAAATTTCAACTGAATTATCCTCGGTTGAATTTTAGATAAGGTTCTCAATCTCGACAATTTTCCTCCGTCGAAGTGTGGACGAGTTCTACAATCTCAACAGAATTATACTCCATTGAAGACCAGACAGTCTTAGATCTTGATGAATCTGTTTCCCTCAGTCGAAGATCTGACCGGTTCTTAATCTCAACTGAATTATCCTCGGTTGAATTATAGATAAGGTTCTCAATCTCGACAATTTCCTCCTTCGTAGTGTGGACAGGTTCTAAAATCTCAATAGAATTATACTTCGTTGAAGACCAGACAGTTCCTAGATCTTGATGAAGATGTTTCCCTCAGTCGAAGACCTGACCGGTTCTTAAATCTCAACTGAATTATCCTTGGTTGAATTACAGATAAGGTTCTCAATCTCGACAATTTCCTTCGTCGTAGTGTGGACAAGTTCTAAAATCTCAACAGAATTATACTCCATTGAAGACCAGACAGTTCCTAGATCTTCATGAAGATGTTTCCCTCAGTCGAAGACCTGACCGGTTCTTAAATTTCAACTGAATTATCCTTGGTTGAATTTCAGATAAGGTTCTCAATCTCGACAATTTTCCTCCGTCGAAGTGTGGACGAGTTCTACAATCTCAACAGAAGTATACTCCGTTGAAGACCAGACAGTCCTAGATCTTGATGAAGATGTTTCCCTCAGTCGAAGACTTGACCGGTTCTTAAATCTCAACTGAATTATCCTCGGTTGAATTTCAGATAAGGTTCTCAATCTTGACAATTTTCCTCTGTCGAAGTGTGGACAAGTTCTAAAATCTCAACAGAATTATACTCCGTTGAAGACCAGACAGTCCTAGATCTTGATGAAGATGTTTCCCTCAGTCGAAGACCTGACCGGTTCTTAATCTCAACTGAATTATCCTCGGTTGAATTACAGATAAGGTTCTCAATCTCGACAATTTCCACTGTCGTAGTGTGGACAAGTTCTAAAATCTCAACAGAATTATACTCCATTGAAGACCAGACAGTTCCTAGATCTTGATGAAGATGTTTCCCACAGTCGAAGACCTGACCGGTTCTCAAATATCAACTGAATTATCCTCGGTTGAATTTCATATAAGGTTCTCAATCTCGACAATTTCCTCCGTCGTAGTGTGGACAAGTTCTAAAATCTCAACAAAGATCAAACTTCCCCAAGCAAAATCTTCCACAACAACAGGTATACAAGCTCTCGCTAAGGAATCTCTTATGCAATCGACACTCATGTAGATGGCACCTTTAAGCCCATCCTCCCTCCAGCAATCTCCAAATGGCATCTGTAAGCCCATTCCCGACATCACAAGGCTGATACCACTTCATGCGAGTGCAAATTTCTGGGCACTCTAGTGTTCAATCATCTTCCACCTTCGGATCACGAAAGGCACGAAAGCCAATCTACATCCTCAGGTCTAAGAAGATTGAACAGGGGAAACTGTTGTAACCCAAAATTTTCCCTCTCAAATTTCTCCAAACATTGCAAGAAAAATCTCCAAGTGGCTCAAGATTGCTCAAGAGTTGGACAGTCAATCTATCTCCTAAGGTAGTCAACCCTATATTAGGGTTTTGTGTTGCATCAAGATCCTTGAGTCCAAATGACCTCAAGTTCTACCCAATGTCCTAATATAATATCAAGGTCATCCATGTCAAGTTTCAAACCTTGCAGAGGAAGTTTGCTCATTCAATTGCTCAAAAGGTCCAAAAATCGGTTGTGCTAGGGCAAAAGTCAATTGTGACCTATAAATAGTCAAACTTCCAGTTTTTTTTGTCAACATTCTCATTTTGAAGGATATTTCATCATTTTATCAAGGGTTAATCACGATTCATCAAGGATTGCTCAAAATTCATCAAGACTCAAAAGTTGCTAAATTAGGGTTTTGTAGGAAAAGTCAACTCAAGTTTTACCAAGCATAAATTTCTCATACTTTATGAGAAATGACCCATCCAAATCTCATTTTGAAGAGGATGAAATTTCCTACAATCCATCTTCATATCCCAAGATCAAAAAATGCACTCACAAGAAGTTATAAATTTGGACATTATAGGTCATTTTTGAAAGTCAACAAACACACCTTTTTTTCAAAAGCTTATAACTGGATCATAGAATATCAAAATGAGATTAGACCAAAAGGGTTGGTTAGATTACATCTCAATAATTCTAAAAAGTCCAAGAACACCTCCAAAAGTTCAAAATTGAATAAGTTATGCATTGTTTAAATTGGGCATTTTTGCAAAATTGCCAAAAGTCAACTATCCCTAAAACTTCAAATTTTGTCAAATGGGCCCATTCGTTTCCACTTGATTTGAGCTTGCATCATTATCCACGTGTCCTAGCTTCAGCCATGATCCCATATCTTATTTTTATTATTTAATTTGATTTTTAATTGAATTTATTCATTTTAAATCAAATAAAATCATATAAAATCAAAAGTATTTATAACTCATGATTTTTTGGTTGCTTTAGGCTTTGAATACAGCTATTATTTGAATCAAATTCACATCAAGTGCATTGGTTACAAGAAGATATGATTTAGGCCAAATTTGGAAGGTTGTAATGGTGGAATCAAATCCAATTCATGAGCATTAATATGGAGTAATTTGTACCAAGTTTCTTACCCTAATGCAATATACATTACATAAGGAAGGCAAAGGCATGAAAATAGAGGTTAGAGGCTGCAAGAAGAGGCAGAACAAAAGTTTGAAAAAGTGGTAAAAAGCTTGAATTCGAAATCATAACAAGAGACGTTTCCAGGATTTGGCAAGCATCCCAAAGGATTCCTGGACGTTCACTGAGGCGAAACCAATCCAAAGCAGGCTTTCATACATGCCCAAACGCGCTGTAAGTATCACGTTACCTTGCTCTGTACTTGATATCATAACTATTTATTCTTGCATCATTTGAACAAATCATTGACATATTTGTGATCCTCATAACATTTCCACGCTTTTGGCATTATTTAATTTTGTTTATCTAATCTATACTGCAAAATACCATAGCTAGGGTTTCGTGGATTTTTTTGGGCATTTTTGTTTCAGGGATAATTGGTCATCAAGAAGGGTATGGTTGTGACCGGGATGATGAGACGAGCACAACCATGCCCTTAGAATTCATTTCCATGGCTCACGGCAGATTTTGGAGTATGCATGACATTTAGTGACGGTCTATGTCTGTGGCTATAGGTTTTACAGGTTTTTAGCCACAGACGAAGGTTGAAGACAATATGTGGCACTCAACCATTGCTCCATTCAAATATTGCGCGCGTGCTTTTTGTCTTTTCTGGCCATTAATTTGTTTTCTTTTATTATGTATTATTTGTATTTTATTAACAAACAAGTTAATTCAGCGTAGTGGCAAGGCAAGCTGGAAATCACCATCAGGACCTGGGTTCGAATCCCAGGTCCCCCACTTTCTTTGTTAATTTTGTTCTTCAGGTAATCAAGTGCACATCCAAGCATATGGCATACCATGCGCCCTCGTCTATCCAACAGCCAGATGGCCTGAAGGCCAAATCTGATGGCCAAGCGCTGAAGGTCTATGTGGAGCCCAGTCAACACATACATATGGAATCAAAAAAGTAAAACAAGGCCAGATCCAAATGGGCCTCAGGATTGCTAATCACACCCAAATTCCAGGCCCATACCTCTTTTCTCTTATATTTACTTATTTTGTTACTTAATTGTTTTATTATTTTTCTTTTTTAATTATTAACCAATCAAAAATTCTTTTTATAAAATAAAATCACAAAAATATTTTTTATCAAATTAAACATTAACTTTTATTTTTTATTTAATAAATACTAATTAAATTAACTTAGGTTTTAATTAGAATTACTTTAATATATTTTTGTAAACAATTAAAATTAAATTAGAATTAATTTAGGTTTTACTAACATTTATTATTTTATTTCTTAAAATACCAAAAGACCAAAAATAATTTATTTTCATTAATTAGTTTATTTAGTTTAATTTAGTAATTAACTTAGATTAAGTTCTTTCATAAAATAAAATAACAAAAAAATATTTTCTTTAACGAAAAGGGTCAAAACCCTAGAACTTTGCGCTCGATTTAATTTTCCGCATGCGATTTATTTCCTTTATCCAATTATGTACTTGCTCCCGGTTTGTAATATCTTAATAGGTCTTTTATTATTTTTTATCGCTTTATTTATTTTAAATGGGTTTGTCTTTGGCGATGTAAATACCCGACGCCTTGTAATTTAAATTCCGCATTTTATTTCCACAATTTATAACTGTTAGATGTTTGATAATAGGATGGCATGACAAGACTGAATGTTTTAACCTAAAATCAACTTAGATCACCCTGAACATGTACAAAGATAAAAATAACTGAAAACGACACATGCGCACTCTTAGGGTACACCCCACTTGGTTTCCTTCGTACACGGTCATTGAGTATAGGTCATTTTGGAGATCGCCCTCTTGTCTAAAAGATCATAGTCGCCTCGAAACGGTTGCCTCAGATATTGTTTCCTCAAAAAAATGATCTAAGACATTAGGGTTTCTGATAAGGCATCCTAGCTTTTCTTTTGTGTCCGTAAGTCCCTAATTCAAATTGACCCTTAAAACTCCAACGACGGTGCTACCTACTCATCAATAGTGGGATAGCATTGTCTAAAGGAAGATAGCATAAAACAATTCCTTTTTTCGAGTAGGTAGATGGTTCTTAAGTACTTGCTCTTTCAAAAAAACAAAATCTTTTTCACACTTACACTTTTCGAACAAAGTTTTCAAAAAAACACTTCATATGCTCTTGAGGACAGAAGCAAGAGTTAAATCAAAGTTTCAAAACAAAAACTTTTTCAAACCCACAAGCACAAAGAAAACCATTTTGAAAACAATTTGAACAAGTACCTAAGAGCCCGTGGATAACCACAGATAGAAAGGGTGCTAACACCTTCCCTTTCTATAATCTACCCCCCGAATCCGAGAAATAATCTCGAAAAAGGAATTTTTCTGTGCTTTTTTCCTTTCCTTGTTGGATAAAATGAAATTCGGTGGCGACTCTTGCTTACCGCAACATTTTGCAAAAACAAACGCAAACCAGCATTCCAAAAAACAGTCAGTTCTTCCCACCGCATCACAGGTGGTATGATATATTTTCTCTTTCTACCTTCAGTGAACGTTGGTAGTACAACGCCAGTGAACATCGTTGTTTGTTATCTTTTTTCTATCTTCAGTGAACGTTGATAGTTCATCATCAGTGAACAGCGGTGGTATGATATATATTCTCTTTCTACCTTCAGTGAACGTTAGTAGTACATCGGTAGTGAACGTCGGTGTTTGTTATCTTCAGTGAACTTTGATAGTTCATCGTCAGTGAACAGCGGTGATATGATATATTTTCTCTTTGTACCTTCAGTGAACATCGGTAGGACATCGACAGTGAACGTCGATGCTTGTTATCTTCCTCTCTGATTCAGTTCCTTTGGTACACCAGTGATTTATTTTCCTGGTGGGATTGCTCCTTTGCTTCTTTGTTCTTGTTGCATCCCTAGTGTTACTTGGCGTCTCTTTGGTTCTGTTCATATGCATTCATATGCATAAGCATTTGCATGGCATCTTAGGGCCAAAAACAGGGTTTGTTTTATATTTAAGTGTCTTTGATCACGTCGACACGAAGATTTTTAACCTCCATATCTCCTTATAGAAGAAACTTAAATAAGGGCAGCTGTTGTACCCCCAATTTTTGCCCCTAAGATCCCTTCATCATACCATATTGTTTCAATCACAACAAAATCACTTTAGGGCTTTTGGTTCTTCTCCATATCTTTAGCCTTTCTCTTTTGAGGAATTACCAAGCACCTTAACTTATTTTCTTTTGTGATCATGGATATTTTGGTTTGATTTTATCTCTAATTAACAAAATGAAATATTGTTTTGTCTTACTTGTTAATAATGTAGGTAAAGGCAATGAGGTTTAGCAAGTTGCTTCATGGGTTCATGAGTTTATTTCCATGCCCTAGTCAATAGCTTGAGAAATTCAAATCTCCCCATTGAAGTTGTTTTGAAGTTGGTATGGTAGTGGTTTTGGTGGCCATGAATCCTCATCATCATCCTCAATAATTTATATTCATAAAGGAAGAATATTGGCACAAAAAGTTTGTTCAAACTTGGCAAAATTCCACCAAGCATTCTCTTGATCTAGAGGCTAGGGTTTTGGAATTCAAAGGGGCATATCTTGCTCATCTTTTGGTATTTTTGAGTGATTCCAAAAACATTCTTCTCTTCAATAAGTTACCATTAAATCACTTCAAAAGTTCCAAGGATTTTTCATGTGGAAGGAACTTGGTGAAGAGGGAAGATTACAAGTCACCTAGATGAATCCCCAATTCTCCATAGGTGACTTCAAATGGTCATAACTTGGTCAATTTTTATCACATTGAGACCATTATTTTTTCATGATTATCTTAAAGACGTGTAATTCATTCCTTCTTTTATGTGCAAGGTAAAAAAATGGATGGAAGTTGCCTTAAGAATGCAAAAGATTATAGGTCATTTCATGATTTTTGGCCAACTTCAATAAGTCATAACTTGCTCAATTTTTGGATATTTTGAGTGGTTCAAATTGCAAAATTTCATTCAAGAGATCTACTTCATTCCATCTTTTTTGGTCAAGAGCAAATTCTAAGTGGAAGGCCATGTTTGGATGCAAGAGATTATAGGTCATTTTTAAAGAAGAATTTGAAATATTTCTAAGTATGGAAAGTCAACTCTTTTTCTTCAACTTTGACTCCATGTAACTTTCAGCTCAAGCATCCATTTGATTCCATTCTTTTTCCATTGCAAATCTTGTTACCTCATCTTTCTAAAGCATCAAGAATTTTTCCCTAAGACCCGTTGAGGTGGAAATGCCATTGGATTGAACTTGGTAACTTGGAACTGAAGTTTCTCCATAAGTCATAATTTGAAATTCATGTTTTGGCCTTTAAACATCAAATTAGCACCCGTTTGTGGTCTAAACATGTTTAACCAAGTTGCCAAAGTGGATTAGAGCCTTGAAACACAAGGATTAGATGAGTTTTGATGAAAATCAAATCACACTTTGCTCGTGCATCAGGTTCACACGATTTCCCTCCAAACTTCATCATTTCACACGCTTAAACATTCCATTTGATTCCCTATAAATAGAGGATCATCCCCCATTCAATTTCCCAAGCTTAGATAGCCAGAATCACCCTGCCAAACTTGCTTCACAACTCAGAATTCAGCTACTTCGAATCCTATTCTCAAACCTTTTTCAATCCATTTTTCCATCAATTCACCTTCCTTGATCTTCCCTGAAGCTAACCATATAATTACATTCAAGAATCGTGCCCTATATTGCTCCATAGAAGTCCAGTTTCAGAGCTCTGCAACTCAACTTCAATAGGTAGATTCCTTCATCAATTCTTCAAAACTTTGGTATCATTGTGTTGCTCTCATTGCCCTGGTTCTAGTTGTAACACTTACTTTTATCTGGAAGCACGTTTTGACCATGAATTTTCAAATCCCTTTTCAAAACTTTCTTTCCAAATTGCTTAAACTACAGTTTATATAAATTTGGCGCGAGGGTATGGTTGTCTTCGTCTTGATGAGACAAAGCGAATGACATAGGTCTGAGCTTCTGATTTTACAGTTTGAGAGACCTGCAATTCGTGAGGGCTGGAGGTTGAAGATGACCAACGTGTCATCTTCTAACCAATGAAAGCGTGACATTTGTTATTTTCAAATTCTGATTTTATTAATGATTCTGTACATTATTCATTAAAGACCATGATATGCATAGCACGCCAGATCCCTTGGATTTGATTACTAACGCGTTTTGACTCTCATCCAATGGTCCACATCTTTTTCTTTTATTTTCTTTTTCTGATTTTTATATTTTAATTGTTTTAAATTTCAAAAAATCATAGAAAGTTCATTTTTAGTCCAAAAAATATGAAAAAAATTAAGAAAAATATTTTTGATTATTCTCTTTCTGATTTTTATTTTTTCACAATTTAAATTTGTGTTTTGGTATTTTTTATGAATTTTACACTTATTTGATTTGGTTAAAATGTTTAAAAATACTTTTACACATTTTTAAATTCTGAAAAAATTATGGAATGATCCAATGATATTGTGACAAATATTGGTGAACTTATTTTATTTTTGTTTCTGACTTTACTATTTTTTGCTATTTTTGTTTATTTTACCCATTTATTTAAATTTTAAAAAAATAGTTTCTGAACTTTAAAAATTCCTAAATATTTTATAAAATCACTTGGCCTCTTTTCTGATTTTTCTATGGTCTTATTTTTCTATGCCAATTATATTCAAATTAATCAAGAAATGAAAAATAAGACCATAGAAAAATCAGAAAAGAGGCCAAGTGATTTTATAAAATATTTAGGAATTTTTAAAGTTCAGAAACTATTTTTTTAAAATTAAAATAAATGGGTAAAATAAACAAAAATAGCAAAAAATAGTAAAGTCAGAAACAAAAATAAAATAAGTTCACCAATATTTGTCACAATATCATTGGATCATTCCATAATTTTTTCAGAATTTAAAAATGCATAAAAGTATTTTTAAACATTTAAAACAATTCAAATAAAGTGAAAATTTATAAAAAAATATCAAAACACAAAATAAAATTGTGAAAAAATAAAAATCAGAATGAAAAAAATCAAAAATATTTTTCATAATTTTCTCAGATTTTTTGGACTAAAAATGATTTTTCTATGGTTTTTTTAAATTTAAAGCAATTAAATATAAAAATCAGAAAAGAAAAATAAAGTTAAAAATATGTGGACCATTGGATGAGAGTCAAAACGCGTTAGTAATCAAATCCAAGGGATCTAGCGTGTTGTGCATATCATGGTCATTAGTGAATAAAGCACTGAATCATTAATTAAATCAGATTTTCAAAAAAAAAATAGATGGTGCGCCTTCATTGGTTACAAGATGACACGTTGGTCATCTTCAACCTCCAGCCAACGTGAATTTCAGGTCTCTCAAACTATAAAATCAGAAGCTCAGACCTATGTCATTCGCTTCGTCTCTTCAAGACGAAGACAACCACACCTTTGCGACAAATTTATATAAGTTGTAGCTCAAGCAATTTGGAAGGAAAGTTTTGAAAAGGGATTTGAAATTTCATGGTAAAAATATGTTTCCAGATAAAAGTAAGTGTTGCAACTAGAACCAGGGCAATGATAGCATCACAATGATATCAAAGTTTTGAAGAATTGATGGAGAAATCTACCTATTGAAGTTGAGTTTCAGAGCTGTGAAACTGTACTTCTATGGAGCAATATAGGGCCCGATTCTTAAAGGTAAATGTATGGTTAGCTTCAGGGAAGATCAAGGAAGGTAAATTGATAGAAAAATTGGATTGAAAAAGTCTTGAATACTAATTTTGAAGTTGTAGAAATTTGAGTTATGGAACAAATTTGGCAGGTTGATTCTGGCTATCCAAGCTTGAGAAAATGAATGAGGGATATAGGGAATCAAATGTAATGTCCAAGCATGTGAAATGATGATGTTTGTAGCGAAATCGTGTGAAGTTGCAAACAATAAAAGTGTGACTTCTAATTTGATTAAAACTCATCCAAAACATGCGTTTTGTTGTGCTAATCACTTATGGAAGTTCACTAAACATGTTTAGAGGAAAAAACGCGTAGAAACAAAGTGTTTAGAAGGTAAATCAATGATTTCAAATTCTTACTTTTGAAGAAACTTCAGTTTCAAGTTACCAAGTTCAAATCAATGGCATTCTCAGCTCAAGGGGTCTTAGGGCATGATTCTTGATGGAAAGATGATGTTACAAGCTTTGCAATGGAAAAATAATAGAATCAAATGGATGCTTGAGATGAAAGTTGCATTCAGTCAAAGGTTGAGAAAAAGGGTTGACTTTCCATACTTGGAAATATTTCAATTTTTTCTTCAAAAGGGACCTATAATGTTTTGCATCTAAACATTGCCTTCCACTTGGAATTTTCTCTTGACCAAAAAATATGGCATGAAATATACCTCTTAAATGACACTTTGAAACTTGAACCATTCAAAATCTCCAAATATTGAGAGAGTTATGAATTGTTGAAGTTGGAAAAAAATCATGAATTGACCTATAATATTTTGTATCCTTAGGGAATCTTCCATCCATTTTCTCACTTTGCATATAAAATAAGGAATAAAGTTCACATTCTTAAGATGATTATGGAAAAAGAGTGGGCTCAAGGTGATAAAAATTGACCAAGTTATGATCATTTGAAGTCACACAGTAGAAATTAGGGGTTCATCTGGAGGACTTATAATCTTTTTTCATCATCAAGTTTCTTCCACATGAAAACTCCTTGAAACTTTTGAAGTGATTTGTTAATAACCCTTTAAAGAGATGGATGTCTTTGGAATCACTCAAAAATACCAAAAGATGAGCAATATATACCTCTCTGAAGTTCAAAACCCTAGCTCCTAGATCAAGAAAATGCTTTGAGGAACCTTGACAATTTTGAACCACCTTCTTGTACCAACACTCTTGCTTTGTAAATAGAAGTTATTGAGGATTAAAATGAGAATTCATAGCCACCAAAACCACTTCCATATCTTGAGAATTTAGAGAAATATGCACTTCTGACCAATGGGAACAAGGCCTTGTCCAACCATGACAACTTCTTCAATCAACCCCTTGTACTTTTGAATCAATCTTGATAATCTTAGAAATGTAGTGAACAAAAATAAACCTTACCATGCCATCACTTACAAAACAACTTCAATAGTGAGGTTTTAATTTCTCAAGCTTTATTGACTTAGGGCATGGAAATAAACTCATGAACCCATGGATCAACTTTCTAAGCCACATTGCCTTTACCTACATTATCAACAAGTAAGACAAACCAACATTGTATTTTATTAATTAGAAGAAAAATCAAGACAAAATATTCATGATCACAAAAGAAAACAAATCAAGGTTCTTGGTGATTCCTCAAAGAGCAAAGCTAAAGATAGGGAGAAGAACCATAAGCCCTAATGTGATCATGTTGTGATTGAATCAAAATGGTATAATGAAGGGATCTTAGGGGCAAAAATTGGGGTACAACACACTGTGCCATTCATCTTTGGTTGATATGGAGAAGAGTTGTGGTGCTTAATCTTGAAATGCATGCAGATTTCCATGATCATAGTATTGTTAATATTAGTACCATTGTCCGTGATGATCCTTTCGGGGATGCCATACCGACATATGAGGTTATTCTTAATGAACCGGGCCACAACATTCTTGGTAACAGAGGCAAACGAGGTTGCTTCAACCCACTTTGTGAAGTAGTCAATGGCGACGAGGATGAAATGATGTACTCTGGAAGCAGTAGGCTTGATCTCTCCAATCATATCAATTCCCCACATTGCAAATGGCCAAGGAGCATTCAAGAAATTCAGAGGGACCGGCGACACGTGTACCTTGTCAGCATAGATTTGGCATTTATGACAAGTCCTTGAATGACGATGGCAATCAGTTTCCATAGTAGAGCAAAAATAACCCGCTCTTAAAATATTTTTAGCCATAGTATACCCACTAGAATGAGTGCCAAAGATACCTTCATGCATATCTTCAATAATCTTCTCTGCTTCCTTCTTGTCTACACAATGAAGCACAGTTGAATCATGGTTGCACTTGTACAAAATTTCGTTGCTCAGAAAGAACTTGGCAGAGAACCTCCATAGAAATTTCTTGTCATTAATAGATGCTCCCTCAAGATATTCTTGAGGATCGAGATATCTTTTCACTTCATGAAACCAAGGCTTCTCTTCTACTCCGTTCGTATCAACTTCGTAGCAATGTGCGGGTTCGTCTAGTTTTTCAATAGTAATTCGAGGAGCTTTGTTGTCCCATCTAAATTTGAACATAAATGAAATGGTAGATAATGCATCTATCATATGAATCTCTTCTCGAGGAATATGTTCAAAGGTAATTGCCTCAAAGTACGGAATTAATGTCAACACATGCTCTTGATAAGTAATGAGGTTGTGATGCTTCGTATCCCATTCTCCCTTAACTTGAATGATTACTAGGGTTGAGTCCCCATATACGTTTAAGAACTTGCTTCTCATATCAATAACAGCCTTGATACCCATGATACACGCTTTGTATTCGGCCATGTTATTGGTACAGTCAAAACAGAATCTAGCGGTGAAGGGCATATGGAAACCCTAGGGAGAGATAATCACAGCCCCGATTCCATTACCAAGCGTGTTGGAAGATCTATCAAAAACCATAGTCCATCGAGATCCTGGCTCAGGTCCTTCATACGGTCCAAGTTCTTTACAATCTGTAATTTGCATGATATTCTTGTCTGGGAACTCAAAATTCATAGACTGGTAGTTGTCTATGGCTTGATGTGCCAAATGGTCTACCAATACACTTCCTTTGATTTCTTTCTGAGTGGTGTACTGAATATCGTATTCTGTTAAGGCCATTTTCCATCTGTCTATTCATCCGGATAGAGCGGGCTTCTCGAATATGTATTTAATCAGATCCATCTTAGATATCAACAATGTAGTATGAGTCAACATATACTGTCTTAGTCGGCGAGCATCCCATGTCAAAGCGCAACAGGTTTTCTCGAGAAGTCAGTATCTTGTTTCACAGTCGGTAAACTTTTGCTAAGGTAGTATATTGGATGATCTTTTTAACTTGACTCGTCATGTTGGCCCAGTACACACACAATTGAGTTCTCTAACACCATTAGGTACATGATTAAAGGTATTCCCTCAACTGGTGGCATCAGAATCAGAGGTTCTTGTAGGTACTCCTTGATTTTTTCAAAGGTTGTCTGGAAATTGTCATTCCACTTTACCACTTGATCTTTCTTTAACAACTTGAAGGTCAGTTCACAAGTAGCGGTTAAACGGGAAATAAATCTGGAAATATAGTTCAATAATCCTAAGAACCTCTGACTTCCTTCTCAGTACAGGGAGCAGGCATTTCTTGAATAGCTTTGACTTTGGCGGGATCAACTTCAATAACTTTACCATTGACCACGAAACCTAGGAGCTTACCGAATCTCACCCCGAAAGTGCACTTATTCGGATTCAACTTTAACTTGTATTACTTCAGCCTCTCA
Source organism: Vicia faba (assembly GCA_948472305.1). NCBI lineage: Eukaryota > Viridiplantae > Streptophyta > Magnoliopsida > Fabales > Fabaceae > Vicia > Vicia faba. The sequence continues at coordinate 259,660 of CATIWC010000653.1, read as the reverse complement.
AACAACTTGCAAAGATGATCAAGATGTTCTTCTTCAGTCTGAGATCTGGCTATCATGTCATCAATGTAGACCTTTATCTCGTGATGAATCATGTCATGGAATAGAGCTACCATGGCACGCTGATATGTGGCGCCGTCATTCTTCAACCCAAAAGGCATAACCTTGTAATAGAAAGTGCCCCACTGTGTGACAAAGGTAGTTTTCTCCATGTCTTCAGGTGACATCTTGATCTGATTATAACCTAAGAAACCGTCCATGAAGGAGAATACCTTGTGTTAAGCAGTGTTGTCGACCAGAACATCAATATGTGGAAGCGGAAAGTCATCTTTGGGGATGGCCCTATTCTGATCCCTGTAGTCCATACACATACACACTTTGTCTTCTTTCTTTGGTACTGGCACCACGTTTGCAACCCACTGAGGATACGATGTAACGACTAAGAACCCTGCGTTGAATTTCTTAATAACCTTAGCCTTGATTTTATCTGACATCTCGGGACGCATGCGACGAACTTTTTGCTTTATTGGAGAATAACCCTCTTTCATCGGCAGACGATGAACCATAATATCAGTATCGAGTCCTAACATGTCCTTGTATGACCAAGAAAAGATCTCAACATATTCAGCAACATTTTTATTAACCTTTTCTTGATACCGTCTTCTAGATTGGTACCTATCTTGACTTCTTTCCTCTCTACTTCAGTACCCAAATTTACAACCTCAACTGGCTCTTCATGCAGTTGTATAGCCTTTTCCTCTTGCACTAATAGTTTGGCAAGCTCTCTAGGTATTTCACAATCTTCCCCACCTTCGTCCTCGGCTTGGTAGATCAGATTTTCAAAGTCATAAGTGGCAATAGCAGAATCGTTGTCAACGAGATCCAGAGTGGATGTGGATCTGCAATTTATTATGTGGGTGTGTGTAAGAACACATAGCTATTTGAAAGTAATAAAAGTAAAATAAAAGACAAAGAGAGCAAAATTTGAATGCAAAACATCCAATGCTTTGTTAAATGAAGATATGTTTATGAAATGGCAACCCTTAACAAGTGAACCATTTTGCCCCGGGTAAGGCACAAGGCTTAAAGTCATTGTTTAAATAAGTTACAAAACCAAAACTTTGTAAGCAATAAAAACAGAAAATAGCCATTAATCCTGACTAAAGAAGCTTGAGATAATGTATTGAGCATTCTAATTGCTGATGGTCAGAAAGATCCAGTTGTCAAGGTCATAGTGACTGTCAGCATCTTCTATGGCGTTGATCCATTGTTGCTGATGCGGAATGGTGATATTCCAGCCCGAGCACGACGAACAGCCTTCTGAGCCTCTGTAGTGAAACCCAAACCAAATTTGTCATATTTATACGGAATATCGGGAAGATGACCCCAAGTAGTACAACCACCTTCTTCGACAGCTCTAGCATCCTTCAAAGAAGCCATTCTGGGAGGAACCCTGGTAACCTTGGGAATGACAGAAACATTTTCAGTAGCGGTTGGAGGGATAACTTCAAAAGTCTGACAGGGAGTCTCGATGAATTCACCGTCCATCTCAACATATCTGAATGAGTTCAGGTGACTATTCATATATTCTTCTTCATAACCAACAGTAACAATCTTTCCTTTCACAGGGTACTTCAGCTTCTAGTGTAGGGTTGAAGTAACGGCGCCTGCCCTGTGGATCCAAGGGCTTCAGAGTAAACAAGAATATGCTGGCCAAATATCCATCACATAGAAGGTATATTTGAAGACCTGTGAACCTACCTTGATCGGAAGATCCACTTCTCTATGTACCATCCTCTTCGAACCATCAAAAGCTCTCACCACAATTTCACTAGGTTTCAGTATAACCCCTTCGTAATCAAGTTTGTCAAGAGAATCTTTTGGTAGAACATTTAGCGAGGAACCAGTATCAATCAATACATGCGCCAAAGTAGTGCCCCTGCATTTAATAGAAACATACAGGGCCTTGTTGTGGTTTCTTCCCTCAAGAGTCAAGTCGGCATCAGAAAAGCCTAAACAATTTTCAGTCGTCAAACTAGCAAGATAATTCTCAAATTGATTGGAAAAAATATCTTGTGGCACGTGAGCAGATTTTAAGAACTTTACTAAAGCATGTGCATGGGCTTCAGAACACAGTAACAAAGATAACATGGAGATCTTAGATGGGGTCTATCCCAGCTGTTCGACAATCTTATAATCGCTCATACGGATAATCTTAAATACCTCATCCAACTTTTTCCTGGAAGTATCATCAGTGGTGACCTCTTTAGGTGCCTCCGTCTAGGCAGGCTCTATCATTTATTCTTTTCCCCGAGCCTCAGCAGTTGGCTCAATAGCAGTAACTCGAACTGGTGTAGCGACAATCTTCAGAGAGATTTCCAGAGAGAAAACTCTTTTGCTTCTAGTAACCTTTCTGGTCCCAACAATATTGTCAACGGTGAGATCAGCAACTTCAGTACCTTCATATTTAGTAGTCGATAGTTCTTTCTTGATGCCATGGTAGTAGACGTCGGATCCATAATTCCATAAGATAGATTTGTCTGAGGAATATGGAATTGGCCCAGGTGTGGTGATTATTAAAGGAGCAACTTTGGGTTTAGCAGTGATCCTTATAGGACCCTTAGAGGTGATCATGACAGGAGTGCATGATATTATAGATAAGTATCGAAACAGATTCTCAGCAGACGTAACCTTCTCAACCTGAATTATGTGATTGTCCATTAGGCGTTGAATACCTTCTTTCAGCAACTTGCAGCCATTGGGTTGGGTTGCGCAACAGTAACATCTTTCAATACAACCCGAAAATAAACTGGCCTACAATAGATTCTTCTTGATAATTGGGAGGGGAGTAACCAATTCACTTACAGTAGAAATATAAAGAACATCATAAATAGAACTTATGCCTTTGTCATGCTTCGGCATAGGTGCCGTAATTACATTTGAGGTCTCGGGAGGATTAAACTCAATCTCTTTGTTGTCAATCATGTCTTGAATTTTGTTTTTCAAGGCCCAGCAGTCATTGGTGTCATGGCCAGGGCTATTAGAATGGTAAGCACACTTCGCATTTGGATTTTAGAGAGGAGAGGAGGTGTTGGGATTTTGAGGAGGATCCCTTAACATAATCAATTCCACTTTCAGTAAATGTTGTAATGCCAGAGACTGTGACATACTGATCTTGGTGAATTGTCTTCTAGGTGCGTCTGTCTTATGCTGATTGCCCTGTTGTTGTTGTTGTTGCACAGGCGCGTGATTAGAAATCCACACCGCTCATACAGATTGATCACGATCATTTCTAGTACTACACTTCTAGCCATAGATAACATTAACTTCTTTCTTCCCACTAAATGTCTTCTTCACAGCACTCGAAGACGCAGCCACTTGAATCTTTCCACTCTTGATACCATCTTCTACATGTTCCCCAGTTAGTATAAATTCTATAAAACCAGATGAAGAACTTCCGATCAGATGATTAAAGAAAGGCCATATCAATGTACCCATGAACATATCAACCAGCTCCCTGTCAGGTAAAGGAGGTTGCACTTTTCCAACTAGATCTCTCCACTTTTGGGCATACTCTTTAAACCCTTCATTCGAGCCCATAGACATACTTTGTAATTGCACACGAGTCGGTGCAAAGTCGGCATTATATTGATACTTATAAAAAGAAGCAGTCAGGTCTTCCCAAGTGCAGATATTGGTTCCCTCCAGCTGATAGAACCATTCAAGTTGTGTCCCAGATAAACTCTCTTGAAAGAAGTGAATCCATAACTTTCTGTCAGCAGTATGGGGTTGGATCTTCCAAACATAAGACCACAGATGAAGCTTTGGACATAACACACCATCATATTTGGAAAAAGTAGGAACCTTGAACTTTTGAGGGATAACAACCCTCGAAATAAGACCTAACTCTTCAAAGTCCAGCCTAAGCACTTTTTTGTATCTCCATAGCATTAAGTCGATCTTCCAACTGCTAGTATTTGTCATCAGCGGGAGGATATTGTTCAGCATAATAGTCTTCCTCAGAATCTTGGTCAGAACCAAGGTTGTTATTCTTTTCAACTTTCATACTTTTTTCATCCTCTTCTTGGTTATCGTCTTCATTCAGGGGGACCTCAAAATCTAGATGCCTTCTGACCAGACCCTTGAATCTTCTGCCCATATTAAGAAAGACTACTGGCTTTTTAGTCTTCTTCTTATTCCCCTTTGTGATGAGGGTCTTCAACTCGTCTTGACCCTTAGCTAAGTCCAATAACATCTGCTAAAACTAAGCGTTTTGAGCTTGAAGTTCTTTCACAGTTTATTTGAGTGCCATCTTTTACTGAAATAAATAACAAGAAGATGAGAAAACCTGTCTAGAAAGTACATGTCATGTAATGACATGCATGATATGTAGATGCAATGTTTTCAAGGATCTCACAGGATAAACAAAAGAAATCTTAGAAGTTGAGTCTGGCTGCAGCTTTGACTGAAGAACTTCGCGTCGTTGAACGTCCTTCTATGAGCATCAAGCTCACCATGTCAAGTGGGTCCTAGAATTTGACTCAAATGAAAGTACTTTAATATTTGACGGCATTTGGTCATAGGAATATAAATCCCCTTTCCCTTTTCTAGACGTCTGGTTCATGATAAACATGCATCACATGCTCTTGAGATCCTTGAAATGGTCAGAAAAATGCTATGGTATGATGTCATGATGTTATGATGTCATGTTTAAACAGATAACAGACACAAACAAAACACATAAGAGCCTTAGGTTTAAGGCTTGCATGAGGTTCGTAGGTAAGTACCCTCTTAAAGTTTAGTTAGCTCAACCTGTCCTAAAGAGGTTACCGGGTTCTAGGGATCTCAATATCATTGATTTTTCCCGCAGGTTTTGTTTGGCACGGAAATTGACTTGCCACCAAACAAGACCCGAGAGTCGAATCTCAATGAGCGTAGCATCGAGTATTAACCAACTTTGGACTGCACCAAATCCGGATATCTCACTACCTTATAATGGCTAGGTTGAGTCAATTAAGGTTCTAAAGGTCAGTTAGTGCTTATGACACCATGCGGAAGCGTAGTATTCTCCCCAGCAGAGTCGCCGGTATAGTGGGAGAACTGACTTGGCTTGCATTTTATTGCAAATGTTGCGGATAGCTAGAGTCGCCACCGACTTTTTTTATCCAATATTTAGGAAAGGCTGAAAAGAACAGAAAAGACCTTGAGATTATTGAGTTCAGGGGGTAGGTTATGAAAAGGGAAGGTGTTAGCACCCTTTTCTTCCATAGTTATCTACGGGCTCTTAATCGCTAACTCACTCTTTTTTTTTGAAAATTTCTTTGTGAATGTGTTTGAAAATATCTTGAAAATTCCAATAGTAAGGCAACTTCGTAATGACTCTCGTATCAGTCCTCGATAATGCATACAGAGTGTTTTGTTTGAAAATATTTCAGAAAAAGTGTTTAAGAAAAGATTTTTTTTTTTGAAAAGGTTTGTGAGCAAGAGATTATGAGCGATCTACCTATTCTCAAAGTCTTTGTTGTCATTTTCCTCCTCCTTTAGATATCACTACCTTACCATTAGTTAGTAGGAAGCACTATCATTGGATGTGAAGGGATGGGCGTGGGTCATTGTACAGTCATAGAAGGCAACCTGTAGGGGCGTGTTACCATTTATCGTTAAGGGACTAGATTGTTTACCGAAGGCAACATCGAAAGGGTCATCGAGGGACTGTGATCTTTGTTTTTGAGGGACTTTACTAAAGCGTCCCCATGTTCGAGGGACATGACAGTTTTCCGAGGCAACAAGAGAGGTTACCCAAGAGGTGCGCATGTGCGAAGTGATTGTTTTCAGTTATTTTAGTCTTTGAAATTAGGGTTATCTATCATTTGCTTTTATCTTGCCATATAATCCTAATTACTAACAGAAATAGTGAAAATAATAAAGCAATAAAGTACGGAAAGTAAATGTTCCTACGCTATTACATGGATTCGGGAATGGGGGGTATAAGTAATAAAATGCAAGAAAAAGTAAAATTCTAATCATCTATTACAAACCATGGGCAGTTACAATAATTGGAAAAGCACGAGAATAACAAACTACGCGAAAATTTAAAATAGGAAACCGAAAGGAGAAGGAAATTGTTTTCTTGGCGATTTTTTGATAAAAGATTTGATGATTAACTTAAAACCTAAATTTATTTTAATTAATAAAAAATTAATTGATTAATTAAAACCAAAAAATCTAATTTGATTGATTAAATAAAACCTAGAAAACTAATTAGGGTTCATTAAAGAGTTTTAGGAAAAATTAATTTGTTAAAAAAAAGGTTTTGGTTTGGTGAATTTAGGGTTTATAAGTGAAAATAGCAAGAAAATAAGGGTTTTAGAAAAAGTTACCAGGGCTGGTTGTTGAACCCACACCCTTTATCCTTTCAACCAGCACCTTCACCACTAGGCCAGGCGCGCCTTGGTGTCAAGGAATGGAACCATCGCCTTTAGTAATCTGCAAAATAAGTGAAATCATAAAAAACATCAAAATGCCAAAAGGCTAGGATCGAACCCACGCATTGGCATAGTAAGTCCTTAACGCGCCTGCTTCAACCGCTAGGGTGGTAATACATCTGTTAACTTATGTGAAATGATTAAAAAAATATTAAACACAAATGCATTAACCAGAGAGACGTCGGAGCCCTAGCTCTGGTCGTCTTCTCTGGTAGACCTTTTATTTAAACTTGCAAAATAAGAGATATTAGCAAACCAAAAGTACCATACCCCCCTAAATCAGATCCTGCGAATCTAATGGGGTGGTTCTTTTAGACTGAAATAGACTGATTTGAGATTTATGGAAAAAACACATAGGATCCGTGTAGTTATGGTGGTTCATGATTTGGCCAACACGGGACCTCCACGATGATTCAATCCTGTATAAACGCATCTCAAAAACATGATAAAGGAATTAGTATGACTTAAAACAAAATTAAAAGCAAAGTATGAATTTTGTTAAAGTCATGATATCGGAGATGGATGCATGTGAGTTTTGTGACCTTTGGACCATCATGTTTGGTCCATTCTTACTATGTATCTTCTCAGGAACCGATTAGAAATGCAATAATGCTTGGAAGAGGGCTGCAAACTAGGGTTTCAAGTTGCCCTAATTTGATAATTTTTTGTGATTTTGGAGGGATGTTCTTGCACAAGGTTTTTCATGGCCTCTTGTATGAGTTTGTTGAGAATATATAATGAAGGATTAGGTCAACATATATGGGCTTGGACTTGTGTAAGAGGGCTTGACTTATATTATATTATTTTGACTTTTAAAATAATAAAAAATCAAAAATAAAATATAACAAATCAAAGGGAGGTGTGTGAACAAGTCTTGAGGTGCATAAGGAGTGTAGCACACGTTTGGACTCTAAAACAATATCCCAATGGCCCAAAATATCAAGTTTTTATCAATTTTGAACTTCATGCATTTGCTCAAAATTTCCCAAATTTCACTGGTCATAACTCTCCCAATTTTCCTCTTTTGAGGGTGATCTTTGACTTTTTGGAAAGCCCAAGATCCTCCACAGTCTCTATGTTGATCATTTTGGCATTTGAAGATTTATATTAATGTAAGTCGCATTGACAAAAAGTGTCTTTTTGTTGACTTTTGAAATGACCTATAATGTATTGGTCCATATCTCTCAAATGAAGTATTTTTTAGACTTGATCTTAGAGAGACAAAGTTGTAGAGAATTTAATTTTCTTCATAATGAGCTTTGGTTGAGAATTTTCTGATAAAGTATGTGAAAGTTATGTATGGTCAAAGTTCAGTTGACTTTTCCTTAAGAAAAACCCTAATTTAGTAACTTTTGACTTTTGATGATTTGAGACTTTCCTTGATGAATCTTGATCAACCCTTGATCAAATGATGAATATCACTTAAAAACCTTGATGTTGACCAAAAATCTTGAAGTCTGACTATATATTGACCACAATTAACTTTTTACCCAATATAATTTATTTTCAGTCATTTGAGTCATTGATTGAGAAAACTTGTGATGAAAGGCTTGAAACTTGGTATGCGCATTCTTTGAGACATATAAGAGACCGTGAATTCCATTTGATACCTTAGAAACCCAAAGTTACTTGTAAAAGATGAAACACTAGTTATGGATCCATTGCTTAGGAGGGGAATTTGTCTGATCAATTTTTGAACCACCATGAGCATTTGGGAACCCTAGGAGGATGTCTTGAAGAAATGGGAGGGAAACTTTTGGGGTACAATAGAGGTATTGTCCAAGTTTAAGTCTATGGTCAAAAGGAAAAATGGTATGAATCACAAAGTTTTGAGAACAGATGGTGGTGGAGAGTATGTGTCAAAAGAATTTGACAAATTATGTGAAAAAGAAGGGATTGTGCATGAGGTGGTTCCACCCTACACTCCACAACAGAATGGAACTGTAGAAAGAAAGAATCGAACCATCGTGAATATGGTAAGAATTATGTTGAAAGGAAATCATTTACCTATAGTGTTTTAGGGTGAAGCTGTGTCGACAACAACATACATTTTGAACAGATGTCCGACAAAAAAGCTAGAAGGAATTACTATAGAAGAATGTTGGTTTGGTGTGAAGCCTAGTGTTGTACCCCAAAATTTTCCCTCTTATTTCTAAAAGGATCATCGTGGACCCTCAGGTTTAGCTTCCATCCAATTCCAAGCCTTGAATCACAAATTTTCCAAGAAAGTCATTCACAGGGGCAAAATGGTCATTTATATACTGAAAAGTTAAACTTTGACTTTTGGATCAAAGTCAAGTTTCAAGAGTCATATTCCATCAAGACATATTGAATATGAAGTTTGTTTCATCAAGAAAGTTTAAAAGTCAAAATTACTTTGAAAAGGTCAAAATTCTAAATACTTAGAATTTTTCTAAGTGTTTAAGAAATATGACGAGCTCAGAACTTCTGATCAGATTATCACCTTGATGCAAGCGGATTCTGGAAGAACTTATAACTCAAGAGTTTTAGATCCCAATGAAACCTAAAACACTGCAGAACAGAACTTCTTCTAGAAATGTTGGGATTTCAAGTTATACATCCTTAAAGTCACGTCCCTGAAGTTAAACACTTAGTAAATTCTGAGCATTTTCAAGTCAGAATTTATTTACAACTTCTGGGCCAATTTTCACATAGGTTCAGTCATAAGTTGTAAAAGTAACTCAAATAGGGCTTACAAAGCATGTCATAAGTTATCTGGAAAGTCTGAGAACTCGCTCAGAACATACTGGAGCAACGAGATTCAAGTATCAGAAGTTGGATGTTTATTCTAAGTTGCACTGATGCTGAAATTCTGACCCAGAATTAAGCTATGATGCATAATCTCATAGCGCAGGATTTCTGGTTTGATAAATCTCATCATCATTTATTGCTCACAACCACTTTTAAGTTTTTATCCAAATAATTTCCCCACGTGTGGCATAAAAGTACATTGTTGTCCTTGAAAAAGAAAACTTTTGTACAAGAGTATGCAGGGCCCATACTTTGCTTTTGATTTTAATGGTACCTTTCCTTAATTCATGCTTACAAATCCATCTTAGGAACAACTAAAAGCTACTAACCACCATACTTTTTTAACTTGCTTCAAGAACAAGCCAGCACGCTAGCATGATGGTGGTACTTTGGACTTTTCCAAGGTACAAAATTCTTGCCTATAAATTGAACTTCATTTGCAACTGTGAAGTTCGGGGTCGAAAATTTGAAAAGAAAAAGCTTTAAAACCTTGCTCAAAATACCAGGTGTCCAAAACTGCAAACACAAATACAAAACCTGTTAGTTTTGATTCTTGCATTCAAACTCCAATTTCCCTCAAGTGTTTCTTGACCAAGTCATCCATACACCATTCATAACCCAAGTTAAAGGTTGTTCCCGTCTGCTGAGCACGTGAGGAAGTTTATCAGAATATTACAAGCAGTCAGAACCAAGCTCCAGTTCACAAGACCTTTTCCAAATGCAAGGTAAGCTTCTGCTGACTCTCATCATATTACTTATGCATTATTAGATTTGCAAGTTCAAAATACAATGTAGATATCTTGACTCTGATGTTATACGTATTTTGAGGTTTCATGTATTTGTATGCCTAAGTAGGGAGAACATCAGTTCAGAAACTATTTGATAGAAACCTGTTAAGATATGACTAAGTTGCAGATGTTTTGATTAGCATGAAGAAGGAGATGGAATTTATCATCAGAGTTTACTTTGTAATACATGTTTATTCTTTTACTTCTAATACCGGATGTACAACCACCCTAGTGGTAGAAAGCGCGCGCATAAGACATTATGTTAAGGGTCCTGGGTTCTAACCCCATAAGCATATTTTTAGGTTTATTTAATGACATTTTCACCCATTTATCTGTCAAATAATATTCCTAAATCAGAACTTCTAGACAACCTTACCCAACAACATCATCACCTCACTATCTCAAATAGCCAGAACTTCTGACTTGCCAGTGATGTATGAACTTCTAGGTTCCCAACTACACTATAGCTTCTGAACCCCTCCAACAATCAGAACTTCCGGGTTTTCCTTTATAACCGGCAACCTCAGAACTTGGTGTACTCAGGCCCAGAACTTCTGACCCTCTACTTTCCTACTAACATTTTCTCTCTTGCAGCGTATCAGAGTCAGAACTTTTATTCCTTCTCGTTTCAGCAATGTGTTGATTCTGACTCCTTTTTCTCTTATTTATCTTATTTTAGATTTTAAATAACCAAAAAAACCAAAAATATTTCATACTCACATGTTTTATTTTATTTCTTTTAGAACAAAAAGATCAAAATGTTTTCTTAAGTAAACTGACTTCTTTGCTTAAACAAAACAAACCCATTTTACATTTCTTGTACATTATTTCAATATGGCTGTAATAGATAATTAGGAATTTAATTTCTTACAATCCAAATTTGTAAATTTGTACACCCCATCCCCCTAATTATTGTAATAGCGTAGAATCTTTACTTTCTGCAATTTATCGCTTTCATATAAATGCTAGTAATTAGGATTTGTATGGAAAGATAAAAATCAACAAATAGATAACCCTAATCAAGACAAAATGTGTGTAAGTCAAACACACTATTCATACATGCACCCTTAGGGTAATCTCACTTGTTGCCTATTGGAAAATAGTCATGTCCCTCGAACATAGGCGTTTTAGCAAAGACCCTCGATAAAAGATCGTAGTCCCTCGATGACCCTCGATGTTGCCTTCGGTAAACGATCTAGTCCCTAAAACGACATTGCTAAAACATCCCATGGGTTTCCTTTTATGACTATACAAACGTCCCACGCCCACCCCTTCACATCCAACGATGGGGCTTCTTACAAAATCAATGGTAAGATAGTAACATCTAAAGAAGGAGGAAAAGAACATCTAAGACCTTTTGAGTAGGTAGATTGCTCCTAGTTGCTTGCTTGCTCACAACAAAAACAGTTTTATACACCAACACTCTCATTTTGAAAGATTTTCAAAAGACAAAACTTTGTACGCGTTCTTATAGAAACGAGAGCCATTACAAATACACCTTTTTAAAATCACTTTCAAAAACACATTACACAAACACTTCTTTGAACTATTTAAAAAAACACTTTGTACGCGTTCTTATAGAAACGAGAGCCATTATAAAGTCACATTCTCAAAATACTTTCAAAACCCACACCACAAGCACATTAAAACAAAAGCAAGTGATCTAGCAAGTAACTAAGAGCCCGTAGATAATACGAATGAAAAGGGTGCTAATACCTTCCCTTTTAATAATCTACCCTCGAACTCAAGAAAACATCTCTAAAGTTCTTTCCTGTTCTTTTCAGCCTTTCCTTTTGGATAAAAGAAAAGTCATTAGCGACTCTTGCTATCCGCAACATTTGTAATCAAACATAAAACACCCAAGTCAGTTCTCCCACCGTATCACGGAACTGGCGGCTCTGTTGGGGAAAAGTTTAACAGTGAGGTCACCTTAGGGCTAGATCATCTTTACTTGCTTTCTTTGTTTAACTTGTATGCTTTACATTTTGGGTCCTTGTTTGGGTTACTGTTAAAGATCCTACACCCGGATATGAGGCACCTTTTAGTTAAGTAGCAATAAATCATGGAGGCTGTACGGCGTAGACCGGTATGGACGAAGTGATAGCTATGTTAGCATGACACTTTGGCTTGTACTAATGTTCCTTGAGTCAGTCAAGGATAACATTAGGCTTCCTTAGCGTCATTAAGTGCTAACTGGCCTTTAGAACCTTTTAAATTGACTCATTCTAAGCCACTAGAAAGTAGTGAGATGGCCGGCTTTGGTTCCGACCAAAGATTGGTTGATACTCGATGCTACACTCATTGAGATTGGACTTTTGGGATATTCTGGCTACAATACTTTGGTTATTGAGCTAGAACAACGCCTAAAAGAAAGGTCAGTGATATGAGACTCCTTAGAACCCGTTACTTTTAATAGGACATGTTGAGCCAACTAAACTTCAAGAGGGTACTTACCTTTGAAGACTCTCGCAAGCCATTAAGCCTAGGGTCTTTTGTGTGACTTGTTTGATATGTCTGTGATTTCAAAGCATAACCATAACATCATGAACATCATGACATATATGCTAACCATTTCAAGGGGCTAGAGATTTATCTTTCCTTTTTGTTTTTTAGAGTATGGATTCAACTCGTAGAAAGACCATCTGAATCAATTTTGTAGAAGTCCCTCCCAAGCTCAAAAAATTGGTCTTGAGAGTTCCCGAGAGCTCATCATTCAATAAGAGATATGGTTGCTTGCTTAATTTGGTTACTACCGGGTTTGACGAAGGCCTCATGAGTGTTCTGTTCCAGTTCTTCGACCCTAAATACCATTGCTTCACTTTTCCAGATTACCAGTTAGTGCGTATGCTGGAAGAGTTCTCCAAAATACTCGGGTAACCTATATTGGAGCAAGTACCTTTTACCGGCCTAGAACAAGATCTAGTTGCTGAAAGTGTCATCGTAGCCTTGCATTTGAAGCCATTTGACATCAAATCCAATTGGGAAAGAAGAAGTGGAGTCAATGGTCTCCTTGCAAGTTTTCTAATGAAGAAAGCTCAGATATTCTTAGATGCCATGAGTTACCATGCCTTTGAAGATGTCCTGGATCTATTAATCTATGGATTGGTTCTGTTCCCCAATTCAGACCAGTTTATAGATGTCAGTGCCATCAACATTTTCCTTGCTCGCAATCCAGTACCTACATTGCTCAGAGACATGCTGCATTCACTCCACACTCGTATTATGAAGAAACGAGGGACTCTTATGTGTTGTACGCCTTTACTCTATTAGTGGTTTATTTCGCACCTCCCTCGATCAGTGTTGAAGAATGAATTAGGCTTGAGGTGGAATCAAAGGATAATGTCCCTTTCTCACTCTGACATTTATTGGTGCCCTCGCCCTCAAGAAGATATCTCTTTTATTGATCGCTGTGGAGAATTCCCTAATGTGCCACTTCTTGGCATTAGAGGGGGCATCACTTACAACACTTCTTTGGCCCTACGTAAGTTCGGCTACACACGGAGGGATGGTACCCACAATATTCTCATTCAGGGTATTGTGTTTGACTATTCAAATGACCTGTAAGGTTATAGCCAGAGATTTATTCACGCTTGGGGCATGGTAAAGAAGACTGATAATAGTACTTTGGGACACAAAAACTCCATCCCCTTGGAGACACCTCATATGGGTACAGGATCGTGCTCAGAGTCTTATAATGCCATATGCTGCTATACTTCCAGTAATCTCATTGTCTGTTGGTCAAGAAGACGAATCTCACATCATTTCTTGTCCTGATATGCCAACAAGCTTCGAAGAGTTGCAAAAGTCATGGATCCAACTCAAGGAAGAAAGATAAATATTTGAGAATCAATTCTACGCCAGCGAGAAGAAAGTTCTGAAACTCACCAAGCAGCTGCATGAGGAGCGAAATATGAACGCCTACATCACACCAAAGAGGATGCACTCAACTTTTTTATCTTAGCAGTTTTTGTATTTTATTTCCTTCATTGTAAGCCCAAATAGGCATGATGTACTCGAACTTGGATTTATTAATATAACGTGTGTTCCTTTTTTTTCTAAAAGAAAATTTAAATCTCTAATTTCCTTAAAATCATTTGCATATGCATCTTCATTCATCATAACACAAACACGTTTCTTACAACAGGTCTCCTTATCTTGCTACTGTTTATTTCAGTGAGATGGATATGGAACAAACAGTAAAAGATCTTCAGGCGCAGAACGCTCAGTTTCAACAAATGTTCTTGACTCTGGAAAAAGCACAAGAATAGTTGAAAACTCCACTGATCAAAGAAAAGAAGAAGAAAGCAAAAAAATCCACCAGTGTTTTGAATCTGGGAAGAAGGTTCCAAGGACCAGCTAGATGGACTCCATACTTCGCAACATCATTGGGTGAAGGGGACAATCAAGAAGGTAAAAACAAGGAAACGACTGACCATCCAGAATTTGAAGAGGAAGAAGAGGTTGATTACTCTGAAGAGCAGTATCCTCCAGCTGACGACAAATACAAATAGTTGGAAGATCTCCTAAATGCTATGGATATCCAGAGGGTACTAGGATTAGATTTTGAGGAGTTAGGACTTGTTTCAGGGGTTGTCATACCACAGAAATTCAAGGTCCCTACTTTTGCTAAATATGACGGTGTCTCTTGTCCAAAGCTACATTTAAGGTCATACGTCAGGAAAATTCAACCCCATACAGCCGATAGGGACATATGGGTACATTTCTTCCAAGAAAGCTTGTCAGGAACAATTGGATTGGTTTTATCAATTGGAAGGAACCAATGTTTGAAATTGGGAAGACTTGGCGGCCGCCTTTTACAAACAATACCAATATAATGCTGACTTAGCTCCAACTCAGACACAGTTGCAAGGCATGTCCATGGGTACAGGTGAAGGTTTCAAAACATATGCCCAAAAATGGCAGGATCTCGCGGGAAGAGTCCAACCCCCTCTATTTGACAGGGAATTGGTGGATATGTTTTTGGGCACGCTATTTGGCCCTTTCCTCAAACACCTGATCGGAAGCTCCTCGGATGGATTTACCGATTTATCATGACTGGCGAACGAGTAGAAGCGGGTATAAGAAGTGGAAAAATTCAAAAAGATGCATCCTTGAGCGCGTTGAAGAAACCATTTGCTGGGAAGAAAGAAGTTGGTGTTGTGTAGCATCAAAGGAATCAGGACAAAACTGAACGCCAT
The DNA here is from genome assembly GCA_948472305.1 of Vicia faba. Taxonomy (NCBI): domain Eukaryota; kingdom Viridiplantae; phylum Streptophyta; class Magnoliopsida; order Fabales; family Fabaceae; genus Vicia; species Vicia faba. Next base: position 244,420 of record CATIWC010000653.1, on the reverse strand, counting down.
CCAACGGTAGGGGCTATCATGATCTCTAAGCCTGCACCTACTCAACAAAGGAATAATCAACCGAGAACAAAAAGACCAGTAAGATAGTTTACCCGGATAAATATGACACTGTCTCAAGTTTTTCCACATTTGTTGAGATCTAACCTGGTAACCTTTCTGGAAGCTCCGAAGAATCCCAACACTGTATCTCCCTGTTACAACCCAAACGCTCATTGTGCTTACCATTTAGAAAGTCCAGGTCATGATACAAATGACCGCTGGGCTTTGAAAAACAAGGTGCAAGACCTTCTCGAGGAAAAGGAAATTGAATTTGACACCCCCGAGATCCAAAATGTTATCACTGCTCCTATGCCCAAGCACATCCGTGGTGTTAACGTTGTTGAAGATGATGTGTATGTTACTACTGTTGATGCACTTGTTACTCCTCTCCTAACCATCAAGAGGAACCTGTTGAAGGCCGATTTATTTCTGGGTTGTGGCGAAGGTTGCGACCTCTGTTTATCTCTACCGACTGGTTGTCATTTATTGAAGGCAGGTGTCCAGCGCCTGATGGATGACAAAGAGATTTTGTTTGAAAAAGACTCCAGTTCCAACCATTTCTTACAAGGATGTTTCAATAATAACTATTTCCGCCAATCCTCCCAGGGTCTCCACCAAAAGACTCGTCAGGATTACATCCGTTCCGAAGGTGACTCCACTAATAATTATTGTGCCAGGGCCAATTCCATACTCCTCAGATAAAACGGTTCCTTGGAATTATGAGGGTGACATCTACTATCACAGCGTCAAGCAAGAGTGGTTGGCTGATGAAGACTCAATTTTTGAGAAGGCTGACCCCGACATTGGCAACATTATGGGAACTAGCAAAATAACCATAAGTGGAAGAGTGTTATCCCCTGAGATTTCTCCTCTGAAAGTTGTCACTGGCCCTGTGATCATTCCTGCTTTTGTTCCCGTTGATACTACTACTACAGTTCCTGTGATTATCCCTACTGACGCTCCTATCACCGAGTCGATCGAGACTCGGGGAAAAGACATTTTGGTTGAGCCTATCCGGATGAAGGCACAACCAGTATCTATTGCGGAGGCTTCCAAGAAGGAGATGGAAGAAATTTTGAAAATTATAAAGAAAAGCGACTACAATGTAGTCGAACAGCTAGGGCAGACCCCCTTCAAAGATTTCTATGCTAGCTTTGTTGTTGTGATCCGAAGCTCATGCAAAGGCTTTGGTGAAATTTCTTAAAACTGTCCATGTGCCACAGGAAACCTCTACTAACCGATTTAAATATTGTGTGGCCAGTCTGATAGCGGATAACGGTTTGGGCTTTTCTGATGCTGATCTGACACCCAGAGGAAGAAAACACAATGATGCGCTACATGTTTTCGTCGAATGCAGGGGCACTACTTTGGCCCATGTCCTAATAGATACTGGTTCATCATTGAACGTGCTGCCTAAGAAGGCTCTTGATATAGAATGTGAAGGTTTGACCTTAAAACCCAGCAACATAGTAGTAAGGGCCTTCGATGGTTTGAAGAGAATAGTGCATGGGGAGGTGGACATCCCCATCAAAGTTGGTTCTCAGACCTTTGATTCAACTTTTTATGTAATGGATATCCGTCCTTCCTATTCCTGTCTGTTAGGCCGACCTTGGATCCATGGCACTGGTGTCGCCACCTCTACGTTACATCAGATGTTGAAATACCCGATCAAGGGAAAGATCATCACTGTTCACGGGGAGGAGGAATATATGGTCAGTCACCTGAACTCTTTTAGGTATGTGGAAATGGATGGTGAGTTCATCGAAACTCCGTGTCAGCATTTCGAGGAGGTCCCACAAACAGTTGCGACAGCCAATACTGCTACCAAAACTCTAAGAGCTACCAAACCACCATTGAAAATGGCCTCGTTGAAGGATGCTAGAGCAGCAATTGAAGAAGGTGAATGCACTATCTGGGGTCAGCTCTCGGATATTCCTTACAAATCCGATAAATTTGGTTTGGGCTTCACCTCGGAGGCGCAAAGGGATGTTCGACGAACTCGCACCGGGGGACCACCTTTGCATATCAGCAATTAGGGAGTCTACATGGTAGAAGACGGTGACAGTAACTGTGACCTAGACGAGTGGATCTCACCAACCGTCAGCGGAGGACTCAACAACTGGGAAGCCAAAGAATTTATCCCTATTACTTTTCTTCAAGAGTATTTGTCTTTCAATTTTCGTCAGATTTGTAATAATTAAACAATTTATACTTTTAAAACCTTGTGTCTTACCCGAGGCACAACGGTCTATTTGTGAGGGTTGTTACTTCATCTTCATATGTCATCAATAAATCTTGGACGTTTTTGCAAGAAAATTTTTACGCTTATTGTTTTTTCTCTTTTTTTATTGTTTTTCAAAGATAGCTATGCTCTTACACACACTCACATATCAAAATGCAGATTCACCTCCACTCAGGATCCCATGGGTAACGATTCTGCTATGGCCTATCATGACTTTGAAAATCCAATCTACCAAGCCAAAGACGAAGGTGAGGAAGATTGTGAGGTACCAGGGGAACTAGCCAAGTTATTGCAACAAGAAGAAAGGACCATATAGCCCCACGAAGACCCAGTGGAAATAGTTAACTTAGGTACTGAAGAGGATAAAAAAGAGGTCAAGGTAGGTGCCAACTTGGAGTCTAGAGTCAAGAAGCGCTTAACTCAGTTACTACATGACTATGTGGAGGTTTTTGCTTGTTCATATGAAGACATGCCAGGGCTCGACACTGACATCGTGGTCCATTGTCTGCCTACAAAAGAAGACTGCCCTCCGGTAAAATAGAAAGTCCTCCGCATGAGGCCAGAAATGTCAGAGAAAATGAAGACTAAAGTCATGAAGCAGTTCATTGCCAGATTCTTAGTTGTCACCTCCTATCCACAATGGGTCGCCAATGTTATTCCAGTGCCTAAAAAGGATGGTAAGGTACGCATGTATATGGACTACAGAGACTTGAATAGGGGAAGCCCCAAGGATGATTTCCCGCTTCCCCACATCGATATTCTGGTTGATAGCACCACACAACATAAAATATTTTCTTTCATGGACGGTTTATCCGAATACAACCAGATCAAAATGGCACCTGAGGACATGGAAAAAACGAACTTCGTCACACAGTAAGGTACATTCTGTTACAAGGTTATGCCATTCGAGTTGAAGAACACATGGGCAACCTTCCAGCGTGTCATGGTAGCTCTATTTCACGACATGATACATCACAAAATAGAGGTTTATGTGGATGACATGATAGCCAGATCTCAAACTGAAGAGGAGCATCTGGACCATCTGCACAAACTGTTCGAAAGACTGAAGAGATACAAACTAAGGTTCAATCCAAATAAATGCACTTTTGGAGTAAGGTCCGATAAACTCTTAGGTTTCTTTGTCAGCGGAAAAGGTATCGAAGTAGACCCTGCAAAGGTAAAAGCAATACAGGAAATTCCCGCTCCTTGCACTGAGAAGGAAGTTAGGGGTTCTTAGGATGGTTGAACTATATCGCTCGATTCATTTCCCATCTAACCGCTACTTGTGAACCAATCTTCAAGTTATTTAAGAAAGATCAAGTGGTGGAATGAAACGAATACTGCCAGGCTGCCTTCGACAGGATCAAAAATTATCTTCAAGAGCCTCCCATTTTGATGCCGCCAGTCGAGGGAAGAACTTTGATCATGTATCTAACTGTCTTGAAAAATTCAATGGGGTGCGTGTTGCGGCAGCATGACGAGTCTGGCCGAAAAGAGCATGCAATATACTACCTGAGCAAAAATTTTACCGACTGTGAAACAAGATATTCATTGCTAGAGAAAACTTGTTGCGCTCTGGCATGGGCTGTTCGCCAGCTAAGACACTATATGTTGACCCATACTACCTTATTGATATCCAAGATGGATCCAATTAAATACATATTCAAGAAACCCGCCCTCTCTAGGAGAATAGCAAGATGGCAGATGGTCCTGACCGAATACGACATTCAATACACTACCCAGAAAGCCATAAAGGGAAGTGTATTAGCTGATCACCTTGCTCATCAGGATGTGGATGACTATCAGTCCATGAAGTTCGAGTTCCCAGATGAAGACATCGTGATGTTAGACAATTGTGAAGAACTCAGACCATATGACGGACCTGAACAAGGATCCTGATGAACCTTGGTTTTTGATGGAGCATCCAACACACTCGGCAATGGCATAGGTGCTGTGATCATATCCCCTGAAGGATGTCATACTCCCTTCACTGCAAGACTTTGTTTCAACTGTACCAATAATATGGCGGAATATGAAGCGTGTATTATGGGTCTCAAAGCCGCCATAGATTTTGGAATCAAGTCCTTAAGGGTATTTGGAGATTCACCCTTAGTCATCAGTCAGATCAAAGGAGAATGGGAAACGAGGCACCCTAATCTCATCCCCTACAAAGAACATGTGTTGACATTGATCCCGCATTTTGAAGAAATTGCCTTTGAACATTTTCCACGAGAGGAAAATCAACTAGCAGACACGCTGGAAACTATGTCATCCATGTTCAAAATCAATTGGGATAAGGAGACTCCTCAGATCACCATCGAGAGAATGGATGAACCAGCTTACTGTCACGAGATCGATATGGATGAAGTAATGGACAAGCCTTGATTCCATGAAATTAAGAGATATCTCGAGGCCCAAGAGTATCCGGAAGGAGCTTCAGTCAATGACAAGAAATTCTTGAGAAGATTCTCTGCTAAGTTCTTCCTCAGTAATGGCATTCTCTACAAGCGCAACCACGACTCTACTTTGCTCAGTTGCATAGACAAGAGTGAGGCAGACAAGATCATGGATGATCTACATGAAGGCACTTTTGGCACCCATTCCAGTGGGCACACGATGGCTAAAAAGATCCTACGGGAAGGGTACTACTGGTCTACCATGGAAGCAGATTGTCATCAACATTCACGAACTTGTCACAAGTGTCAGATCTATGCTGACAAAGTACATGTGCCTCCAGTTCCTCTAAATGTCCTAACTTCTCCTTGGCCATTTGTGATATGGGGAATTGACATGATTGGAGAAGTCAAACCTACAGCTTCTAATGGACACCTCTTCATCTTGGTGGCCATTGACTACTTCACGAAATGGGTTGAGGTAGCATCCTCCGCTTCTGTCACCAAGAATGTTGTGGCCCGCTTCATCAAGCAAAATCTTATCTGTCTATACGGTATTCCGGAAAAAATCATCACGGATAATGGTACAAATCTCAACAATACTATGATCATTGCACTATGCGCGCAATTCAGGATCCAGCATCATAACTCTTCCCCTTACCGGTCGAAGATGAATGGCGATGTAGAAGTCGCTAATAAAAACATCAAGAAGATCATACAAAAAATGATAGTAACATACAAGGACTGGCATGAGATGTTACCATTCGCTCTCCACGGTTACGTACCACGGCACACACATTGACAGGGGAAACTTCTTTCTCTTTGGTATACGGTATGGAAGTTGTCATACCAATTGAAGTCCAAATACCTTCTCTGAGAATCATAAAAGATGCATGGTTGATTGAAGATGAATGGATTCAAACTCGGCTTGACCAGATAAACTTGATTGATGAGAAGAGGCTTACGACTGTCTGTCATGGCCAGATGTACCAAAAACATATGATCAAAGCTTTTAAGAAGAAGGTCAGACGTCAAGAATATCGGGTTGGTGACTTGGTAATCAAGCATATCATATTACCACAAGGTGATCCTAGGGGAAAATGGACTCCTACATATGAAGGACCATTTGTGATTGTGATCGGTGGAAATAGAACTGACTGTTTTTTAAAATGCTGGTTCGCGAAATGTCGCGGTAAGCTAGAGTCGCCACCATCTTTATGTTCTCCAACATGGAAAGGACAAAAGCACAACAAAATTTCTTCTTTGAGAATGTTTCTCGGTTCGGGAGGTAGATTTATAGAAAGGGAAGGTGTTAGCACCCTTTCTATCCGTGGTTATCCACGGGCTCTTAGGTACTTGCTCTTATGTTTTCAAAAATTGTTTGCTTTTCTTGTGTTTGTGGGTTTTGAAAAAGTTTCGTTTGAAAATTTTCTAAGTAACTCTTGTATCTGTCCTCAAGAGTGTATGAAAAATTTGTTTAAAAACTTTTTGAAAGTGTGGGTGCGAAAAGTATTTTTTTTTGTTTTGAAAAGAGCAAGTACTTGAGAGAATCTACCTACTCTAAGGAATTAGGCTGTGTAAGGATCCTTTAAACAGTGCTATCCCACTATTGAGAAGTAGGAAGCACCGTCGTTGGAGGTGTTCGGGTCAATTCGATTAAGGGACAATGTGGTCACCGAAGCAACAGTAGGACACCTTAGAAGTAACCATAATGTCCTAGATCCTTTTTATCCGAGGCAACCGTTTCGAGGCAACTGGATCTTAGACAGAAGAGCGACCTCTAAGACACCCTATACTTGACGACCACATTCGAGGCAACCAGTGAGGCGTACCCTAGGAGTGGCATGTGCATGTGTGTTGTATTCAGTTAATGTTATCTTGTACATGTTATTTGTGAGCTACGGATTGATTTTATTATTCATACAAGTCTTTCATGCATTGTTAACAGTTAGGAGTGCGGAAAATAAATTGCAGGAAGGTAAATCTAACTATTACAAGGCGCGGGTATATACATCGCCAAAAAACAAAAACCCGTTTGGAAATAAAGTGCGAGAAAATAAATAAAGCGATAAAGGAGGTCCTAATTAACTATTACATTTCCTGAGCAGATACAAAATAATGAATTAAAAAATAAATACGCGTGAAAGAAAGAATCCGGACGTCTTTAGGGTGTTGACCCTTTTTTTGAGAAAAGAATGAGATTTGTCCCTTTTTGTAATTAATTAAAAATTAAGCCTAATTACTAATTAATTAATTTATTTACAAGAAAAAATATTTTTTGTATTTTTATGTTTTTAATGAAAATAAAAATAAGGATTTAAAAGTCAAAAGAAAGGAAAAAAAACCTAGTTCTAAATTTATTTTAGTTATTAAGAAAAAGATTAAAGTTGCCTATTTAAACTAATTAATTAATTATAATTTATTTACAAAAAATAATATGAAATTAATAAATAATAATAATATTAGTTTTTTTTTTATTTTTATTGTGAAAAGGTTAAATAATTTGCTGATGAGTAATTAATTAAAAGAACAATAGAAATAAATAAAGCAATTAAAAGGAAGAAAAATAAATAAATAAATGCAAACCCAAAAGGGGGGGTTTTGGGCCAGATATGGAGGTTTTTGTTTAGAAATTCCAGCCCATTGATGCCAAGCCTGCGTTGACTTCTGGATCAGGTGTGGAAGCATTGACTGGGAACATGGTGTGGATCACCCTTTGGCCTTTGGATCTGTCCTTTGAGACACTTGGCGCACATCTGTATGAGGCCTATGGTGGAATGCGTTGAGGAACCTGCATATGATCATGTAGAAAAAATGGAAATAATATTTGGGGGACCTGGGAATCGAACCCAAGTCCCAAGGGACAAAGCCTGTACGCCTTAGCCAGCTGAGCTGATTGACTTAATTGAAATAATAATAACAATTGGATATTATATTAGTAAATCAACGCATGCCCTGGAAAAAAAATAACGCGCGTTTTGGATTCAAACTGGCCAATCACGCTGCAGCACGTCATTATCTTCTTCATCAAACGACTGGTTATTTACCTGCGTATTTTTATCCGCAGGTAGTTTCGTAGGCTTGTCCTAGAATCGTCCCTAGGCCATGAAAATCCATTCTAAGACCATGGTTGGTCTCGTCCAAGTCTCCTGGATTCATCCATGCTTATGGTTTCTCTTGATTTCTCCTGAAAGCGAAACGCCTAAAAACACACAAACAAAACCCTAGACGCGGGTATCATCATACAAAGCCCAAAAACGAAATTGAATAATGTAGTTATGTTAGAAATCAAACAAGGAACATGATTATGCCAATATTTTTGAGAAACAATGCAAGAATAGGGAGTTCATGTTCCGTGTATAGGGGTGACTTTGGAAGAACTTACAGCGCTTGATATGGAGTCTTAGGACGTGGCAAGGGTTGCTTTAGCTTCAGGGTATGGCAAGGAAGAGAGTCACGTTCTCCTTTTGGCCTGAAAATGCTTGCAACACTCCTTTTGATCTCACACTTTTTTGACACTTTTTGGATTTTGCTCTGGCCGTTTCAGTGATCTCTAGGTCGTGTCTTAGGTTGGGAAGGCTTGCTTATGTATGTATGAATGAGAATTAAGTGATATGATGAGCCTTAACCTTGTGCAATTATGTTTTGGATTCTTGTTTGACCACCATTAAAGGACATTCCAAACTTGGTTCAAATTTTGATTTTATGCATAAATGAGCTTGGCACGATTTTGGCAGCTAGCATATGACACATAAAAGTCATTCAAACCACAAAGATGCCATTTAATTAATTTTTTAGATTTTATTTGAATTTTTATGGATTTAAAATGAATTAAATCAATAAAAATTAAATAAAATAGAAAAATAATTATTTGGTCTTGAAATTGATCATGGGACACGTGGGTGGCATGACAAAGCTGAATCAAGTGGAAGAAAGTGGGCCCTTTTGTCAAAAATTGAAGTTTCAAGGATAGTTGACTTTTGCCATTTCACAAAAATTTCCCAACTTCTCCAATGCATATCTTGCTCAATTTTGATCATATGAACATGTTCTTGGACATTTTGGAAAGGTCTTGATGTCCACTAACAAATGCTTTTTGTCCCATGTCATTTGGATTTACCAATCTCAAGTTATGGTCTTTGACTTAAAATGCCTTTTTGTTGACTTTTGAAAATGACCTATAATGTTGAAATTGATAACTTTTTGTGAGAGCATTTCTTGGACTTGGAATGTGAATATGAGTTGTAGGAAATGTCATCCCCTTAAAAATGAGCATTGGATGGGATTTTTCTGATGAACCATGAAAAAGTTATGCCTTGGTCAAGTTACAGTTGACTTTTCAGCTGTCCAAAAATGGAAACTTTTGCATCTTGATGATTTTTGAGCCATTCTTGTGGAATCACGATCAAGACTTGATCAAATGATGATTGTGGCTTCAAAATAAGATGTTGACCAAAAATTTTGACTTTTGACTGTCAAATGACCATTTTACCCCTGCAGTTGATTGTGGAGCAACTAGGGCTTTTAACTGTGCAACTTGACCTTGTGAGCTTTGAAACTTGGCATGTGGATGCTTGACAATGTGTATAGGCCTATGTGACTTGATTGAGCCTTTGAAAACCTCAAATTCCTTGCAAGAACCAAAACCCTAATTTGACTGGCTTAGGAGGATGGTTGACTGTGCAACCCTTGAGTAGACTTGAACAAATTGAGATGATGCTTGTCAAAACTTTGAAGAATATGGGAGGGAAAATTTTGGGGTACAACAGTGATCAAGAGCATATTTTCCGGTGGGGCAATGATCTTAACCACTATGGACAGCGAGGATCTTCCACACCCTATAAACGCGAACATAGTTAAAAGATACTACGTATGAACAAAGACCCGTTAGGTCGACTGGCCTAGGCAAAAATTAGGGCATCCCGGAAAAGCAAAAGGGTTCATGAAAAAATTAGGGATAAAATACAAAAAAAATTAAAAAATATGTGTACACCCGGCAAGCTAAAAACCTGAAAGGGCGGCTTGGGCAAAAAAGGGTATCCCGGTGGACTGAAAACCCGAAATGGCAGTCCAGGCAAAAGTTAGGGATTCAAAGCGTATGACTATGTCCTGTTAGATTACCTTACAACCAATCTCCATCATCAATCATCAAACTCAAACTGTACTAATCAATCCAATCAGCTTCGTACAAATCAGCAAATGGACGAGACGCTCAGAGACATGAAGGCTATAGCAGAATGGGAACCCCATGGGATTACTTCGTATAGTTTCTTTTTCCTTTGTATCAATTTTCATTTTTTACGATGATATTCTCTTACTAGGACGTTCGTCTCTTTATACAAACACTTATTCAAGTTAATACAAAGATACTCCTTTGAAAGTGCAAAACTATCTGTTTCTTCTTCTAATGTTCTTGTTTAGTTTACGAAAATGTCCAACATTTATTTTTGAGCATATGCATTTAAATGTAATTACCGTTCATAGATGAACTCGTAGAAAATAAAACTAAACCAGAAAGACAATTACTAATGACTTTAAGAAATAGGACAACACCCGCGGGCCATTACATGAAATTCTTGCAGGTACTTTCTCAAGCAGAGACAGAAACACAAACGTCCTGTTACAGGATCTTTATCATATCCCCGAGGGGACGAAACTTACAGTTTCCACCTCAAAGATTCCCCAACAAAATTCATTAAGTTTCTCAGGATTTTGCAGCAGGATCTCATAAGGCCTACAAGCAATACACATCGTTTCTCTTCCCCGGAAGAGTTTATTTCTCTAGTTATGAAAACCCATCCCTCAACACTACAACTTTAAACAAAACATGAAGACTTACACTCCTCATCCTCAGCAGCAGTCAAGGATTTATTTTCCTAATCCAAACAACATAGCAGCAGAACATATTACATGCGTGTACATCACATCCTTACATCGTAAGCATAGCTGTCACAAATGCATATATCACAATCTCATTGCACTATGCATTTCATACATCATAGCATTACATACAACTAGTCCTTCACATTTTTCAGGAAAGATCAAACCAACAGAAATTTATTGCCAACCAGACTAGGAAAATATCTATGAACAAATCAATTGTAGATTCCCGAATCAAGACGGGGTGACTATCTATATGACAGATACTTTCTCTATACCAATGTTGGTTCAGTTTAAATCTCTCAATGGTTTATCCTGATTTTTTCCCGCAGACATATCCTCTGGTTCATATAAGTCGCTCTAAGATTTATTTTGATTCTTCTCCAGACCACTATTGGTTCAGTTTAAATCTCTCAATGGTTTATCCTGATTCTTTCCTAGAGACATCTTCTCTGGTTCAAATAAGCCGCTCCAAGATTTATTTTGATTCTTCTCAAGACCACTGTTGGTTCAGCTTAAATATCTCAATGGTTTATCCTGATTCGTTCCAGCAGACATCTTCTCTGGTTCAGATAAGTCGCTCCAAGATTTATTCTGATTCTTCTCCAGACCACTACTGGTTCAGTTTAAATCTCTCAGCGGTTTATCCTGATTCTTTTCCGCAGACATCTTCTCTGGTTCAGATAAGTCGCTCCAAGATTTATTCTGATTCTTCTCTGAACCACTTCTGTTTCAGTTTAAATCTCCCAACAGTTTATCCTGATTCTTTCCTACAGACATCTTTCCCTTGTTTAAATAAGTCGCTCCAAGATTTATACTGATTCTTCTCCAGACCTCTACTGGTTCAGTTTAAATCTCTCAATGACTTATCCTGATTCTTTCTGGTGGACATTTCTTCTGGTTCAGATAAGTCATTCCAAGATTTGTTCTGATTATTTTCTAGTTGAAATCAAGTTTAGACTTAGTCTAATTTCCATCAATAATCACCTTCAGATGGAATCTGTTAAGCCCATTCCCTACACAATCAATCATGACATCATCAAGTGCAAATTTCTGGGCACTCTAGTGTTCAATCATCTTCCACCTTCAAGTCACGAATGGCAGATTCGCCAATCTAACTCTTCAAGCGTAAGAAGATTGAACAGGGGCAGTTGTTGTACCCCAAAATTTTCCCTCTCATTTCTCAAAGGATCATCCTGGAGCCTCAGGTTTTGCTTCCATCCAATTCCAAGCCTCGAATCACAAATTTTCCAAGAAAGTCATTCACAAGGGCAAAATGGTCATTTATATACTGAAAAGTCAAACTTTGACTTTTGGATCAAAGTCAAGTTTCAAGAGTCATATTCCATCAAGACATGTTGAAATATGAGGTTTGTTTCATCAAGAAAATTCAAAAGTCAAAATTACTTTGGAAAGGTCAAAATTCTAAATACTTAGAATTTTTCTAAGTGTTTAAGAAATATGACGAGCTCAGAACTTCTGAGCAGATTATCACCTTGATGAAAGCAGATTCTGGAAGAAATTCTAACTCAAGAGTTTTAGATCCCAATGAAACCTAAAACACTGCATAACATAACTTCTTCTAGAAATGCTTAGATTTCAAGTTATACATCCTCAAAGTCACGTCCCTAAAGCTTAAATACTTAGTAAATTCTGAGCATTTTCAAGTCAGAATTTTTTTACAACTCCTGGGCCAATTTTCACATAGGTTCAGTCAGAAGTTGTAAAAATAACTCAAAGAGGGCTTACAAAGCATGTCATAAGTTATCTGGAAAGTCTGAGAACTCGCTCAGAACATATTGGAGCAAAGAGATTCGAGGATCAGAAGGTGGATGTTAGTTCTAAGTTGCGCTGATGCTAAACTTCTGACCTAGAATTAAGCTATGGTGCATAATCTCATAGCGCAGAATTTCTGGTTTGATAAATATCATCATCATTTATTGCTCACAACCACTTTAGAGTTTTTATCCAAAGGATTTCCCCACGTGTGGCATAAAAGTACATTGTTGTCCTTGAAAAAGCAAACTTTTGTACAAGAGTATGTTGGGCCCATGCTTTGCTTTTGCTTTTGAGGGTACTTTTCCTTAATTCATGCTTACAAATCCAACTTAGGCACGGCTAAAAGCTACTAACCACCATACTTGTTTTACTTTCTTCAAGAGCAAGCCAGCACACTAGCATGATGGTGGTACTTTGGACTTCTCCAAGCTACAAAATTCTTGCCTATAAATTGAACTTCATTTGCAACTGTGAAGGTCGGGGTCAAAAATTTGAAAAGAAAAAGCTTTGAAACCTTGCTTAAAATACCAAGAGTCTGAAACTGCAAACACAAATACAAAACCTGTTAGTTTTTTATTCTTGCATTCAAACTCCAATTTCCCTCAAGTGTTTCTTGACCAATTCATCCATACACCATTCATAACCCAAGTTAAAGGTTATTTTCGTCTGCTGAGCACGTGAGGAAGCTGATCAGAATATTACAAGCAGTCAGAACCAAGCTCCAGTTCACAGGACCTTTTCCAACTGCAAGGTAAGCTTCTGCTGACTCTTATCACATTACTTATGCATTGTTAGATTTGGATGTTCAAAATATAATGTAGATATCTTGACTCTGATGATGTACGTATTCTGAGGTTTCATGTATTTGTCTGCCTAAGTAGGGAGAACATCAGTTCAGAATTTCTTAAGGAAACTAGGTTTAGCAGATACATGCTTGTTTCTGATTTACAGTCTTGACTTTTTTATGTTTTTAAAAATATGATGGAAACCTACCATAATTGCTATGAATGTGTTTTCTGTTCTGTTAAGATATGACTAAGTTGTAGATGTTCTGATTAGCATGAAGAAGGAGATGGAATTTATCATCAGAGTTTACTTTGTAATACATGTTTATGCTTTTACTTATAATACCAGATGTACAGCCACCCCATTGGTAGAAAGCATGCGCATAACACATTAGTGATAAGGGTCCTGGGTTCTAACCCCAGAAGCATCTTTTTAGGTTTATTTAATGACATTTTCACCCATTTATCTGTCAAACAGTATTCCTAAATCAGAACTTCTAGACAGCCTTACCCAACAGCATCATCACCTCACTCTCTCAAATAAGAACTTCTAGGTTCCCAGCTACACGATAGCTTCTGAACCCCTCCAACAATAAGAACTTCCGGGTTTTCCTTTATTCCTAGAAACCTCAGAACTTGGTGTACTCAGGCCCAGAACTTCTGACCATCTACTTTCCTACTAACATTTTCTCTCTTGCAGTGTATCAGAGTCAGAACTTTTGTTCCTTCTCGTTTCAGCAATGTGCTGATTCTGACTCCTTTTTCTATTATTTATCTTATTTTAGCTTTTAAATAACCAAAAACACCAAAAATATTTCATACTCACATGTTTTATTTTATTTCTTTTAGAACAAAAAGATCAAAATATTTTCTTAAGTAAACTAACTTCTTTGCTTAAACAAAACAAACCCATTTTACACTTCTTGTACATTATTTCAATATGGTTGTAATAGATAATTAGGACTTTAATTTCTTGCAATCCCCATTTGTAAATTTGTACACCCCATCCCCCTAATTATTGTAATAGCGTAGAATCTTTACTTTCTGCAATTTATCGCTTTCATATAAATGCTAGTAATTAGGATTTGTATGGAAAGATAAAAATCAACAAATAGATAACCCTAATCAAGACAAAATGCGTGTAAATCAAACACACTATTCACACATGCACCCTTAGGGTAATCTCACTTGTTGCCTATCGGAAAATAGTAATGTCCCTCGAATATGGGCGTTTTAGCAAAGACCCCAGATAAAAGATCGTAGTCCCTCGATGACCCTCGATGTTGCCTTCTGTAAACGATCTAGTCCCTAAAACGACATTGCTAAAACGTCCCATGGGTTACCTTCTATGACTATACACACGTCCCACGCCCGTCCCTTCACATCCAACGATGGGGCTTCTTACCAAATCAATGGTAAGATAGCAACATCTAAAGGAGGAGGAAAAGAACATCAAAGACATTTTGAGTAGGTAGATTGCTCCTAGTTGCTCTCTTGCTCACAATAAAAACATTTTTATACACCAACACTCTCATTTTGAAACATTTTCAAAAGACAAAACTTTGTACGCGTTCTTATAGAAACGAGAGCCATTACCAAGACACCTTTTCAAAATCACTTTCAAAAACAAATTACACAAACACTTCTTTGAATTGTTTTAAAAAAAACACTTTGTACGTGTTCTTATAGAAACGAGAGCCATTACAAAGTCACATTTTCAAAATACTTTCAAAACCCACACCACAATCACATTCAAACAAAAGCAAGTGTTAATACCTTCCCTTTTCATAATCTACCCCCCGAACTCAAGAAAACATCTCTAAAGGTCTTTCATGTTCGTTTCAGCCTTTCCTTTTGGATAAAAGAAAAGTCGGTGGCGACTCTTGCTATCCGCAACATTTGCGACTCTTGCTTTCTATGCTGATGTCGAACTAGTCAATGCAGCTGAAGCATTAAAGGATTCAAAGTGGGTGAAAGAAATGAACGAAGAAGTAAAGTCCATTGAAGATTGTTGTACCCCAATTTTTGCCCCTAAGATCCCTTTATCATACCATATTGTTTCAATCACAACAAAATCACATTAGGGCTTTTGGTTCTTCTCCCTATCTTTGGCCTTGCTCTTTGAGAAGTTACCAAGCACCTTGACTTGTTTTCTTTTGTGATCATGGATACTTTGCTTTGATTTTCTCTCTAAATTAACAAAATGCAATACTGGTTTGTCTTACTTGTTAATAATGTAGGTAAAGGCAATGAGGTTTAGCAAGTTATTTCATGGGTTCATGAGTTTATTTCCATGCCCTAGTCAAAAGCTTGATAGATTCAAACCTCACCATTAAAGTTGTTTTGGAAGTTGGTTTGGAAGTGCTTTTGGTGGACATTAACCCTCATCATCATCCTCAACAATTTCTATTCACAAAGGAAGAATATTGGCACAAAAAGTTTGTTCAAACTTGGCAAAGTTCCACCAAGCTTTCTCTTGATCTAGAGGCTAGGGTTTTGGACTTCAAAGGGGCATATCTTTCTCATATTTTGGTATTTTTGAGTGATTCCAAAAACATTATTCTCTCCAAAGAGTTACCAATAAATCACTTCAAAAGTTCCAAGGAGTTTTCATGTGGAAGGAACTTGGTGAAGAGGAAAGATTACAAGTCATCCAGATGAATCCCCAATTTTCCATATGTGACTTCAAATGGTCATAACTTGGTCAATTTTTATCACCTTGAGCCCATTATTTTTTCATGATGATCCTAAGGATGTGTACTTAATGTCTTCTTTTATGTGCAAAGTAATAAAATGGATGGAAGTTGCCTTAAGAATGCAAAAGATTATAGGTCATTTCATGATTTTTGGCCAACTTCAACAAGTCATAACTTGCTCAATTTTTGGATATTTTGAGTGGTTCAAATTGAAAAATGTCATTCAAGAGATCTACTTTATTCCATATTTTTTGGTCAAGAGAAAATTCTAAGTGGAAGGCCATGTTTAGATGCAAGAGATTATAGGTCATTTTTAAAGAAGAATTTGAAATATTTCTAAGTATGGAAAGTCAACTCTTTTTCTTCAACTTTGACTCCATGTAATTTTCAGCTCAAGCCTCCATTTGATTCCATTCTTTTTCCATTGCAAAGCTTGTTACCTCATCTTTCCAAAGCATTAAGAATTTTGTCCTAAGACCCCTTGAGGTGAAAATGCCATTGGGTTGAACTTGGTAACTTGGAACTGAAGTTTCACCACAAGTCAGAATTTGAAATCCATGTTTTGGCCTTTAAACATCAAATTAGCATGTGTTTGTAATCTAAACATGTTTAACCAAGTTGCCAAAGTGGATTAGAGCCTTGAAACGCAAGGATTGGATGAGTTTCGATGCAAATCAGATCACACTTTTCTCGTGCATCAGGTTCACACGATTTCCCTCCAATTTGCATCATTCCACACGCTTGAACATTCCATTTGATTCCCTATAAATAGAGGGTTATCCCCCATTCAATTTCCCAAGCTTAGATAGCCAGAATCACCCTGCCAAACTTGCTTCACAACTCAGAATTCATCTACTTTGAATCCTAATCTCAAGCCTTTTTCAATCCATTTTTTTCATCAATTCACCTTCCTTGATCTTCCCTAAAGCTAACCATATAATCACATTCAAGAATCGTGCCCTATATTGTTCCATAGAAGTCCAGTTTCAGAGCTCTGCAACTCAACTTCAATAGGTAGATTCCTTCATCAATTCTTCAAAACTTTGGTATCATTGTGTTGCTCTCATTGCCCTGGTTCTAGTTGCAACACTTACTTTTATCTGGAAGCACGTTTTGATCATGAATTTTCAAATCCCTTTTCAAAACTTTCTTTCCAAATTGCTTGAGTTACAGTTTACATAAATTTGGCGCGAGGGTGTGGTTGTTTTTGTCTTGAAGAGACGAAGCGAATGACATAGGTCTGAGCTTCTGATTTTACAGTTTGAGAGACCTGTAATTCGTGAGGGCTGGAGGTTGAAGATGACCAAAGTGTCATCTTCTAACCAATGAAAGCGTGACATTTGTTATTTTCAAATTCTGATTTTATTAATGATTATGTACATTATTCATTAAAGACCTTGATATGCACAGCGTGCCAGATCCTTTGGATTTGATTACTAACGCGTTTTGACTCTCATCCAATGGTCCACATCTTTTTCTTTTATTTCTTTTTTCTGATTTTTATATTTTAATTATTTTAAATTTCAAAAAATCATAGAAAATTCATTTTTAGTCCAAAAAATCTGAAAAAATTATGAAAAATATTTTTGATTATTCTCTTTCTGATTTTTATTTTTTTTACAACTTAATTTTGTGTTTTGGTATTTTTTATGAATTTTACACTTATTTGATTTGTCTAAAATGTTTAAAAATACTTTTACACATTTTTAAATTCTGAAAAAATTATGGAATGATCCAATGATATTGTGACAAATATTGATGACCTTATTTTATTTTTGGTTCTGACTTTACTATTTTTTACCTATTTTTATTTATTTTACTCATTTATTTTAATTTTTAAAAATAGTTTCTGATTTTTAAAAATTCCCAAAATTTTTGTAAAATTACTTGGCCTCCTTTCTTATTTTTCTATGGTCTTATTTTTCATTTCTTGATTAATTTGAATATAATTGGATTTTTCTTCATTATTTTCCTTTTTTTAAAACATTTTTAAACCCTTTAATAAACATATTAATTATATTATTATTTTATGAATATTTTCTGGCTGTCTTGGGTTGTTTTTTGGTCATGGCTTTATTAACATCACCGAATCCATGGTGTTGAGTTTAACTCCACAAAAAATGGATGAATTATTTTAATAATAGTTTGATTAAATATTAATTCAAATGTGGTTTTTCTTTTTACCCTAATTCCTCTTCATCTCATCCCCTTCTTATTGCACTAAATGTTGTTGGAGCATGATCTCTATATCATGTCTCAAAACAAATGGTGCATAGATTGCTATTGACAGGCCTCAAAATAGGTGTGACTTCTATATAAGCCCACTTACGATTGCTTAACATAGTGCTAAATTTTGTACCGATTCGAATAAAGGATCACTCGTGGCCTAAACTTATGATTGCAAGCCCAAGTATGTTAATTTGATCTCTTTGATCCAATAACCTTGAGATTCATTATGTGGAGGCTTTGGTTCTACCAATCCTCTAATGGATCTACAACACATGTGGTCAACGCGGATCACTTAAACATCATTGATCATTAAATGGTACTTTTGAGAATTCCAAATGGATGATATACTTGACAAAAAGCAAATGCAACTTGTTGTGTGGAGGCTTTGGTTCTACCAATCCTCTAATGAGTGACAAATGCAAGTTTCAAGATGGTCATCTAACTAACCACTAATTATTGACTTGTTTTATTTTTATGCTTTTATTCTATTATGCTTTATGTACTATTTATTTTTTAGCATTTTTCATTTCATGCCATTTTCTTCTTTGCTCATTTGAGCATTTATATTCTTGTCATTTTGACTTTGCTCACTTGAGCTTTTCTTTTTCTTTTTCTAAGATACTTAATAATCCACATAAACCCTAAAAAACTCTTAATGGTACTTGGACTATTTGGTTACTATCCTTGGCATTATGGAGCAGTGGACTTTTTTCTTGGACTTAGGATTAGAAACCTTGGCCTATCTTGGAGACCTTGTGATCTTATCTGATTATTTTGTCTGGAGTTCTTGAGGTTTACCTCAAGACATTGGGTTGCTTGTTTGTTTTTGTGTGCAGGTTTTTGTGATTGCATCCTTTGATTATAATCTGGAATTCACCCATATACAGCCGTTACTCTGCCCAATTTTTGTGAAGACTTAAGACACTTGAAGTTTGGTTCTCTCAAGAGGTCTAGTATCCTTTCTTGCTTGGCTCCAATCCAAAGAATGGGAATTCTATCTTGGCTCATAATGTCAAGTTTTGGCTTCTTGTTGGTTAGATGGTCCTTATCCTTAGCTTTTACCTTATGCCTTAGGATAGCCTCTTCTTCTCCTCCAATCTTCTTTAATTTCAAAAATATTCTCCCTCCTTTTGAAAACTCTTCTTGTTTTGAAACTTGAAATAATTTCATAATAAACTTGGACTTATGTCCATGCATTTTCAAAAATATTTTCATAAATAAACTTCAATCAATTTAATAATACTTTGACACTTTTTTTTATGAGAAGACTAAAAGTCAACCAATCTCATTTCAAATAATTTTTCCGCTTTGGCTTTTACCCTTAAAACTTTTCTTAAGAGATTAGGCTCTTGTCAATCCTTGTAGTGATGCAAACAACTATACTTCTACAATATATAGTGAAGTGAGACATTTTCCACTTGGGTGTTGAGTGAGGCATTGTTGATTTTAAAATCCAAGCCATATCCTCCACTTTGAGATGATGCAAATTCTCCTTTCTCATGATTGTGGGTAGTAAGTATGTTTTTCCACACGGACAATGACGATGATGTATTATCTCATAAAATTAACCAACACACTTGTGTTTCAAACTTTTAAAAGAGGAACTACGTGTACCCTGATCCCCTATTGCACGAAAGGTGGTACATAGGCACTAAAGGTTCGCAACCGCGGTGGGTGCAAAAATCATAAAAAATATATTTCTTTTCTCACCTCCACCATCTATTTCTATATAACACATTTTATAGCCAAAATATACAGATTTTACAAAGAGGTTCCTGCAGAGTACCGTTGATGTTTATGGTGCTAATACCTTCCCTTTGCATAACCAACCCCCTTACCTTGAATCTTTCCCCCTTTCTTTTGGGTTAGTCTCTCTTTTCCCATTCCTTTGGAAACAATAAAGCGCGGTAGCAATTTTTATTTTTGATTTGTATAAAGTCTAGTCAATCCAATGGCTTAGTCTTGAACATTTCTACCGCTACAAAGATAACAACACCTGGTCACTTTTAGAATTTCTTCAAGGAAAGAAGGTAATTAATGTTAAGTGGGTATTCAAAGTAAAGATGAATCTCAAAGGGGAAGTAACTCAGCACAAGGAAAGACTTGTGGGGAAAGGATTTCTTCAGAAGGAAGAAATTAACTTCGATGAAGTATTTACACTTATGGCTAGGATCAAAACAATCAGGCTAGTTGTTGGTCTAGCATAAATGAATAGTTAGCACATGTGTCAGATGAACGTGAAGTGTGCATTCCTGAATGGACCCTTAGATGAAGAAGTTTATGTTTCACAACCAATTGAGTTTGTGAAGCATGGAAAAGAGAGAAAAGTGTAGAGGCTGCATAAAGCCTTGTATGGACTCAAACAAGCTCCAAGAACTTGGAATAAGAAGATTGATAGTTTCCTAAGGGAAAGGGAATTTGTGAATTGCACAACTGAACATGGAGTATATGTAAGAAGAAGCAATAGGGAATTGCTTATACTATGTCTCTATGTTGATGACTTATTAATAACAGGTAGCTGCAAGAAGGAGATTGAAGATTTCAAAGGTGATCTAAACAAGGAATTCTAAATGTATGATTTAGGTGATATTTCATATTTCCATGGCATAAAATTTTACAAGAGTAGTAGAGGTTTTATGATGCATCAAATAATATATGCAAGAGAATTTATAAATAGATTTGAGATGGAAGAGTGCAACTCGACTTCGAAACCTGCAGAACCAAGACTGCAATTGTCGAAAGATGCAGATGAAGATGATGTTGACCCAACCCAATACAGAAGACTTATTGGGTCATTAAGATACCTTTATCACACGAGGCCTGACTTAGCATATAGTGTAGGTATGGTAA
Organism: Vicia faba; assembly: GCA_948472305.1. NCBI lineage: Eukaryota > Viridiplantae > Streptophyta > Magnoliopsida > Fabales > Fabaceae > Vicia > Vicia faba. The sequence goes on along the minus strand of CATIWC010000653.1, from coordinate 223,527 downwards.
GTAGATTCATGAAGAAGCCAAAGGTATCACATCTAGCATGAACAAAGAGGATACTAAGGTATCTGAAAGAAACTCTTCGACTATGGCATTCTATTTCCCGTATCTGATAAAAGAAAAGAATGCAAGTTAGTGGGTTACACTGATTCAAGTCGATGTAGTGATGTTCAGGATTGAAAATCCACAGCAGGAGATGTGTTTATGCTAGGTGGTGCACCAGTTGCTTGGAGTTCGAGAAATGAACCAATAATGGCATTATCATCGTGCAAAGCATAATACATATCTGCTTCTCTTTATGCATGTCAAGCAACATGGATGGTGAACTTGGTCGACGAAATCATAGGGAAAGATCATGGAGAAATTACCATGAAGATTGACAACATGTCAACTATCAATCTGGCGAAGAACCTGATAACACATGTTCGAAGAAAGCACATCGAAATGAGATTCCACTATCTTCGAGAGCAGGTAACAGGTGGGAAGATGAACTTGGAACACTGTATAACCGAGATTCGGATTGCAGACAGTGCATGTCGAAATATTCAGAAGACTAATAGCTATGATGAATATAGATAGGTTAGACACAATGAATTAGGTAGTGTGTTAAAAATGTAGTTCCTTTTGTCGAAAGCACTATGTTGCTCTACACAAGGTGTGTCGAATTAGTCTATTAAAGTGTGGAAGCAGACTATTACACACATATTTGATTTAGATCCAATATAGATATATTTGATTTAGGTCTAAAATAGATATATTTGATTTAGTTTAAAAATAGGTATTTTGGACTTTTATAGCTTTGGACTTTTGGCTTAGAGAGCAAGCTAACCTAAATCTATAAATAGAGGGAGTAACCTATATTTTGTAATTAAGTTGTATTCACAGAATTTGCAGTTGCAAGTGAATAAGAAGTTTTTCACAGTTTATGGGAAAAAAGAAACTCTTCAGAAAATAATTCTCATATCTTTTCTTTTTTTCATATTTTTCATCATTATTGTATGGTGATAACAATCTTATTCATCATGATTGATAAAAATTCATCATAGGCTTTGGTGGATTTCCAACAAAAACGCCCATAAAAGAAGAAAAAAGCAAAAACAATTTAAAAATAAAAGTCAAAAGTTATAATTCTAATATTACGATGACAAAATTACAAACTCTCTCAAATAATTGCAATTTTTCAAGGAGAAAATTGCAAACTACAATTTTTAAGAAGAAAATACAAACCTTTCAAACTGCAATTTTTAAGAAGAAAATTGCAAACTCTCCTTCCATTGCAACTTTTGAACGGAAAAATTGCAAACCCACGGAAAAATTACAACCCCTCTCTCAACTACAATTTTTGAATGAAAAAATTGTAAACACTCTTAACAAACTATTTTTTGAACGGAAAAATAGAAAACCACCTTTAGACACACAACTACCCAAATTTATAATACACAAAAAAGACTAGTTTTTATTGTTGTGTTAAAATTTAGAATTTTTTTCCAATAACCGGATATAGAATTTTTTTTCGCAAATAACCATGTTTCATAGAAAATTAGCAAATAACCATGTTTCAAAAAACCCCACAAGGGAGGAGCCATCTCAATTGGCGCCTACACCTTATTTTAAAGGGGAGGCGCCATCTCACTTGGCGCCTAGGTGTGAAATTTGTGCCCTAAGCCAAGTGAGATGGCGCCTTAGTGCAATGGGGAGACGATTTTTCATGTTTTTTATTTTAAATGCGGTACGTTACATAAACGATATAGGATCACGAAAATTCGACTTTTTATTTACACAAAACAATTACATAAAAAATACAAAATAATCAGTGGTCCCCCAGAACCCGGTAATGGCCCACGGTTCCGTATCCCCGTCCTTGCTTTCCTGTGATGGGTTTCATCGCGTTTCCTGTTGTGGCAGGGTCGATGGCCCAACAAAGTCAATATGTTCCAAATCCATGAAATCAGTCAGACCTCCATATCTAGAAGATCCTCTTTGGTACAGTCGGTTACCCATACCCTCAAAGTTTATTCGTGTTGGTGGTGGGTGGGGTTCCATGGTTGGTCTATAGCACTGGTCGTCTGAGTACGGGGGGTAGAAAGGAAATGAATCCTGGGGTGTTTGGTATTTGGAATGTTGGGTGCTTTGGTGCTATGGTGGTTGATGGTAAGTTAGGTATGTTGGTTCATAATCTTCGGAAAATCCCAGATCAGGGCTAAGGTTAGATGTTGAGGGGCCCATATTAGGATATGTAGAAGCTTGGAATTGTGTGTGGGGCATGCGGGTGTATTGGTATTGTGATTGACATTGTGGTTGGGTGTGAGAAATATGGGGGTATTAGTATTGAGGTGGTGATTATGGTTGGTTGTGGGGCATGTGGGTGTAATCATATTGTGGTGGTGATTATGGTTGGGTGTTTGTGGTTTTGTTTCGTCGGGGAGGTTGGTGGGAGGTTGATGTGTGTTGGGTTTGTTGTTAGGGAAATGAGGGTTGTGCCCATTGTGTTTGTGGGTCAACCAAATACCTTGGATGAGACACGTGCATTTCCGGGGTACTAAACGATTTATACCAAGCTAAATATTAATCTGTGTGTTGCATATTACCATGGTTGAGGAAAACTGGGAATTGCAAGACATGTCGATGACGCCTCTACCATATCTTATACCATTCTGGAAAAAATCTTTCCAGTTGGTAAGATCCCATTGGGCATCGACCCTTTTGAGATGCCACGGGGATAAACAAGTTAGATCGACGGGTATCTCTTGATGCATTCCAAACTACATCTTGACACGGTCGCTATGGTGCATCTCCACAACATTGAACCGTATGATTGCAGTCTTTGCGCTCCAAATTGTTGTATCCTTGGAGTTTGGTTCATGGTCCAAACCCAAATATGGTCTCCAGATAAACTATGGATAAAATTAAATTAGCTTAATGAAAACGTAATAAATAAATAATTTAAAAGTAGAAAAGTTGAAAGGTATGACGTACATCATCTGGGCCAAGGTGATCCAATAGATTACGATATAGAGCGACATTGAATCTTGGATTCTTTCCATAATCCATAGCCCTCACGTAGTACCTAAAGGAATTGAAAAATATTTTATTTTTATCATATATTTGGTGAAGAGATGAATAATAATAAATGATATAAGTTAATGACTTACTTTGTTATGTATGGGAAAAAGAATGTGTTGTTGTTGACGGGGTTTATGGACTCCATTATCCACCAACCCCAGGCTTGAAGTAAAAAAGCACAGTCATAAAAGGTACATTTTTCCTTGATTACATTTTTACACAAGGAATTGTATAGATGGGCTAAAACAGCAGAACCCCAACTATACTTTCTAGTTTTTTCAAAGTCTCCAAGTAAATTCAAATACATGAAATTTACATTATTTCCCATACTTTCGAGAAATAAAAAGGTTCCAATAAGTATCATTATATAATTTCTAGATTTTATTACCTTAGCTAGCTCAGAGGAATTTTCATTCAATTCCAGAGTCACATAATAATTTTTGAGCTCAGTAAGTAGTATACCCTGACCTCTCGCACCACCACCTTCAAACATATCCCTGCCCAACAATTCTTCACACAGAGAATTGAGCTGTTGAACTAACCCGTTAACCTCCTTACCATCGACAGGGAGATCCAATAACATGTACACATCCTCTAGTGTGATGGTACATTCACCTATTGATAGATGAAATGTGTGGGTCTCTGGTCTCCACCTTTCCAACATTGCAAGTATGAACTTTGAATCAATCATGCAGTTGGAGATCTTTATAACATTTCCGAAACCTGCGTATTCGAGATAGGGTACGATCAACGGGTCGGGAGCAAGGTAGTTGTGTGAACGGATTTTGAATCTTTTAGTATCCTAAGTTAAGATCGTAATTAGTGTAAGAGTCCATAAGATTTATAAAGCATTAATAGAAGTATGAAAAATGTATAAGTATACAAGAAACTTACAAACGCTGCAATGTTGTCCCTTATACCTCTGTGAGAATTGCCCATTGTGAGACGAGTCATTGTTGAAATTGTCTAAGATTATGAAAGAGTTTGTAGTAGAGAGTGAGATGATTGTGGATGCAATAGAAGTATGTTAGGCTCTGTATTTATAGGCAAAATTTTATCACAGGGTAAGTGAGGTGGTTGGTGGGTGCATGCATGCAGGATAAGTGTCACTCATGCAGTGTAGGTGCAGGCTAGGTGGCAGCCTTAGGGAAGGCATCTCTATATGCATGAAATACAATTAGACGTGTAGGGAGGCGCCATTGGACTTGGCGAATGAGTACAAAAATGAAAGGTGTTGCCATCCCTATTGGCGAATTAGAGGTGGCCTGGTTTGCAATATAGGTGTAGGCTAGGTGACAGCCTTGGGGAAGGCATCTCTGCATGCATGTAATATGATTGGACGTGTAGGGAGGCACCATTAGACTTGGAGAATGAGTACAAAAATGAAAGGTGTCGCCATCCCTATTGGTGAATTAGAGGTGGCATGGGTTGTAGTGTAGGTGCAGGCTAGGTGACAGCCTTGGGGAAGGAATTTCTGTATGCATGTAATACGATTGGATGTGTAGGGAGGCGCCATTGGACTTGGCAAATGAGTACAAAAATGAAAGGTGTCGCCATCCCTGTTGGCGAATTAGAGGTGGCATGGGTTGCAGTGTAGGTGCAGGCTAGGTGACGGCCTTGGGGAAGGCATCACTACATGCATGTAATAAGATTGGACGTGTAGGGAGGCGCCATTGGACTTGGCGAATGAGTACAAAAATGAAAGGTGTCGCCATCCCTGTTGGCGAATTAGAGGTGGCATGGGTTGCAGTGTAGGTGCATGCTAGGTGACAGCCTTGGGGAAGGAATCTCTGCATGCATGTAATACGATTGGACATCCCAGTTGGCGAATTAGAGGTTGCTTATTCAAATTCAGTACAACCAATTTAATCCTACATTTATCAAAACTCGAACATTCAAAAATTCATACAATTAACTTAAAGACTCAAACAATCAAACACTTAAACCTTCAAACATTCAAACCTTCAAACCTTCAAATAGTCAAACACAATGGCCTGAGACATACATTTATCCCACCTCTGGGTTTTTGTTTAGAGACACTGAGAACATCCGATTTTGTTTAGACAGGAAAGCCAATTTCTTGTATTTTAAAAAACGATTGGAGGCCAAACTTGGACGAGGTCCCGTGACACAAATCTTTTATCAGAATCCAATTTTTTTTTTTGTAAAAACCAAATAATATTTTATAAGGTTGAGGTTCAAGATGACGAGGACATTCAGAATATGTTTTCCAGTCATGAGTATTCTGGGTACGACTCTATTGAGTTGTACATTATTCTGCGAGAGCCTCAGCTGTCATAAGTGGTTGATCCTCTGGAGACCGAACAAGCAGAAGTAAATTTCGTTGATGAAGAAGAAGAAAATGACGAGTTAGAGTTTGACGACATGGTCAACGATGCTTCTGATGACGATGGGATACCTGGTATACCTTCAAACGAGATCTACACACCACCTCAACACATGACAACCTTCAACATGGGCGGAGATGAACCGTCATCTGATTTATTTTTCAAACAGTATATGCAGTCAGATGAAAACTTAAAAGAGAAAGACAAATTTTGTAATAGAGAAGAATGTATCAGAGCCATAAAAAAGTTTCACATGCTCAACTCGGTTGTTTTTAAGGTAGATCGTGTAAATCCAAAAAGGTACAAGATCAAGTGTGTCCACCCAGATTGTATGTTCAAGCTCACTGCATCATACATATTAAAACGTGATTATTGGGTCATAGGTGCTATGTCCACCCACACGTGTGTCAATTCTACTCAATCACAGGATCATCAAAAACTAAATTATGATCTCATATGTCAACAAATCCTACCCCTTGTCAACAACGATCAATCATTAAAGGTGAAAACCATAATCTCTCACATCACTACGGTATTTAACTATACTTCTTCATACTGAAAGGCGTGGTTAGAAAAGACCAAGGCGATTAAAAAGGTATATGGAAACTGGGAGGAGTCATACAAATAACTTCCTCGCTACCTGAATGCACTTCAGACTTATTCTCCGGGTACTGTTTACATTATGGAAACACTGCCGGGGTACGCCCCAGACGGTAGTCAAATCACCAGAAATGGAATACTGATTCGAGTGTTCTGGGCTTTTCAACCTTGCAGCATAGGGTTTGCATCACGCAAACCAATTATTAAAATTTATGGGACGTGGTTGTATGGGAAATACAAAGGAACGCTACTGATGGCAGTTGCACAAGATGGAAACAACAACATTTTCCCAATTTCCTTTGCCCTAGTAGAGGGAGAGACATGTGGTGCTTGGAGCTTCTTTCTCAAGAATCTCCGAACACACGTGGCTCCTCAACCAGATCTCTATTTGATCTCTGATAGACATGCATCTATTGAGAGTGCATACAACAATCCTGCAAACGATTGGCATGACCCTCCTTCTATGCATGTCTATTGCATTAGACATATCGTTCAAAATTTCACGAGGGAGATCAAAGACAAAGCTCTTAGGAAAATTTTTATGAATGCAGGGTATGCATTGACACAACCTACGTTCAAATATTATCGCAATGAGATCTGATTGTCAAATCCGGACGCCGGCAAGTGGATCGATAAAATTCCGGTTGAGAAATGGACTAGCTCATATGATAATGGATAACGATGGGGCCACATGACAACAAATCTGATTGAATCCATGAACAGGGTATTCAAAGGCATACTAAACCTCCAAGTAACTTCTTTAGTTAAATTAACATATTTTAGGATGGCTTCGTTGTTTTCCAAAAAAGGTGAAATATGGAATGCTGTGTTGCAATCGGGACAAATATGGAGTTAAAGCTGCATGAAGTATATTAAGGCAGAAAGTGCCAAAGCCAACACCCATCTGGTTATACGGTTCGACCGACACAGCCACAACATTGTCAAAGAGACAATCGACCATAATGAGGGGCTGCCAAGACAAGAGTATATGGTTATACTACCTTCTCGTTGGTGCGATTGTGGCAAGTTTTAAGCCTTTCGTATACCTTTCTCTCATGTCATTGATGTGTGTGCCTATACTCATCAAGACGTGTTACAACTTGTCTCCCCTTTATAAGTCTGAAACCTTGCTCAACGTATACAACAACAACTTCCCTTTGGTAGAAAAACCTGATTATTGGCCTGCATACAACAGTAAAATAGTATGACACAATGACCAAATGCGAAGGAATAAAAAGGGTCGTCCCAAAAAAAAGTGCATCACAACTGAGATAGACTCCCTTGACAAGCTGGAAAGAAAGTGTGGTTTATGTCGTCAGGTCAGACACAATCATAGAAATTGTCCGACTATGGTTACTACCTCAACGACATAAAAATTGTATTACATAACATCATTACTTTTTTAAGTTATAAACATTACAAATTTTCATTAAGAGCATTTGTTACAACAAACCTTGCGCAAATAACAAATAAAACACGATAAATCGTCTACAAAATTACAATCGTTAAAACAATTTCATCTGACCCATGCATCATTAACATTACGTCGCTGTCTGTTTTGACTTTCTCCAACCAAAAATTAGGTCTTCCTGTCGCAAGTGAGGTGGATGTTCTTCTTCGCTGGATCCTTCTAATTTATTCCCCATCCTCGATGTCTCCCTCTAGCCATTGCATCAACTCTCTCTTCAGACGCTCCATGGAGTGAATGTGCCAAAATTTCATTTTCATCGGAGGCTTGGTGGCTGACAAATTAACGTAACCATCTCTGGTAAAAATCATGGGCGATGTCATGACGCAAATAACAGAGAAAAAAATGAAAATACAGTGCGAGAAAGTGTGAAGAGTGACGGAGAAACTGAGAAATTATTTATAAAAAATCCATTTTGCCCTAGGAGCCAGGTGAGATGGCGCCTCCTTTCACTTTTAGAGCACATGCGCCATCTCACTTGGCTAAAATAGAGTGCATGCGCCAAGTGAGATGGCGCCTAGGGAAAATGGGTCAGTGCATGCGTCATCTCACTTGGCTCCTCCCTTGTGGGGTTTTCTGAAACATGGTTATTTGAGTAATTTTCTTCGAAACATGGTTATTTGCGAAAAAAATTTTCAATGCCTGATTATTACAAAAAAAATTCAAAAATTCAAACTAATTATTTCTATTTATATTAATAATCAAATTTTATTTTCTTTATACTACATGATTGTTGTACCCAAATTGTTGCCCCTAAGATTCCCCAGTCATATCATGTCAACTTGATCATAACAAAATCACATTAAGGTTGGTTCTTCCTTTTTTTCTATCTCCTATCTTTAATTTTGCTCTTGAGGAATCTCCAAGCGCCTTAGTTGTGTATTTTGTATATGCGTTGATAATTAACCTCTAACCAAAATACAAAAAAATATTTGTCTTTGCCTTTTCATATTTGTGTTTTGTAGGTACTGAGTCAAAGCATCCGACAAATAAGGTTTTCCGGTATTATTTCCCTAAAATCTCTATTTGCAAAGAAAAATAATAATAATTAAAAATTTTCATTTTTGTTTTCCTGTACAATCGATTGCCACCATAGAGCAATCGATTGCACAGAGTGTATTGTGCACAATCTTTGAAAAAGTGTATTTTTAGCCTTCAAAAATCAAAAAAAAATTTAGTATGTGTCGACACATACGTGTTATCTGTCAACCCATGCAAGGCAATCAATTATGTAATGTGCTGACAAAGGCAGCTTGTATCGATCCATAGAAGCTTGCGTCGACTCATGTTGTGTTATACAACTAGAATGTATCGATGCATACGACTCTTGTGTCGACTCATCCTGTTTTGTATAACTAGCATGTGTCGACACATACATGTTATGTGTTGACTCATGCAAATTGATTGATTCTGTATTGTGTTGAAATAGCAGCTCGTATCGATCCATAGAAGCCTGCGTCGACTCATGCTGTGTTATACAACTAGAATGTATCGATGCATACGACTCTTGTGTCAACTCATAGCAGCAAAATACACGTGCTTTTTGAAAAAGCCAGCAATTTCAAAACTGTCATCTTTTTTGCTCAAATTTCTCTGCATAATTTGAAAATTATATCATTAATTCAATGTTTGGCTCCAAGAATCAATTACCAAATTACCACTAATCCCAATCCTAAACTCTTTAAATAGAGACCTCATTTCATTCAAATGATAATCTTTTGATAGTCAAACTCATTTTGCTAAAAAATCTCTCAATTCTCTCCATCTACCATATTCACTCAAAGCTCCATTTTCAAAAAAAAAAAGATAGTAAGCTTTGCATTGAAGCTTACTAATCTTTGAGCTAAACTTTCATCCAAACACTTTTTCTTCATCAATTCTCTACATCCAAGCTTTGGTAATTGATTCTTGTGGTTGAATTGAAGCAAATTCTGGAAGTTGTTTGATAATTCTCTAATTCTACCTTTGGTAAGTTGGATCATCATCTTTCACAATGTGATCTCTTGTGGATTTCTGGTTTTTATTCATTGAGCATTTCTTTATGATTCCATTAGTGCTATTTTCTCATAATTTGATGGAATTTTCATGCTCAATTGGATCCATGATCATAAGGTGTTTGATGAAAAGTTGGAACAAGAATTTGATCCTTGAAATACTGTTTTCTACTGATTTTAACAGGTTGCAATCAATTGTTGTAACATTGCAATCGATTGTCATAGAAAATTAATTTGAAAAAAAAACTGCACTGATGTAATTGGTTTCTGTCTAAGCACAATCGATTATAACAGTGCCAAAAATACTTTTTCTGCCTTATTTTGGGGTTGTTTTGACTCAAATATTTTTTTCTGCTCACTCTCTTTGATGGATAATTTGGATTACAATTTTAAATGTCCAATTTCTCTTTAAACTCAAGGGACTTTGTGATGTAGATGAAGTTGGATAAATGTTCATCAATTCAAATCTACCTAAGAGTGAATTATTTAATTCATTTTTGGTGCTTTGGATTAATGATATGTTTAGTGCTTTAATCCATCTAGAGGAGTGGTTGAATTTAAAGATGAAAGAATTTCGAGGTGGTAATCCAAATTATCTTATCATTCCCCTCCCTCTTTATCTTACCCCTTTCTTTTTTTAATTGTGCTACATGTTAAGGGGTGATTATCTCTATATCATTTATCCAAACATGAAGTACATAGATTTCTATTGACCGGTCTCAAAATAGGTGCGGCTTCTACATAAGTCCACTTACGATTGCTTAAAATAGCGCTAAATTTTGTCCCGATTCAAATAAATGATCATTCGTGGCCCAAACTTATGTTTGCAAGCCCAAGTATGTTAATTTGATCCCTTTGATCCAATAACCTTGAGATTCAGTGTCTGGAGGCTTTGGTTCTACCAATCCTCTAATGGATCTTCATCAATTTTGGTCAATGCAGATCACTTAAACATCGTTGATCATTAAATGTTGCCTTGAGAATTTATTAAATGGATGATATACTTGACATAAAGAAAATGCAACTTATTGTGTGGAGGCTTTGGTTCTACCAATCCTCTAATGAGTTCCAAATGCAAGTTTCAAGATGGTCATCCAACTAACCACTAATTTCTAATAATTGACTTTACTTTATGCTTTATGTACCATTTACTTTTAGCATTTTACATTTCATGCTGTTTTCATCTTTGCTCACTTGAGCATTTACTTTTATGTCATTTTTACTTTGCTCACTTGAGTTTTTCTTTTCCTTTCTTAAGATACTTAATAATCAACATAAACCCTAAAAAATCATTAATGGCACTTGGAATATTTGGTTACTATCCTTGGCATGGTGGAGCATGGGACTTTTTCTTGGACTTAGGATTAGAAAACTTGGCCTATATTGGAAACCTTGGACCTTAATTGATATTTTGTATGGAGTTCTTGAGGTTTACCTCAAGACATTGGGTTGTTTGTTTGTTTTGTGTGCAGGTTATTGTGATTACACTCTTGGTTTGTAATATGGAATTCACCCGTATACAGTCATTACTCTGCCTAATTTTTTCGAAGACTTAATACACTTGAAGTTTGATTCTCTCAAGAAGTCTAGTATCTTTGCTTGCTTGGTTTCAATCCAAGAAATGAGAATTCTATCTTGGCTCATAATGTCAAGTATTAGCTCTTTGTTGGTTAGACGGTTCTTATCCCTAGCTTTTACCTTATGCTTTAGGATAGTCTCTTCTTCTCCCCCCATCTTCTTTAATTTCAAAATCTTCTTCCTCCCTTTTGAAAACTCTTCTTGTTTTGAAACTTAAACTACATTCATAATAAACTTGGGCTTATGTCCATGCATTTTCAAAACATTTTTATAAATAAACTTCAATCAATTTAATAATACCTTGACATTTTTTGTGGGAAGACTAAAAGTCAATCAATCTCATTCAAACCATAGTGCCACTTTGGCTTTTATCTTTAAAATTTTCTCAAAAAGATTAGACTCTTGTCAATCCTTGTAGTGATGCAAACAACTATACTTCTACAATATGTAGTGAAGTGAGATATTTTCCACTTGGGTGTTGAGTGAGGCATTGTTGATTTTAAAATCCAAGCTATATCCTCTACTTTGAGATGATGCAAATTCTCCTTTATCATGATTGTGGGTAGTAAGTATGTTTTCCACACGGACAATGACGATGATGTCTTATCTCATAAAATTAACCAACACACTTGTGTTTCAAATTTTTAAAAGAGGAACTACGTGTACCCTGATCCCCTATTGCACGAAAGGTGGTACGTAGGCACTAAAGGTTCGCAACCGCGCCGGGTGCAAAAATCATAAAAAATATATTTCTTTTCTTACCTCCACCATCCATTTTATATACAACATATTTTATAGTCAAAATATACAGATTTTTCAAAGAGGTTCCTGTGGAGTACCGTAGATGTTTAGGGTGTTAATACATTCTCTTTACATAACCAACCCCCTTACCTTGAATCTTTCCCCTCTTTTTGGGTTATTCGCTCTTTTCTCATTCTTTTGGAAACGAATAAAGCGTGGTAACGATTTTTATTTTTATTTGTATAAAGTTTAGTCAATCCAATGACTTAGTGTTGAACATTTATACCGTTACAATGATATGAGACATGAATAAATATATTATTTAACCTAACAATTTATCGGATATTGTAAGATTACCTTAGAGATATTACTTGTCAGGTAACAACCAAATTATCAAAGTGGCACTAATTATCTCTTCTTCCGCTAAAATTTTAATTTTTTATGACTGCATTATTTTATTTTCAAATAAGAAATCGTTAAGTACATATATAACAAAAAGCATTACACCATTTTTAAATTTTTTTTGAACAACAAAAACACTTCTCTGCCTTCAGCCAACATCAAAAAGGTAATATTTTTCCCTCAACCTTTCCTTTTCACTATGAAAGTAGGACTTTGGTGGAGTCCATATGAAGTTCCTATAAGAATAATGATTACATAAACAAATTTAATATGCGTAATATAGTACTGCTAAAGGATAACAAAAACTATGGTTTTTTATTATCAATGCAAGTTTCTTAAGTTACCGATGCAAAACAATAATTCTTTCTATTACATCAATTTCTTACTTATTCTATTTAATGATAATTATCTTTCTATTTAATTCCTTTGTTTTATTTTATTTTAAACATGATATTATATATAATTATAGATAGAGGGTTTGGCTATATATATATATATATATATATATATATATATATATATATATATATATATATATATATATATATATATATATATATATATTGAATAATAACACAACTTGCTTTCAAAATTAAATATATTATTCAAATAAATTAGGTGATTTAATATATGGATCATTTTTTTTTAAATTTAATAAATAAAATAATTGAATTGATTGAACATCTTTTAAATACGTGAAATATTTGAGAGTTTATAATATGAGAAAATATGTATTTTTAAAATTTTCTCACTATTTTAAAATAACAGTAATAACATTTAATATTAATAAAAAAAATTTATACCTAACTAAATTGTTTTTTAATATAACTGACTCTTAATATTATACTTTTAAAAACCATATTTATAAATGAGTGTAAAGTATCCATCATATTAAAATATTTACATTATCCGTAAAATTTATTAATAATAAAAAAAATTAATTTTATTTTATACATCACTCAATCTTTTATTGAATAAATCTATATTAGAACGGGTTTTAGTTTATAGATAAAATACAATTTAATGTTTATGATATATTTTAATTTAGTATTGGGAATCATATTAAAATTACACATAATTATATACCTATGCAAATTATATTTTATTAATGATAAAATGGTAATATTTGTACTAAAAATTACTATAATATTTGTTTTAATAAAAATATGAGATAATTATGATGTATCAAAACTATAACTTTCTTATGAAAAACACAAATTTGTTATTCTTTTTACGCAATTTATTTTATAATATATTAAATATTTATAAGAAAGATAGATAAATTTATACTATATTTTTTCTTATGTAAATTCATACTATATTTTTGTTTATGTAAATTCATATTATATGAATTTTATATTCATACTATATTTTTCTTATGTAAATTCATACTATATGAATCTTATGTATTGTTGTAAAAAAAAGTTTCTTAATTTTAAAACATGAGTAAACAAATAAAAACTATTTTCAACTTTTAAATTCAACTTGTTATTCTTTATAAGATAACTATATAATAAATAACTAAGTCTACTTCATTTTCACTATTACATATTCATCAATTTAATAGAATTTAGTTATTGTATTTCATTCTTTATATTTTAGTTTTTAAATCATATTCTTAAAATAAATTATCAAACATGTTTTATCATGCATACTATTTAGAATCATTAATTATTTTATGAAAAAATAAGTCTTAAATATTAATTTATAAAATTATTTTTAAAAATTAAAAAATAAAACACAATCAAACAACTCCATTAGAGTTTTGAAAAACATGTTCATTATTAATAAGAACATGTTTGACATGTATATTTTTGAGTTTATAGTTTATAAGCTCATATGACAATGAAAGATCTATTTTATAAATTTCTTATGGGCCGATACTACATAAAATAGACATGTCTTATGGGCTAAGACTACTTAGTTTTTTATTATTTAATTTATTTCTCTACTAAAATAGACAATGCTTATGGTCCGAAACTACTTAATTTGTATATCTTTTATATATAGATTTTAATCATCTCTATATTATATTTATTTACTATTTATAATGATATTGTGTGACTCTTCTCCAAGTGCTTGGCAAGAGGATTTTGAGTGGATTATCAAGAAGTGCAAGGCAAGGAGAGTAAAGCTAAGATCATTAAGTGTGCGTTTATGGAAAGTGTTTATGAAATTTAGATTTATAGGAACAACAAGTGATTTGATCATGATACTACTAGTAGCAATTTAGGCACTAGAATCACTTACACCATTATTTATAGGTGTTGGATGAATCCTAAGCTTATGAACCATTTAGGTAATGATCCCTTAGGTGTTGTATTCTTTTTCTAGTTTCTTTGGGACCTTTGATTTGTTGGATCCATGTGGATTGCATTGCTTGTATATGTTTTTTGTTTTGAATATATTCTTCTTTTTCAACAAAAAGATATATTATGTGACCCGTGCGAACGCACAGGTAGATGCCTACTTAATTATTTTCTTATTTTTCTATTTATTCTGTTATGACCAAATGACTAAGCATGACCCAATCCACTTGCGCATTCAGGAGGGCCCAATAGATTTGGCCCAATCAGTTGGGAGAGACATAAGACACTTTTCCATCTGCCCCTCAAAGGGGGACGTATGGTCGGTTGCCCCTCCAGGACCAACGAGGCCGCCACTATCCTTAGTTGTGCCTCTGTCCACGTCAACGGCTATAACGTGCTTTCCCGTGACCACGCCCCTACTTGAAGCAACGACTAGTTTCGAGCATTACTTCTTGTTACAACGGCTAGTTCCTAGCAGTTACCTATTTTTGGGACTTAATATCCAGGCTCAAAAATAGGAGCCAATGGCCAAGCATTGAGGGAACTACATAAACCCTCACACTCATGAGGATCAGGTATTCAATATTCAACATTCACTTCTAAAACCCTAAACTTTTTCTTGTATCTCTTTGCACTCTTACTCACTTGAGCATCGAAGTGCCTTATAGGTACACCCCTTCCTCTTCATTTCCAGCATTGCAGACGCAAATATCGTCCTATTACAGGTTAAGGTAGAGAAAAACAGAAGAAAAAGGGGGGTTTGAATTGGGTTTTCAAAATATTTCCCTTTTAAAAACTATTTGATAAAACTATGAAAGAATATAGAATGCTAGAAATAAAAAGAGACACATTTAGTTTATCCAAATTCATCATTAACTAGACTACATCTTGTCCACCCTCCTCAGGTGATTTTGCCTTCAACAAATACTTAATCCACTATAACTAAATCTAATTACAATTTACCAGAATAAGTCCGATCAACCTTGATGACAACCCCAACAAGTTCAACTAATCCTTATTGCCAACTCTGCAAAGACTGCAACCTATGCCTTCTTGAGAATCCTGACTCAACTGAGTCTCTCAAGAAACAATACAACGATACATTTATTGATCTCCACGAGATAAAACAATCATTGACCCTATAAGAAATATGACCAACTCGGTCTTTCTAGAGGGGATTTATCTTAATGATCCTCGGCTAGTTATCTCTTAAGGATTCTGACCTTCCTGGTCCCCTAAGAGATATAGCGATCATTGACCCTATAAGAATTGACCAATCATGGTCTCTTAACAGAATTTCATTCACGATGACCACAACCAAAGTCTTCTTGAGAATTCTGACTCGATCGAGTCTCTCAAGGAACCATCAACATTCAGTTGATAAAGCTAGTGTTTACATGATTGCTTCTTTCTAAGAAGATTACACAAATGATTAAGTCCTGATTGTTTGACACAATTATGAGTAACAAATCTTGTGCACAAACAATTTATATGAAAAACTAAAGATATAACACAATATGAGCAACAACTCTTATTTTTACATGATTCTACAAAGATGAATATAATCTAAATTTGAGTACAACATCTTGTAGTCTTCTTGTCTTCATCTTCTTCGTTGAGCAAGCTATGAGACACAACTCCTTACTTCTTCATATTTCTACCAAGATGTATTTGATAAGAATTTGAGTATCATCTTGTTGTTACCTTAAAAAAATATTTTAAGGTATATATTGAGTAATTAATGAGGGTAGTCCCACAAATTAAGAAGAAGGTATCCTACAAATAAAGGTTGTAAGGAAATTAAGCTCGAGAATAAGAAATAGTTGGAAAAATTATTAGTCAGCAGTGGAAAGTTGACATAATTGACAAACAGGCTAGTCGAAGTTTGGCCTTGTCGACCAAATTGATATCTAAGACTTAGAGAAGTTTGGATCGTCTATCTACGCTAAAAGATGGCGTCGAAGTGAGCACTGGAGAGGGATATTATTTAAATTTGAAAATACCAGCAGCTGCAAGATAGTTTTCCAAATTAAGCGCCAAGTACGTGGTGAAAATATGGATAAGCAGTTACCTTAGGCCAAATACGTGTCAAGTATATAGTGTGTTCTAGCATGTAGGCAGTTAGATTGTAACTATTATAAATAAAAGGATCCAATGTAGGGTTCAGGGTGTTCACTTTGTACTAGAATCACTTAATAAACTCAAAATCCCAATCGTAAGGAAGTAGAGAGTTTCAAAGGTTTTAATATACGTGAATCACCATCTTTATGTCAATGCAAATTCCTTTCTTTTCAGTTGTTCCTTTTGAATCTTTTACTTTAATTTTATTTACTTTCGAACGATCCTTTTATATTGTCATCTACGCTTTTGAAACTCGTTCTATCTCCAAAACATGGGGCTAAGTCGAATTGATAGTCACCTTCGGGGCAACAGAGACTACCATATCCATTAAGGTCCAATTCTTGGTGATTGACTGCCCGTCTCTATATCAGTGTATTCTAGGGAGGCCAACTCTGGCCTAACTAATAGCGGTGCCCTCCATCGTGCATCTAAAGATGAAGTACTACACTTTGAAAGGGCTTGTCTCTAGCCTCTACGGGGATATAGAAGCCGCGAGGAGATGTTTCGAGGAAACCTCCAAAGGGATGAACTCCATCAGAGAAACACCCAGAGTAGCCAGTGATTCTGCCCGACCCAGCAGCTCAGAAGAGCCAAAGTCGCTGCCAAATGTAGACACGATCGACCTGGACAGCCATTTCACTAAGGATGATCTCTTGTATTAGAAGAAGAAGGGGAAAGAAGCCCGAATGACTATAAAAAGTTCCTGAACATTAACATGGGACGAGGAGCCCACACATCCTTTGCGGCCAATCCAAGATGGGGAGTTCGAGATCATCCCCTTCAGCAGTGATCCCACCAAGGGAGCAAAAATTGGGACCGGCCTCCCCGACCTAGAGAGGAAACAGCTAAAGGTGTGCCTGAGGGAGAATGCATATTTATTCGCATGGAGCGTCATGGAGATGCCCGGTATGGATCTAGAGATAACATGTCACCAGCTGATAATAAATCCTTCCCTTAAGGCGGTTGCCCAACGTAGGAGAAAGCAGTCTCCAAAGAAAATGGAGGTTGTCGAGTAAGCTGTAAAAGACCTCCAAGAGGCAAATTTCATATGTGAAGCCCAAGACACAAACTGGATATCTAACATTGTAGTTGTAAAGAAATCGAATGGAAAATAACGAATGTGTGTTGACTATACCGATCTTAATAGGGCTTGCCCCAAAGATGCTTATCCTCTGCCCAACATAGATAGATTAGTTGATAATTCAGCTTGTTTTAAATTGTTGTCTTTTATGGATGCATACTATGCATATAACTAGATCCTGATGGCAAAAAGCGACAAAAAATACACGGCTTTCATGACCAAATCGGGCAACTATTACTACAACGTAATGGCCTTCAGCTTGAAAAATGTCGGTGCCACGTACCAAAGGATGATGAACAAAGTCTTCCGAGGAGAGATTGGATACATGCTCATGGTCTATATGGACGATATGATTTTGAAATTCCAAGAGAAGGCTGACCACACGCTCCACCTAAAAAGGGTGTTCGACCAAGCAAGGAATTGCAAAATGGGATTCAACCTAGAGAAATGCACCTTTGACGTACGGGTGGGAAAATTCCTCGGCTTCTACCAAATAGAGCAAGGAATTAAAGCTAACCCCGACAAGTTCAGGGTATTGTCCAAGTTTCCAACACCAAATTCAAAAAGTAAATCCAATCTCCAAATAGGATGCTCACCTTGTTATCCCACTTTGTGGCAAAATCTACCCAACACGCACTTCCCCTTTTCAAACTTCTACGGAAAGAAGCGGAATTTGAGTGGACTAAAGAGTGCGAGAAAGCCCTCCTCTACCTCAAATGATCACTCCCGCAGCCACCGGTCTTCTCGCGAACAGATAATGGAGAAATTCTCTACCTCTATCTCGCTGTCACAGCCGAGGCTGTCAGTGCGGATCTCATATGGGAAACTCGTGAGGGGCAGAAACTCATATACTTTATGAGTAAGTGTCGCACCGCGAAAAAAACACAGAGTTGCCACCAAAATCTATTTATTCTGAAGGAATGGAAGATATCAAGAGATCCCCAAATAAATGGATAAGATGGTCTTGCGACCAAGAGAAAGGGTACAAAAGTCAGTTATGCTAGGAGAAGGTATTAACACCCCTCACGTATATGGTACTCCATGTAATCCACTTTTGTTTGCTCTAATATAAGGGTGTGTAAAAATCTATCTCTAAAGCTTAATTCTAAAAGGGAATGCATGCGAAAGAAAATACGGGGAAAAGAAGGAATATTTACAAAGTTTTGCTCGCCTAGGCCCCCTGACCTAATGCATACTTATCCCTTTCAAGGAATCATAGCGACGTAGTTCGGCTCATATGTTTCGATCTGTTGTATGTTTTTTACCTTGAAAAAGGGGTTTAAAAGAAAAGACAAATGGAAAAATGAAGTTTGAGTTGGTTGGTGTTTTTTTACCTTGAAATTGAAAAAGGGTTTTTGTAGTATTAAAAGGTTTTTATGAGTTTAAAAGAAAAAGGAGTTTTAGTTTTAATGCAAATGCAAAAGAGAAACAAAGAGGCCTAAGGGAGACTAACAAAATAATCCTAGAGTTGTCATGAAAAGTTTATCCTATAGTTAAGGATAAAAGGTAAGTCTACCTAATGTTAGCATGCATGGTATGCAACCTAAGGTTTATCTCAATTTGCTTCCTATGATTGAATCGAGAAATTCTACAGGAGCATATAATCGTGCAATAAAAGTAAACACACAAAGATTAAGGAGTATCCACTCACTCAAGTAGCACACTCTTAACCGAGGTATCCTGTCACCAAGATAGGGTAAGGAGAGCGATCATTCCTAACCCCGATATCGTATCATCGAAGTAGGACAAGGGAAGTGGGACACCTAATCATGATATCGGGTAATCAAGGTAGGATAAAGGGAGGCTTAACCAAGATATCAAATCATCGAGGCAAGAAAGAATGGGGGAATAGGTAGTTCTTAACCATGACAGCACGTCATCGTGGCAAGAAGAATAAAGGGTTTTAACTCTTAACAAAGATATCACGTTATCTTGGCAAGAGAAGAACGAGAGTGAATCATCATAGGCGACTAAAAACCTAACCAAGATATCACATTATTGAGGTAAGAGATAGAAGACAATAGTGATATCACATCGGAGCATCAACATACATGTAACACGAGTTAATCACAAAGCGTGGGGAATTGGTTATAGTTCCCTGTATTCCACTTTATGATCAGATAACAAGAATTGTAAGATTCGTAGCATCGGCGTATGACGCGAGCTACAAATGACTTGTGTGTGGACTAGAAATTATGGAGGTCAACTGCGGATCCTTTCCACTTGCCTTCTTTGAGGAATTATAAATGGGGAATGAGAATGAGACGCCTTCATCAAGGTCTTTGGCACAAATATAAACACACGGAATGGTAAACAAACAAGCACAAGTAGGAATTTCCTGCTACATGTCTTTTAAAATAGCATTGTCCGCCTGACGCAGGGAATCCCAGTCATGTATCTCTAGTATTACTTCTCATGGCAAAGAAAGTGGTAAATGATGCAAGAGATAAAAGGAAACTGAAGAGAATACCAATCAAACTCAAGTTTGTCAATTATCAAATAATAGCAAAGAAACCCGAAAACTTCGTGCAAGATTCACCAAGAAACAAAGAAACAGTCATACATAATATCCAATATCAGAATCAATGTCGCAAACGCAAAAATAAATCGCATGCGGATAAAATATCGCATTCAATCAAAGTCCCTGCACAAGATAAGCCTATAAAACAAGACAATAATCCAAATGTCACACGTCGTACGACAAAGCCTTCAGAAACTTGCACAGGTCACAAATGAGTTAGCAAATAATGATGCAACATTAAGTATCAAATTATATCCCAAAATAACAATAAATGTGAAGGCACAAAATGCGAATAAGCAATGTAAGGTGAGAATCAAAACCGGGGCAGCACGACACATACAACATGAAATCATCCGAAAATTGCACCGAAAACGGTATAATTCGACAACACCGGTCTATAAACACTAAAACATGTTCAAGAAAGCCTTAAACAATATTTAAATCATGCATTTAAACCTATGTATCGAATTCGGGCAGCAACACGTGTAAACTTGGAATTAATAAAAAAATGCATCAGACTCGACAAAACTCATCCTCAACGTTCATAAATGCTTAGATATGTACAAATGAACATTAAATGACAATTAAAAATGACATGTACATATGGAATTAAAAACGGGACAACACTATATACATACATGAATGTAAGCAAAAATTTATATCGGAAATAAGAAAATCCACTATTAATGCTTATGAAATGATCAATTATATGCAAGAAAGTGTTAACTGAAAATGAAATCAATATGTACACATGAACATTAATTAAGGAAATCAACATTACAATTTTTGAAGTGCTAGAAAAGTCGGAATAAAATCAACCGAAATTAGTACCGGTATCCATCAAATATGCAAACAAGTTCAAAAATGTAACAAGCCGGAATTAATTCACATGTTACAGTGTATTTCTAAATTCTGGACAACACTACACACATCTTGATATTAATCGATACTTGATTATAAAATCACGGTTTTAAAGCACTTAAACTGAATATCAACATATGGAAGTTTAATCGGAATTTACAAACAACAAGCATCTGTAAAATCGATATCGAAACCACAATTCCAAGCATGGAAATCATAAACATATTACGCGTTGAAAGTGATTAAACAAGTTATAAATAAATTTTGATTCATGAGTTTAAGAATTTGTCAAGAAAATAATGAATCAAAATCAATTACGACGCATAAATCCAACAATCAAGAACAAATACGAATTTCAACGCGCAAGCTCTACATAATTCTCAAACAATTAAACAACTCCATATTTATGAAACATTCAAAATTAATTCAAGAATCATTTTAATCCACAATTCTCAAATAAGAACTTATCATAAAATCAATTATCCACATAAGTGCTTCATTCCTCAGTTCAACCAATTCCAGATTTATTCAACATCAACAACATAATTAACAATTAATTTCAAGAATTCAAGTAAGATTCAATTCATGCGATAATCAATTAAGTGCAAATCCTCTTTAATTCATAAAAATCAATATGCAAATAAACAACTAAATCAATTAAGGACTCAAGAGGTTTGTCGAAAAATTGAATCGGAGAGGATGAAAAGGTTGTTGGCCAAAAAACACTATCGGAAGACGGAGGAGAGTTTCACTGGAAAATGAATGAAGTGGCGGAGGGAGTTGCGGCGTTACGCCGAAATTTAAATGGAGGGCGACGGTTGGCCGTGTGAGGACCGATGGTGATTCGGTTTTAGAGGGAGAATGTGAGATTTGAATTTTCTCTTCTTCTTGAGTTTGAGAGATAGTAGAGAGAGCTTGGAGAGTTAAATTTATCAAAATGAATCACGTGTTGTGAAAATAGTGAGGCAAAATCAATATATAGTCTTGACAATTGGGCCTTGGTTTGGACCAAGAGAAAGCCCAATCAATTTCTTCACAAAGCTGAATTTTCATTGTCAGTAAATGCAGTGTTGTACCCCAAAATTTTCCCTCCTATTTTATTTAATACATTCTCTTAGGGTTCTCAAATTCTCAAGGTTGCTCAAGAATTGATCAGACAAATTCTCCTTCTAAGCAATGGACCTACAACTAGGGTTTCATTTTTCTCAAGGAAGTTTGGATTTATAAGGCCTCAAGTGGTTTCCATGGTTTCTTATAGGTCTCCAAAAATACTCATACCAAGTATCATGCCTTGCATCACAAGTTTGCTCAGTCAATTTCTCAAATGACTAAAAATCAACCGTATTGAACAAAAAGTCAACCGTGGTCAACATATAGTCAAACTTCAAGATTTCTGGTCAACATCGAGATTTTGAAGTCATATTCATCATTTTATCAAGTGTTGATCATGATTCATCAAGAAAACCCTCAAATCATCAAAAGTCAAAAGTTACCAAATTAGGGTTTTCTTAAGGAGAAGTCAACTGAACTTTGACCAAGCATAAATTTCACATGCTTCCTCATATTTTTCTCAACCAAAGCTCATTTTGAAGGAAATTCAATTCTATACAACTTTGTCTCTCTAAGCTCAAGTCCAAAAAATACCTCATTTGAGAGATATGGACCAATACATTATAGGTTATTTCAAAAGTCAACAAAAAGACACTTTTTTTCAAGGCAACTTAGATTAATATAAATCTTAAATTTCAAAATTGGTCAACAGAGAGATTGTAGAGGACATCTTGAGCTTTCAAAAAATTCTGAGATCACTTTCAAATGATAAAAATTGAGAGAGTTATGGCTAGTGCCGCGACTCACAGTCAGTAAACTTCTTGTTGAGATGATAAATGGCATATTCCTTCTTTCCTGTTTCATCTTGTTGTCCCAAAATACAGCCCATAGAATTATTTAACACTGTCAAATACATGATCAATGGCCTTCCTTCAACAGGCAGGATCAAGATAAGAGTTTCAAGCAAATACTCTTTAATACTTTCAAATACTTTCTGGAAATCATTTGTCCACACACAACCTTGATCTTTCTTTAACAACTTAAAGATCGATTCACATGTTGTAGTCATATGGAAAATGAATATGGAAATGTAATTTAGACGTCCAAGGAAGCTTCTAACTTGCTTTTCAGTTCTTGGCGCATGCATTTCTTGAATTTCTTTGACTTTATCAGGGTCAACTTCAATTCCTTTTTGGATGACAATGAAACCTAACAACTTCCTTGATCATACACCGAAGGTGCATTTATTTGGATTCAAGCGGAGACGGTATTTCCTCAAGCACTGAAACAACTTCAACAAATCTTCTATATGCCATTCTTCAGTCTGGCATTTGCCAATCATATCATCAACATATACCTCAATTTCCTTATGAATCAGATCATAGAATAGGGTTGTCATATTCCTCTGGTATGGTGCACCAGTGTTCTTTAACCCGAAGGGCATCACTCTGTAACAAAATGTTCCCTAGGGTGTGATAAACGTCATTTTTTCCATGTCCTAAGGAGCCATTCTAATTTGATTATACCCGGAAAATTTGTCCATGAAGGATAATACTTTGAATTTTGTTGTACTATCAACCAACATATCAATATGTGGAAATGTAAAATCATCTTTTGGACTAGCTTTATTTAGATCTCTGTAATCTATGCACATGCGAACTTTTTTGTCTTTCTGGGTGAGTTCTTCACAATTTTTGTTTGATTGGCGGGCACTCTGGCTTTAGCGGCAAATGATGCTCAACAAGATCCATATCCAAACCCGGAATATCTTGGTATGACCAAGAAAATACATCCACATACTCTTTCAAAAATTCAATCAACTTACTCTTTACGTCGGGATGCACCAATGCTCCAATATTGACTTTGTTCGGATCTTCCTATGAACCCAAATTGATTGTCTCCAACGGCTCTTTATATGAATTAATGGCATTTTACTCGTGCTCGAGAAACCTTGAAACCTCTTCTGGAACTTCATCATATTCTTCTTCTTCGGCCACATACACAGAATATCCAAAGTTGGGAGAGGGTTCAGGGTCATTGTATTCAACAGGTTATTAAATTAATCTGCGCATATGATTTATGATTGATTTTATAAACTGACACATATATCAAGTGATTATGTAGATTTATTTACAATTATTATTTATTCCAAAAGGGTTTTTTCCTGATTAACATTTTTCCAAGAAAAAGCAGAAAATAAAGACACAATTTGAGAATCAAAGACAACTTTTATCAATGATTTTAATGATCAAAGCAAACAGATAAGCCCATATAATATCAACTTTCACCTTGGGAAGAGTGAACCTTTTTTTTTGAAAAGATTAACAAAAAAAAATTACTTTCATATATGAATGCAATAGGGAACATCGATAATGACCCAGTTCTGGACTCTGATTCCATGCGTCACGTAACTTGGCATTTCCTGCTCTTCTTTATCTTCCACAATAGCATTGATCCTTGAAACAGTTGGATGAAGATATCCTCCACTGTGAAAGATATCCTGATATTTTCCCAAAGTAGACTTCAGCTTCATAATCTCACCTTTAGCATTATTCACAGAAAATTCTAGACCAGCTCTATTCTTGTTCACCGGAGGATCAACAATCTTCCCCCATACTTTACTAGGGCCATTACGTACAACCTGCTGAGCATCTTTGAATGAAGCCATAGAATTCTCATTCTCCCTTACATTATCAATGGATAAAGTTTGGAACTGAGTTCCAACAGCAGCTTCATCCGCTTCCACAACACCGAAAGAGGATAAATGAGATATTAACAATTCTTGCTCTGCATTTGTGATAACCACTTTTCCTTCACATACGAACTTCAGCTTTTGGTGCAAAGTTGAAGTGACATCCCATGCCTCATGTATCCATGGTCTTCCTAGTAGACAGTTTTAAGCTGGCACAATAACCATGACTTGGAAAGTAATATGAAACAAGTGTGGGCCTACATGAATAGGCAGATTCACTTCCCCAATAAAAGACTTCCTTGATCCATTGAAAGTTTTTATAATTATGCCACTTGGGCGCATGGGATCTCCTTGATACTTCAGCTTCATCACCGTGCTCCTCAGTATGACATTTAAGGAAGACTCACAATCAATCGGCACATTTGACAGTGAATCGTTCTTACAATTCATGGAGATATGGAGAGCCAAATTGTGATTCCTTCATTCGTCGGGAAATTCGTTATCACAGAAGCCTGGGTTATTATAGGATGTAATATTTCCTATTACACTGCTGAATTGGTCCAACGACATATCACTTTCCACGAAAGCTTGATCCAAAACACTCATCAATGACTCCCTGTGAGTAGAAGAGTTCATCAGCAAGGTTGGAATAGATATCTTTGATGGTGTCTGCAACAATTGATCTATGATTTTGTAGTCGCTCATCTTGATAATCTTCAATATATCATCCACCTCTTTCTCCAGAGTAGCACCACTGGATTCCCCTACTGCTTTCTTAGTTTCAACGCTTTCAATAACCTTCTTATTAACACTCTCATTTCCTCGAATAACCGGTGCGAACACACGACCATTGCGGGTCACTCTACTGGTTTCAGCAATATTCTCGACATCAGACAAAGGCTAGATGGGAACTTCCACACCATTCTCTGGAATTGTAGCATTGTATTTGTACGGTATGACTTTGTCTGATTTGTAAGGAACTGGACCCGACAAGTAAATCACTACTGGAGCTACAACTGGCTTGCTACAGTATTCAACCTTGACAGGGGCGGGATCATTGAAACAAGGAGTTTTAGTTTTAATGCAAATGAAAAAGAGAAAGAAAGAGGCCTAAGGGAGACTAACAAAATAAGCATAGAGTTGTCATGCAAAGTTTATCCAATAGTTAAGCATAAAAGGGAAGTCTACCTAGTGTTAGCATGCATGGTATGCAACCTAAGGTCTATCTCAATTCGCTTCCTAAGATTGAATCGAGAAATTCTATGAGAGCATGTAATCGTGCAATAAAAGTAAACACACAAAGATTGAGGAGTATCCACTCACTCAAGTAGCACACTCCTAACCGAAGTATCCTGTCACCAAGATAGGGTAAGGAGAGGGATCACGCCTAACCCCAATATCATATCATCGAAGTAGGATAAGGGAAGTGAGACACCTAATCATGATATCGGGTAATCAAGGTAGGATAAATGGAGGCTTAACCAAGATATCAAATCATCGAGGCAAGTAAGAATGGGGGAATATGTAGTTCTTAACCATGATAGCACGTCATTGTGGCAAGAAGAATAAGGGGTGTCAACTCTTAACCAAGATATCACGTTATCTAGGCAAGAGAAGAACGAGAGTGAATCGTCATAGGAGACTAAAAACCTAACCAAGATGTCATATTATTGAGGTAGGAGATAGAAGGCAATAGTGATATCACATCGGAGCGTCATTGTACATGGAACACGAGTTAATCACAAAGCGTGGGGGATTGGTTATAGTTCCTTGTATTCCACTTGACTGATCCGATAATAAGAATTGCATGATTCATAACATTGACGTACGACGCGAGCTACAAATGACCTGTGTGTGGACTAGAAATTATGGAGGTCAACTGAAGATCCTTTCCACTTGCCTTCTTTGAGGAATCATCAATGGGGAATGAGAATGAGACGCCTTCATCGAGGTCTTTGGCACAAATGTAAACACACAGAATGGTAAACAAACAAGCACAAGTAGGAATTTCCTGCTACATGTCTTTTAAAATAGCATTACCCGCCTGACTCAAGGAATCCCAGTCATGTATCTCTAGTCCTTTTTCTCATGGAAAAGAAAGTGGTAAATGATGCAAGAGATAAAAGGAAACCGAAGAGAATATCAATCAAACTAAAGTTCATCAATTATCTAACGAAAGCAAAGAAACCCAAAAACTTCGTGCAAGATTCACCAAGAAACAAAGAAACAGTCATATATAATATCCAATATCAGAATCAATGTCTCAAACGTGAAAATAAATCGCATGCGGATAAACCATCGCATTGAATCAAAGTCCATGCACAAGATAAGTCTATACAACAAGACAATAATCCAAATGCCATGCGTTGTACGACAAATCCTTCAGAAACTTGCACAAGTCACAAACGAGATAGCAAATAATGATGCAACATTAAGCATCTAATTATATCCTAAAAATAATAATAAATGCGAAGGCACAAAATGCAAACAAGCAATGGAAGGTGGGAATCAAAACCCGGGCAGCACGACACATACAACATGAAAGCATCTGAAAATTGCATCGAAAATGGTATAATTCGACAACAACGGTCTATAAACACCAAAACATGTTCAAGAAAGCCTTAAACAATGTTTAAATCATGCATTTAAACCTCTGTATCGAATTCGGGCAACAACACATGTAAACTTGGAATTAATCAAAAAATGCATCAGACTCGACAAAACTCATCCTCAACGTTCATGGCATGCTTAGATATGTACAAATGAACATTAAATGACACTTAAAAATGGCATGTACATGTGTAATTAAAAACGGGACAACACTATATACATACATGAATGTAAGCGTAAATTTATATCGGAAACAAGAAAATCCACTATTAATGCTTATGAAATGATCAATTATATGCAAGCAAGTGTTAACTGAAAATGAAATCAATATGTACACATGAACATGAATTTCGGACATCAACATTACAATTTTTGAAGTGCTCGAAAATTTGGAATAAAATCAACAGAAATTAGTACCGGTATCCATCAAATATGCAAATAAGTTCGAAAGTGTTACAAGCCGGAATTAATTCACATGTTACGGTGTATTTATAAATTCCGGACAACACTACACACATGTTGATATTCATCGAGAATTGATTAGAAAATCACGGTTTTAAAGCACTTAAACCGAATATCAACATATGGAAGTTTAATCAGAATTTACAAACAGCAATCATCTGTAAAATCGGTATCGAAACCACAATTCCAAGCATGGAAATCACAAACATATTACGCGTTGAAAGTTATTAAAAAAGTTATAAATAAATTCCGATTCATGAGTTTAAGAATTTGTCAAGAAAATAATGAATTGAAATCAATTTACGATGCATAAATCAAACAATCAAGAACAAACACGAATTTCAACGCGTAAGCTCTACATAATTCTCAAACAATTAACCAACTCCATATTTATGAAACATTCAAAATTAATTCAAGAATCATTTTAATCCACAATTCTCAAATAAGCACTTATCATAAAATCAATTATCCACATAAGTGCTTATTTCCTGAGTTCAACCAATTCCTGATTTATTCAACATCAACAATGCAATTAACAATTAATTTCAAGAATTCAAGTAAGTTTCAATTCATGCGATAATCAATTAAGTGCAAATCCTCTTTAATTCACAAAAATCAATATGCAAATAAACAACTAAATCAATTATGGAATCAAGAGGTTTGCCGGAAAATTGAATCGGAGAGGATGAAAAGGTTGCTGGCTGGAAAACACAATTGGAAGACGGAGGAGAGTTTCACTGGAAAATGTGTGAAGTGGCAGAGGGAGTTGCAGCATTACGCCGAAATTTGAATGGAGGGCGACGGTTGGGCGTGTGCGGACGTCTGTGGAGGGGGAGAGGGCGAGATCGCCAGAGCTGCGACGGTTGTGCAGTGGTTGAGGGAGGACCGATGGTGGTTCGGTTTTGGAGGGAGAATGTGAGATTTGAATTTTCTATTCTTCTTGAGTTAGAGATAGTAGAGATGTCTTGGAAAGTGAAATTTAACAAAATGAATCAATTGTTGTGAAAATAGTGAGGCAAAATCAATATATAGTCTTGACAATTGGCCCTTGGTTTGGACCAAGAGAAAGCCCAATCAATTTCTTCACAAAGCTGAATTTTCAGTGTCAACAAATGCAGTGTTGTACCCCAAAATTTTCCCTCCCATTTTATTCAATACATTCTCTTAGGGTTCTCAAATGCTCAAGGTTGCTCAAGAATTGATTAGAAAAATTTTCCTTCTAAGCAATGGACCTATAACTAGGGTTTCATTTTTCTCAAGGAAGTTTGGGTTTATAAGGCCTTAAGTGGTTTTTATGGTTTCTTATAGGTCTCCGAAAATGCTCATACCAAGTTTCATACCTTGCATCACAAGTTTGCTCAGTCAATTGCTCAAATGATTGAAAATCAACCATATTGAACAAAAAGTCAATTATGGTCATCATATAGTCAAACTTCAAGATTTCTGGTCTACATTAAGATTATGAAGTCATATTCATCATTTTATCAAGGGTTGATCATGATTCATCAAAAAAACCCTCAAGTCATCAAAAGTCAAAAGTTACCAAATTAGGGTTTTCTTAAGGAGAAGTCAACTGAACTTTGACCAAGCATAACTTTCACATGATTCATCATATTTTTCTTAACCAAAGCTCATTTTGAAGGAAATTAAATTCTATACAACTTTTTCTCTCTAAGATCAAGTTCAAAAAATACTTCATTTGAGAGATATGGACCAATATATTATAGGTTATTTCAAAAGTCAACAAAAAGACACTTTTTTTCAAGGTAACTTAGATTAATATAAAGTCTTAAATTGAAAAAATGGTCAACAGATAGATTTTAGAGGACATCTTGAGCTTTCAAAAAATTCTGAGATCACTTTCAAATGATAAAAATGGAGAGAGTTATGGCTAGTGCAAGTTGGGAAATTTTGAGCAAATGCATGAAATTAAAAGTGACCAAACTTTAACTTTTGGACTATTGGGTTTATGTTTAAAGATCCAAACATGTTCTACATGCACCCCAAGACTTGTTCATACACCTCCCTTTGGGTTTTATTTATTTATATTTGATTTTTATTTATTTAAAATTCAAAATAAAACAAAATAAGATCAAGGCTTATTATAAGAGTCCAAGCCCATGTTATTCTGACCTAAATTCAACCTATATATTGGATGCATTCAGACATCAAAGGAGGGAGCCACGAAACCTTATACAAGAAATTTCCAGAAATTCACAAAATTACTCAAAACTAGGGCAACCTTAGAACCCTAGTTTCAGCCACCTTCAAAACATACCATCCATTCTAATCGATTCCAGGAAGATCATATGGTAAGGTTGGATCATTTACAACGATCCAAAAGGCCAGAAACACACGAGCATGTATCACCATTTTCATCATTGCATGGTTTTCATATCTTTTGTTTCATTATGTTTTTTTGCATATTAACTTTGCTAACATGTTCATGAGGTTTGATGGTGCAGGAATAACCCAAAGAACGATCCCCATAATGGCCAAATCATGAACCACCATGTTCATACTGATTTGCATTATTTTTTTCATAACTTCTAAACCAATGTGATTCAGCCCAAACTAACCATTCCATTGAATTTGCATACCTCGTTTAGGGGGGGTAGTGTAGCGGTAGAAATGTTCAAACTAAGCCATTGGATTTACTTGACTCGCACAGATCAAAATAAAATTCGCCACAACGCTTTATTGTTTCAAGAGGAATGGGAAAAGAGAGAATAACCCAAAAAAGAGGGGGAGAGAATCTAAGTCCGGGGGTTGTTTATGCAAAGGGAAGGTATTAGAACCCTAAACATCTACGGTACTCCGCATGAACCTCTTTGAAAATCTGTGTATTTTGGCTATAAATGTTGTATAAAAAAATAGATGGTGGAGACGAGAAAAGAAGTATTTTTTTTACAATTTTTGCATCTGCCGCGATTGCATACCTTTAGTGCCTACGTACCACCTTCAATGCAATAGAGGATCAGGGTACTCGTAGTTCACTTTTAAAAATTTTAAAACACAAGTGTGTTGGTTATTTTTAAGTGACAAGACATCATCGTCTCATCCTTATGAATCAAATCATGGAATAGGGTTGTCATATCCCTCTGGTATGGTGCACCGGCTTTCTTCAACCCGAAGGGCATCACTCTGTAACAGAATGTTCCCTAGGATGTGATAAACGTTGTTTTTTCCATGTCCTAAGGAGCCATTCTGATTTGATTACACCCGGAAAATCCGTCCATGAACAAGAATACTTTGAATTTTGTTGTACTATCAACCAACATTTCAATATGTGTTAATGTAAAATCATCTTTTGGACTAGCTTTATTTAGATCTCTGTAATCTACTCACATGCGAACTTTTCCGTATTTCTGGGTGAGTTCTTTGCAATTTCTGCTTGATTGGCGGGCACTCTGGATTTAGCGGCAAATGATGCTCCACAAGATCCCTATCCAAACGCGGCATATCTTGGTGTGACCAAGCAAATACGTCCACATACTATTTCAACAATTCAATCAACTTACTCTTTACATCGGGATGCATCAATGCTCCAATCTTGACTTCCTTCGGATCTTCCTCTGAACCCAAATTGATTGTCTCCAACGGCTCTTTATACGACTGAATGACATTTTTCTCGCGCTCGAGAAGCCCTGAAACCTCTTCTGGAATGTCATCATATTCTTCTTCTTCGGCCACATACACAGGATATCTAAAGTTTGGAGAGGGTTCAGGGTCATTGTATTCAACAGGTTTTTAAATTAATCTGCACATATGATTTATGATTGATTTTAGAAACTGACACATATATCAAGTGATTAAGTAGATTTATTTACAATTATTATTTATTCCAAAAGTGTTTTTTTCCTGATTACCATTTTTCCAAGAAAAAGTAGAAAATAAACACACAATTTGAGAATCAAAGACAACTTTTATCAATGATTTTAATGATCAAAGCAAACAGATAAGCCCATATAATATCAACTTTCACCTTGGGCCGAGTGAAAGTTTTTTTTGAAAAGATTAACAAAAACAAATTACTTTGATATATGAATGCAATAGGGAATATCGATAATGACCCAGTTCTGGACTCTGACTCCATGTGTCACGTAACTTGGCATTTCCTGCTCTTCTTCATCTTCCAAAATAGCATTGATCCTTGAAACAGTTGGATGAAGATATCCTCCGCTGTGAAAGATATCCTGATATTTGCCCAAAGCAGACTTCAACTTCATAATCTCACCTTTAGCATTATTCACAGAAAATCCTAGACCAACTCTATTCTTGTTCACCGAAGGATCAACAATCTGCCCCATACTTTACTAGGGCCATTACGTACAACCTGCTGAGCATCTTTGTATAAAGCCATAGAATTATCATTCTCCCTTACATTATCAACGAATAAGTCTTGGAACTGAGTTCCAACATCATCTTCATCCGCTTCCACAACACTGAAAGAAGATAAATGAGATATTAACAATGCTTGCTCTACATTTATGATAACCACTTTTCCTTCACGCACGAACTTTAGCTTTTGGTGCAAAGTTGAAGTGACAACCCCTGCCTCATGTATCCATGGTCTTCCTAGTAGACATTGTAAGCGGGCACAATATCCATGACTTGGAAAGTAATATGAAATAAGTGCGGGCCTACATGAATAGGAAAATCCACTTCCCCAATAAAAGACTTCCTTGATCCATCGAATGCTTTTATAATTATGCCACTTGGGCGCATTGGAGCTCCTTGATACTTCAGCTTCATCAGCGTGCTCCTCATTATGACATTTAAGGCAGACCCACGATCAATCATAAAATTTGACAGCAAATCGTTCTTACAATTCATGGAGATATGGAGAGCTAAATTGTGATTCCTTGATTCGTCAGGCAATTCGTTATCACAGAAGCTTAGGTTATTATAGGATGTAATATTTCCTACCACACTGCTGAGTTGGTCCAGCGACATATCACTTTCCATGAAAGCTTGATATAAAACACTTATCAATGACTCCCTGTGAGCAGAAGAGTTCATCAGCAACGTTAGAATAGATATCTTTGATGGTGTCTTTAACAATTGATCTATGATCCTGTAGTCGCTCATCTTAATAATCTTTAATATATCATCCACCTATTTCTCCAGAGTAGCACCACTGGATTCCCCTACTTCTTTCTTAGTTTCAACTCTTTCAATAACCTTCTTATCAGCACTATCATTTCCTCGAATAACAGGTGCGAACACACGACCACTGCGGGTCACTCTACTGGTTTCAACAATATTCTCAACATCGGACAAAGGCTAGATGGGAACTTCCACACCATTCTCTAAAATTGTAGCATTGTATTTGTACGATACGACTTTTTCTGATTTTTAAGGAACTGGACCCGACAAGCAAATTACTACTGGAGCTACAACTGGCTTGCTACAGTATTCAACCTCGATAGGGGCGGGATCATTGAAACAAGGCACAATTATGTTCATACCTTCTTGAGAATATTTGGGCACCACATAATCATTGCTGGAGAACATATCTTCATCTGAGGAAAAGAATTCAACCGCAGAAGCATATTTATCATCCGACACAGTATCAGCCAGGAAATCTTTAATCACATTAATCACATTGTAATCATCTCTATGTCTTGAAACTTTGATGGTAATTATCCAAGAACAACTGAATACCTCTTCTCACAATGGAGCAACCTCGAGAATCTCTGCAGCAAATCCGGCAAGATCCATAATGGTGTTCTACTTGACCATCCATGTGGTAGAAGGTAGCGTGCAACTGCACCAAATCATCCTTCATATGGTTCACGTCAAAGATCCGGAATTCTCCAGGACGTACAAAGACCATGTTTACTTCTTCCTCGTATTATGCCGTAGGCATAATTATATGAATGAGGCATTCATCCATCATTTCCTATAAATCAACCTTTATCTTATCACACCCTTGTATATCAGTACTGCGGATACCACAACCAGCATGGTCATGCGTATAGTAACTAAACTCGCAAAGGTCAGTGTGCATCTTTACCAAGTCACTTCTGACCAGGTTGATATCGAAAATATGGAAGTCCCCCGGAAAACCAACAACCATGTTGACATCATTTGTTCCTCGATGATTTGGCAAAGGATTACCTTTTATATTAGGGACGATATCTTTAAAGGACCAAAGGCCATATCTCACCATTTTTTGTACCTCCGATTTCAGAGGATAACAGTTTTCCACATTGTGCCCTGGTGCACCCTGATGAAAAGTGCATGTCTGATCTGCCTTATAATACTAAGGCAAAGGTGGTGGTATTGCAGGGGGTGGCCTGGTCTGAACCAACTTTTTCTGAATCAATGCTGGGAGTAACTCTGCATAAGTCACATAGATAAAGTCAAAAGCCTCTCTCCTCTAATTCTGCCCTTGATTTCCCTGAGGGGTTGACCTTTGATAAGCCACTATGGTCGGAGCCCTATTGACAACTGGAGTTACCGAAGCAACCTGTTAGTGGCGCTGATGATTTATTCTAGGAGGATTAACCCTTCTCTCTTGAATAACAACATTTGTCTCTCCTTCTTTCTTTTTAGCAAACCCGTATGATGGTTTCTTCGTGCTGCCAGAATTTTCATTTCTTGTCAAGTGACTCTCTCTTACAGCTTCTTCCAAACGGGCATACATGCCCACCATCTGGGTAAAATCACTTCACGTACTAGCCACTATTCTTTCATAATAGAAAGCACCTAGAGTCTTCAGAAAAATATTCACCATCTCTTTTTCTTCCATTGGAGGGATCACTTGGGTGGCTACTTCACGCCATCTCTGTGCATATTCCTTAAATGACTCTTTGTCCTTCTGAACCATTGCCTTGATTTGATCACTGTCAGGTTCCATGTCCATATTATATTTGTACTATCTAATAAATGCTTCACCCAAGTCGTTGAAAGTATAAACATTGGCACTATTCGGGCTCATGTACTATTTCAATGTTGCACCAGTCAAACTGTCTTAGAAGAAGTGAATTAACAGGGGTTGATCATAGGTGTGAGTAGACATCCTTCTCACATACATCACTATGTGAGCACGATGAAAAATATTGCTCTTGTACTTCTCGAATTCCGGTACTTTGAATTTTGCAGGTATTTTCACATTTGGTACCAAACATAGATCATTCACATTCTGCCCAAACAAATCTTTTCCTCTGAGGGCCTTAAACTCTTTCTGCATCTTATCAAACTGATCTTAAAAATCATCCATTCGATCGTAGACACCCAAGCTTTCACTTGGTGGAGGAATAGGGCGATAAACTTCATCATTAGCAAATGGTACAGCATTCACCGAAGGACGTGCAACATAGTGAATCTCATTTCTAGAATCAGGAATAACATGCACCACAAGAGGTGCAGGAGCAGCAGCAGTCTGAGAAAATTGAGCAACCTGAGCATCTTGATTATAACCTTCTGGCATGAATTTCTCTTCCATTACCGATGGATAACCCTGAGGCATACGATTCTGAACAAAAGTAACTGGAGTAACAAAAACAAGAACTGTCGGAGCTTTAGAAGTAACCGTTGTCTGTTGAGGTTGAGCAAGTGGTGGCCGATTCTGAGCAGCCACCAACGATTCCATCAAAGCAGTGAGATTGGCCATACCAGCCTTTAGAGCAGTAACTTTTTTGCATAACTCGTGATTCTCTTGTTCTAGATTATCCATCTTCCTTCTGAAATATACCCGAGTATTGTATTGGGGAGACAACTTGCTGAATGAAGTAAAGAAGCTCAATAAGACACCTGGATATAAACAAAAATGCAAGAAGTATGTAGAATATGATGCATGATATGCAATGCACATGATTTATTTTATCATTAATATTTCAACTAACTCAAAGATTTGTAGACAATTTGTAAATATTAAAGTACTAACACATTTGAAATACTAAAAATATTATTATAATAACTTCAAAACAGATTACAAATTTTTTAGTACAAGTTTCAATAATCCCAAGTACAAGATAAGATGCAAAAATCTAATATCTTAAGGAAGCGATGATGATGAAGATCACTCCACACACTAACGTTTCACTGTGAGTCTTGTAATATGAGCCTTCAACCGCTTGTTCTCTTCTACATACCTGTTGGTGACCTCCTTCCAATCAGAGTTAGGAAGTGAGCAACTAGGTCTTGACTGAGCTCTAGAGGAAAATAAATTTTCTTGCCTCTCCATCGTCTCTATAGAACGACTCTCAAGAATCTCGATCAGGTCATCTTTCTCCTTCAGGTCTGCTCGGTAGGACACCTCTAAAGTCTGACACTTTTTCTTCCAAGCTTCCTTTTCCTGCTGCATCCTGACTAGGGAAAGCTGAAGCTCTTCCACATCATCTAATAGGGGAGGAGTTATCTTCACAAATATATCAGGCATGGGTGCTTCACAGGAATATGACATCTTCAACTGGATGGCTCTTTCTTGTACCCAATGAAGATAAGGCTCCAAAGAAACAACCCCTCTAGGTCCCAAGTCCTTCCTACTCTTCATGTGACTATGATGCCAAGCCTTTGCAATCTCCTCTTTAGCTTCCTTATGAACCTTTCCCTCTTTAAGGAAGAAACCACTCATATGAATACTATTTGGTTTATCCCTCATCGGATATCTAAGTTATCATCGTGCAAGAACAAGATTGTAGTTAATTCCTCCATTTGTACCAAGAAGAGGTACATTGGGGAAACTACCACAACTGTCAACAATCTCTACATCATGGTAAGCCTGATGATACCGAACAATATCTGAATGAGTGAGGTCCATAATCTTTGGAGCCTAACGAGGCTTCTTCCTGACATTCCAGAAAGCATCAGATCAAGGTAAGTGAGAAATAAACCACTGAATAACAAAGGCGTACAACAAATGATCATCCTTCCATGATAAGAATCCCGAAGATGAATAGAGTAATAAGCATCACCCAATAATGTAGGGACTGGGTTCCCAATCATAAAGATCCTGATGGTATTGATATCCACCAATTTGTCGATATTGGGAAATAAGAATAATCCATAAGCGAGTGGAGCAAAGATGGCCTCAAAAGCAACCATACTTTTCATCCTAGAAAAGTAGCAAGCTTTCTCCAATAAGAACTGAGCGGGTAATCCTTTAATCCCTCCTTTGGTAGTCATGTGGGCTTCAAACTCAGACTTCCCCAAATGGATCAAAGCAGCAAGATCATGGGATTTTGGCTTCCCCTCTAAACCAGTAGAAGGAACACGATCGGTAATAGGTAAACCCAGTAGATAAGAATACTCTTCCAATGTAGGCATCAACTGATAATTAGGGAAAGTAAAGCATCGATACATTGGATTATAGAACTGAACTAAAGTTGAGATAATACCCTCCTTCATTCTGAGCTTCATAAGAGAAATGATGGACCCATACTTTCTCCTAAAATCTGTAGAACTATCGATCTCAAGAATCAGACTCATCAACTCATCTATCTTGGGATCTTTGAAACTATACTTCTTAGTCTTTCTTTTTCCATAATCCATGGTCAAAAGTACTTGAGATATTTACAAAGAGCCAACTTTAAGTCCCTTGAAACATGATGTTTTAAAAGATGCTCATAGGTGCATGAATGCATGATGCAACAATCACATACAAGATCACAAACATAGGGTTCATAGGTTCAAAGTCACGAGCTTGAGGTTGAAGGTACTACCCACAAGGTATGGTCTAAAAGTTTATCACCTGTCGAACAAGGTTCTAAGAGGTTCCCTGAGTCTACATCCTTCCTTCGGATATTACAAATGTCCCGATTGACTCGGTAATAAGTAATATTCTTAAGAAAAACTCGTCTGAGTGTAGTATCGCGTGACAACCATTTCCAGATTACTCCGTCATAACCTCTGCACCACACCTAAAAGGCCAAGATGGGTTAAAGGTTTTACGGTTCTTAGTTTCAGCAGGCTCCCGGGTCGAAAGCAGTACGTCTTCCCGAACCTTTAGTGTCTACGTACGACCTTCCGTACAATAGGGGATCAGGTAAACAAAACTTCAAACATATGATATTCCAAACACATAGAGGCTACGGAAAGAGTTTCCACCCAAAATTCCAAAGAATCCCTGATTAAAACTCAAACCCTAGTTTTGCACTCTGCATTAGGAGATAGCTAATCAAGCTTCAAAACACTAGTTCCACTAGGCATCATGAGAGAATCCTTAAACAAAATTGATTCCAATGATGATAAGAGACTTATGCTTCAACACTTGTCTCATCTAGACCCCAATAACTCCAACTTGGACAAAACCCTAATTTTGACTGATGAATCAAAAGGATGTGATTCTCCTTATAAACAGCACAATACTCAATCTTCTGATGATCCAATGAGGTGGATAAGATATCTTGAGATATGTGATACCTTTGGGCTTGAAAGATCCAGAGTGAGTTTTAGATAATAAGGCTTTCCTTGAGCAACTTGTCAATACAATCAACTTCCAAAGCTTGGGGAAAACTTGATAACCAAAATACCTTGATCCCATCACAATGTATGAATGTAATGCAATATGATGTTTATGATGAAACATAAGCCTAAAAATTCTGAAATCAAGAGGGTAAATTTTGGGGTACAACAGCTTCCCCTATTCAATTATCTTTAACCGGATAAGTGAGAAAAGTGACAACTTTCGAGCGTTCAGAGTTGAAGATGATTGAATGCAAAAGAACCCGAAAATTTACACTATTGAAGAAAAAGCAAATCCCCCAAAGAAAAATAATGTCAACAGACGCGGGATTAAGAAGATACCAAACGAAATTGGATTTAGCAAACAGAGGGTTTAATGAACATTGGACCTCCCAAGACGTGTTCCAGAATGAAATTGTAACACGAATTTAAATAAAATTGAAGCAGAACTAAAACTTAAAAGAGTAGACGAAACTAAAATTTAACATAAATGTGCCAGGATAAAACTGGACCATGAAAAGGGGTGAGACAAGACTCGAACCACAGAGAATATGCGAAACTAAACTCTGGAAAATTACGCGGGGTAAGGTGGCTAGAGTGCGTGATTCTAGGAGAACCTGCTAATCTCAAACTAAGATAGACAGTATGAAGGAACTGAAAGAATCCCAAGAGTGAGGAACAAAACAAGATGAAACTAGACCCATAAAAACTAGTTAGACGAAACTAAACTAGATGAGTACCAAGACGAAACTAGATTTCACGCACGGGTAATGAGGCAAAAATTGACCCATAGCAAAAGTGATGAGAGTGCATATTTCTCAGAGCACCTGCTGGTCTCTTACCAATGGATAAACAGTAACAAAAACTGATAGAAGAATCCAAGGAACAAAGGAGACTGATTTCAACCATAGACACAATACGAACATTGCAAAGAGACTTGGTAAACAAAAATCGATAAAGGGTCCAAGGTATGAAAACAAAACGAGGCGAAACTCGACTCATTATAACTAGTTAGACGAAACTGAACTAGATGGGTACCAGGACGAAACTGGATTTCATGCACGGGAAATGAGATCGAAACTCGACCCAAAGCAAAGTGATGAGAGCGCACAACTAAAAACCTACTGAAAGCGAATATCAGGATGAAACTGGTATTTGAAAGGTAAAATCAATAAACAACAGAATGAGTCGGTGAGGGTAATGAAGACTAAACCCAAGAAGACTGTGCCAGGGAAAAATTGGACTACACTCAAGAGTAGACACTCAACCAATCAAATGATTAACATCAAAAGGATATTTGTATGGGGTGAAATTGATATAGTAAGGATGAAGACCTCGCTGGGGATATAGTCTGAAGATTTAGCAAATTCACTAGGGGAAACAGAAACAATAATAGCTTATGTTGTGATGCATGTTTGAATTTTTTTTATAGCGCAATGCTCCATATAATGGAAATTCTACGCATTTTGGTAGATGCAATGTAATGATGCATGTTTAAAATGCTTCACTGGGAAATGGCCAATCGAGAAGCCAACAACCAAGAAGTCAGAATCTGACAAGACTTGCAAAAATAAATTTCAAAATCTGCTGGAGAAAAGAAGATATAAGGAACCACTGGGGAGAAACCCTTGAAGAGCTGAAACTCCGTGGGGAGTAACAATTGAGTAACTAGTAGAAACGAGCTACAAACACTAAGAGGAGTTTCAAAAATAAATTGCAAACTCTGCTGGAGAAGATCGGGTCAAAACTGATCAACCTCAAGAAGGAATGCCAAATGAAGATTAGGCGTTGTGGGAGAAGATCAGGGCAAGACTGTAGCTTCTGAAGGAGAATGCTAAATAGAAATCGGTTGTTGCTGGAGAAAATCAAGGGAAGACTGTAATCTCTGGAAAAGACAGCGTGCAACCGTGTTAAGGATGTTACCAAGATAACAAACCAGATGTGGGAATCAAAACCCTTGCTTGGGAAACTTCCATCGAAAAGTCCTCTACTGTTTGTCGAAGATTAACAAAATCTCAACTAATCAGCCATCACGACTACACTGAGGATAAGGAAAGATCCTTAAATAAGGATTCTGCAAGCAACAAAT
Source organism: Vicia faba (assembly GCA_948472305.1). Taxonomy (NCBI): domain Eukaryota; kingdom Viridiplantae; phylum Streptophyta; class Magnoliopsida; order Fabales; family Fabaceae; genus Vicia; species Vicia faba. Next base: position 183,130 of record CATIWC010000653.1, on the reverse strand, counting down.
TAGATGGAAAACAAGAGATCAGGATGAGGAATCTCTGATTGGCAACTCTGCTAGGGACTTGAAACTTCTTCATACTTTGAATTCTCATCTAAGCATATCCATTGGGAACATGAGATGTCTTCAAACTTGAAGTCTCAGAACGAATCCTTTTTCTTGAAAAATATTTATGGGCAACAAAACTCTGCTGAGGATACAAAACTCCACTGAGGATACCAAACTCTGTCGGGGAGTATTTTTATAGGGATAGGAGATACAAAACTCTAAAGGTGGCAGCCCCTGCTGGGAATGCTTCTGCCATGGATTTCTTCATAAAGAACCCGACTTCCAGGGATTAAAGGAACCTTGGATATGAACTCATAAAATAGACCATGAAGATAGTCAAACAGTATCGACTTTACTTGGGAAATGGAAATCTCAGCCAACATAAACCCTACTGAGGATGATAAAAGATTATTTTTATATTAAATTCCCCAAGTCACAACCTAGATGGGAAAACGAGAATTTCTGAATGCAAACTTCAATGATAATTGAAATAGGAAGGTAAACTCCACTAGGAATAGTCTTTATTAAGAAACGAGATAATGCTCATCCAAACTTGGTTGGGGAATGAAAGTATCCAAAAAAACTTATCGGCCTCGAGAATCTTTCACATGACAATGCTGAGGAAAACTAACTCTACAGGGAATTCCCTATTCCAGCGTTCAAATGTTACAGGTAAGACTCTTGGATGAGTGCTGACAAGCTGCAACTTACAGAGTGAATGGCAATTCCTTGAGAGGGCTTCATGGGATTCGTTCCATCATTGATATTCTACCCCATAGTCATGGAAATTTGAGAGATAGATCGTCAACATGGTTTCCCCAGATTGGTGAAACGAAAAAAAACAATAACTACAGGTCGAGCCCTGATAAAACTTTGCAAAAATAAATTGCAAATTACGCTAGAGAAGATCAAATCAAAACTGACTTTTGTTTGATAACTGGTCAATTTCTCATTGGGGATAACTTCCTGGGGAGAATACTGCAAAAAATAAATTGCAGTGCAGAAGAAATCTTGACCTATGTTCCACCTCTTAACCTTTTAGGGAAAAGATCCAATATCTCCTTCCAAAGATAAAATAGAACCTTGTTGGGAGCTGGGACCTTCTGATGTAAGTCCTTAGTGAAAGCGATTTTGACTGGGGAAATGTGAAAAATCTTAAACAAAAGAATTCTAACCAGACCACCCCGAGGATACTACCGCTAGGGAGTACCAATCTTTAGCTGGGGAAGAGGAGGGTATCTTTGAACCATAAGCTTGAGGTTCAGAACTCGCCTAAGGAAATATTTCAGCCATACTCTATCACTAGGGATAAAGAGCCCTTATACTTCTAAGGATATGAAGATCCATGATGGGGTAAGCGATCTTACAAAAAGAACTCTTGTCAGGAATGCGAAGTTCTTCGTATGAGAAACTCAACAAAATACGCTACTGCTGGAATACGAGGATCTTCGGCTCCACTGTGGAATAAGGATGTGCTTCAATCAGAACGAAATCCTACTATGATGCTCTATCCTAGGGCTAGAAACCATAATAACGTACTATTTTGGGGAAGCAACACTTATCAACATCCAGGATTGAGATCTATTGGGAAAAGAGAGAATCTGTGAATAAGTACTTTCGATGAAATGACTCTAATAGAGAAATGAGCATTCCTGAATAGTAGATTTCCTAATAAGGAAACTTCATATGGGAAATGGGGATTTTGAATAAGATATCTCCGAAGGAAGCTCCGCTAGGGAGACGAGAAATTTGGCATAAGAGATCTTAGACAAAGGTCTTCACTCGGGAGATGAAATAAACCTCAACACAAATAGTTGGGGGAATGAAAATTCCTGATTACAAGATCTCCAATAAGGCAGCTCCGTTGGGGAATGAGAAATATTGGACAAGAGATCCTCATAAATAGCCTCCTCTGAGGAAGTTAGATGATGCTCCCATGACTTCGCTAAGAAACATAACAGACTTGAATAGTCTTTATTGGGAATGATAAAAGATTTTCAACATAACGAACTTCAAACCATGCTTCTGCTACAGAGATTAGAGAATTCTTGAACAAGAAATATTTATGAAGTGACTTCACCGGGGAACAGGAGAAATGTCCAAAGGAACTCTCCACTTCAACTGGGGATGAGAACACTCCACTTTTACTAGGTGATACTGGGAAGACAAAACTTTAAGCACTTGGAGGATAAGACTCTCTTAATCTGAAATTCCAACTAGTCAATCTTTAAAATTCTCCGCTTGGGGAGATTTAATAGAGAGCAATAGAAACTTCAAATCTCAGTAGAAACCCATGATTAATCTCAAATAGATTTGGTATTCTTGAAGCAACTTCATTGGGGAATAAGAAGATATTCAACCAAATCTTCAGTCAGGGTCAAGATACTCTACTCCGAAGAATAGATATTCTTTTACGAACACAAACATTTTAGATTTACCAGGGAAAGGAAAATCCATATCAAAAGATCATAACTTCAGTCAAAAGACTTTTTGCTAGGTGATATTGGGAGACAAATCTTTATGCATCCGGAGAACGAGACTCTTTTAATCCAGAATTCCAATTGGTCAATCTTAAAATTTCTAATTTGGGAAGACTTACTTGGGAGAAGTAGAAACTTCAGCGTTGCTTCGGAGGAAATGATCCATGTTAAGGATACTTTAATCACCTTGAAAAATGTTGTTCTGGTAATGGTGAATTACACAGATAAACAAAGAAAATGATAACTTCTGTGAAATAGACCACTGAACGTGCCTCAAGCATAGTGTGACAAATTTGTTGGAGAGGGTCCTTTTGACTTGAGATAATCCACCCTAGATTATTCGAGCTATGAATAATTCTCTGACACAATAGGCCCATGGAGAGATTCGTTGAATCTCGACGTAAATGCTTCATGATTGACTAACCTTTGAAGAGATTCTCTTCGAGAGGACTTCCCAAGATCTATGCTGAAAATGGCACTCCTGACTTCAGTTGGAAATAAATATCTCAACTACTGATGAAGGAACAACAATACCAGGACATAAAATTCTGATGAGCTAAGGATAACAATCCCGACTTCTTGTCATGCTTTTCAAATTCACAAGTTGTTTATCCCGAGAGTAGACTTAACTTGATCAAATCTGAGGTGGAGAAATTCCCCTGCATAATGTCTTGCCCTAGTCTGTAGGGTTATTAAAGAAATTTCCTTGAAAGGACTTCCAGAGATCTATACCATCCAGATAAACTGCCCCAGTGTTACAAACTTTGAAACACGGCTTCCGACTACTTAAAATTAGAAGTGGCTTCAATAAATTTTAGGTAACGGACCCTGATCACTCCTCAATTTGAGAGATTTGTCGAATCTTGACATAACTGCCCCGAAAAATTGACGATACTTTAAGAGTCAGTGTATCTTGACTTGATTGCTCCAGATTAGCGAAATCTTAGCAAATCATTTCCTTACCTCATGCTCACAGAGAAACGAGAAGCTCACAGAGTTTGGAAGATAACACCTTCTCAGGATAATTGACTTACGTCTTCGAAACAAGCTAGTACACAATCATACTTCTCAACTCAAACTACTTTGCATACAAGCAGATGCTTGAAGAAAATCATCCTTCGGGACCAACTGGAAATGATACACCATTGCTTAATAGAGACTTATGGGCCGACAAAATTTCCGCACAATCATCAAATAAATAATTCTTGATCAATCTCTCATACCAATCTTCTTCAATTCAAAGGAGTAGCTAGAAAGCATGCCCCAGATTAAGATCATTCTTTTCAACAGATTCCTGAAGCAATTCGTCCCTAAGGATAATCAAACTATTCATTTGATGCTCATTTTGCAAGATCGCTTGATGTTAAGTACTTTTTCATATGCAAAGGATGTTTTATCCTATGAATGATAAATCTAATGCAAATCATATACTTGTCTTGAAGTTCGAAAACTTTTTATTAAAAAGATGTTGAAACATTAGAATTTTTTCTATACAAAGAAAGTAAAAAGGGAGTGATACCAACTCAAAAAGTTTTTAACAAGTCTCCTAGGAGTCAGGTTACCATATTCTCGTAACAGTTTTACTTTCGAATTAACCCATGCTTCAATTAGGACTTTTAAGGGTTGTAACGTTTCCTGGTTCACGGTTTAAAAAAAAAGTTTTCAAGGCTCAAAATTATTTGGTGCCCTCCCATTATCCATGATATTCTCCAGTACTACATTCAGTTAACTTGATACGAGCACTCATCTCTCAAAAGAGTTCATGATGGTTGAGGAACCACAACGATTTCTTGGACCTGACAGTCACTTAACCTTTGGTTTTTTGGGTTTTCGATCACACTACTTTTCTTTTGATGAGGATTCTTATTGGATAATCCTTTTCTGCCTTTCGGGATTTTCAAATTCTTTTTCACTTTCCCTAACTTTTTCCTGGACAAATTCTTTTGAATTTTAATTTGGGAGTCCAGCGGGATGCCCTAACTTTTGCCTAAGCGACTTGTTTTCAAGTTTCGACTTAGTGGGGCTTTTTTGTTTCTTACTTATTCATTTTTCCCTTTTGAACAAGTTGTGTGACCCTAAGTCTTTGAACTTTTCGGAATAAAAGTGACTGCCTCATTCCTTGGTTGGCGAGGGATAACCATTATTATATTGATTCGATCTCGACCTCAAGATTTTGTGAGGAAATAAGCATTGTGGTTTTGATCTTTTCCCGTCCTCATAACGCGAGGGATAAAATGTGGTGATCCTCAGATAGGACATTCCTTCTGAAATTTGAATGCTCGATCAGATTAACTGAAAATCTACCCTGCCCCGGGTTAAAAATAAAGGTTTTTAAAACAGAAAAGAAAATCCTACTTCGAAGGCTCAAAGGGGTTAAAGAGGGTCTATCTCCCTTATATCTCTGGTGTTTAGGGATTTGAAACAAGGTGTGGTACGGTGGGAGAACTGACTTGGGTGTTTTGCGTTTGTGTTTGCAAATGTTGCGGTTTAGCAAGAGTCGCCACTGACTTTTCTTTTATCCAATAAGGAAAGGTAAAAAAGCACAGGAAATACCTTTAGAGATGTTTTCTTGAGTTCGGGGGGTAGATTATGAAAAGGGAAGGTATTAGCACCCTTTTCACCCATGGTTTTCCATGGGCTCTTAGTTACTTGCTAGATCACTTGCTCTTTGTTTGAATGTGTGCTTGTGATGTGGGTTTTGAAATTACTTTGAAAATGTGACTTTGTAATGATTCTCGTCTCTATAAGAATGCGTACAAAGTGTTGTTTTGAAAATAGTTCAAAGAGGTGTTTGTGGGACGTGTTTTTGAAAGTGATTTTGAAAAGGGTTTCCTTTGTAATGGCTCTCGTCTCTATAATAACGCGTACAAAGTGTTGTCTTTTGAAAATGCTTCAAAGTGAGAGTGTTGGTGTATAAAATGTTTTTGTTGTGAGCAAGCGAGCAACTAGGAGCAAATCTACCTACTCAAAAGGTCTTAATTGTTCTTTTCCTCCTCCTTTAGATGTTGCTATCTTACCATTGTTTTGGTAAGAAGCCCCATCGTTGGATGCGAAGGGACGGACGTTGGGACGTTTGTGTATAGTCATAGAAGTCAACCCATGGAACGTTTTAGCAATGTAGTGTTAGGGACTAGATCGTTTATCGAAGGCAACATCGAGGGTCATCGAGGGACTACGATCTTTTTTATCGAGGATCTTTTGCTAAAACGCTAATGTTCGAGGGACATGACTAATTTACGATAAGCAACAAGTGAGATTACCCTAAGGGTGCTAGTGTGCAAGTGTCTTTGATTGCATGCATTTAGTCTTTATTAGGGTTATCTACTTGTTGATTTTATCTTGCCATATACACCCTAATTACTAGCATTTACATTCGAAAGCGATAAATTGCATAAATGTAAAGTCCTATGCTATTACAATATTTGGGGGATGGGGGTACATATTTACGAATGGGGATTGCAAATAAAATTAAATCCTAAATTATTATTACAACCATATTGAATCGATAAGAATGTACAAAATATGTAAAATGTACTTGTTTTATTTTAAGAAAATATTTTTGATCTTTTGTTTTAAGAAATAAAATAAAGCATGTAAAAATAAAAAATGTTTTTGGTGTCTATTGATTAATGAAATAGAAAGTAAAAGTAAAAATAGTGAGAAAAAGAAAAATAGAATCAGCATATTGCTGACTAAAGGAAGTCAGAAGTTCTGACTCTGGCGTGCTGCAAAACAGATATCCTGTTAGTGAAAAATGGGTAAAGTCAGAAGTTTTGGGCCCGCTGGGAACGAGGTAGTTTTCAGAAGTTCTGATACCACCGATAACAAAGCAGATTTCATAAGTTCTGATACCACTGGCAAGACTTGGTCTCCCTCTCCATGTTAGTCAGAACATCTGCGACTTGGTCATTTCTCAACAAAATAGAAGATGTGCATGTGACAGTTATGGCAGGTGTCATAGTGTTTCAGAAACAAGAAATATCAGAACTATAAATCAGAGGCAAGTATGAATTTGCTAATCCTAATTCTGAGTTCTAATTTCTTCAAGAAGTTATGAACTGATTTATTCACTACTTAGGTAGGTAGATGCATGAAACCACATAATATGTACAACATCAGAAACATGATATCTACATTGTATCTTTGAACATGAAAATCTGGTAATGCTTAAGTAATATGGTGAGAGTCACCAGAAGCTTACCTTGCAGCTGGAAGAGATTCTGTGAACCGGAGTTAACCTCAACTCTGATGATGTTCTGAACAGCTTCTTCACATACTCAGCAGGCTGGAAGTTTTCAACTCCTGGAACAACAAAGGGGTGATGTTCTGACTTCTTTGAGGTGGAGGTGGATGGAGAGTTTATGGTAGTATGAATACAAAAGTTAGGGCAGTTTCTAATATGTGAATCAGAAACTGTGTGGATGGTTTTAGTCAAGAAATACTTGAGAACAAATGGAGTCTGAATGAAAGGAATAAGAAGTTAACAGGTTTTTTATGTTGTGTTTACAGTTCTTGGACTCTTAGAATTTTGGCAGGGGTTCAAGGCTTTTCTTTCTCAAATTTTCGACCCGTTTTACTGCTTCCAGTGGCTCTCAATTTATAGGTAAAAATATCTTGTAGCCTGGAGAAATAAAAAATATAGCCATCATATGCGTTGACGTGTTCTTGCAGCAAGTTCAAACAAGTATGGTTCAAGGCACAAAGTAAGGTTGTTAACAACTTTCAGTCGTTCCTATGCTGGGTTTGTAAGCAGGAATTAAGGAAAAGTAACTTCCAAAGCAAAAGTAACGCATGGGCCCAGCATATTCTTGTATAAGAGTTTGCTTTTCCAAGACAGCAATGGTACTTTATGCCACACGTGGGGAAATCCTTTGGATAAAGACTCAAAAGTGGTTGTGAATATTAAATGAGCATTAAATGATGATGAGATTTATCAAATCAGAAATCCTTCCATGTGAAACTTTGTCTTATTTTTTATTTCTGGATCAGAAGTTCAGCTTCAGCATAGCTTATAATAGACATCCAATCTTCTGATCCTTGTATCTCCTGGTTCCAGCATGTTCTGAAGAAGCTCTCATATTTTCCAGGAAGCTTACAGCATGCTTTGTAACCTTCTTTGAATTGTGTTGTACCCCAAAATTTGCCCTCTCATTTATCAAGACTTTTCTCACAAGATTCTTTTGACTCAAGACTGGATTAGGGTTTGGTCAGCTCAAGGCATATCATCTTGCACTGATGACCCAAAATTAGGGTTTGATATTGCACAAGGATTTTTGGACTATCAATGCTTCATGTGACTTTTAAACATCATTATGGAACCCCAAGATTACTCATGTCAAGTTTCAAGCCTTGGATCACACTTTTGCTCAGTCAATTGGACAGTTGACCTAAAAATCAACTATATTGGGGGAAAAGTCAACCATGGCCAATTTATAGTAAAACTTCATGATTCTTGATCCACATCAACTTTTTAAGCTTATATGTATCGTTTGGTCAAGTTTGGATCACAATTCCTCAAGAAATTTGATCAAATCATCAAAAGGGCAAAATGGTCAAAAATTAGGGTTTTGACTGAGGAAGGGTAATTTTTGTTTTTTGACCTAGCAAATGACTAATTGAGTTAAAGCATGATTTCAAGGACTCAATTGCATCATCTTGACCTAATGGCATGGTCCAAAACATTGCAATATCATTGGATTAACAAATGAAATTTGTAGTCAACTGATCAAAAGTTAACTGTATACTGAAAAGTCAAACTTTGACTTTTTGGTCAAAATCAAGTGCCAAGTTTCACAATTCTTCAAAAAATGTCAAAATGTGAAACTTGTTCATCAAGAAATCCAAGTTTTAAGATTAGGGTTTGAATTTGAAATTTTTCTTAACTTAGAAAATTTTCTAAGTATAAAAAAAAATTTTTTTTCTCAACTTTAGGCCATGTTTTCACCATGATGCATAATGATTCAAAGAAAGTTCCCAACATGAAAGTTGTAGATATCCATGAAATCTACAACTTTTATTCACACACTTTTCCCTAAAGAGACTTTGATCTCAAGATATAAATTTATGAATACATGCTTATGAACTAAATTACTTAGTGAAATTTTGCCCTAATTTAGGCAGGTTTTGGACCCAACTTCATGGCAATTTTTCACCTAGTTCCAAAAGTTATATCAAAATTCATTTCAAATATGACTTATATATAACATTGAAAGCTTTACAAAATGTCCAAGAAATCCTCAAGATCGTTTTTTAGTACAGAGAATCGAAGAGATGAAGTTGGCCATTTCTCACTTTTTGTCCAAGCCATTTCATGAAGAACAATTTTCCAATCAGTACCTATGCTACCTAATCCATGCTTTACAGGTCACAAACTTTTCCCTCACTCCTTAATTTAATGCTTACTCAGTTGACAAAGCTTTAATCCATGCCCTAGAGCCATTATCCAAGTTGTAATTCCATAAAGTGACCATTGTCATTTTGGAAAAGTTCCACTTTTGCAAACTTTACAAATCTTGAGCATTGAACCTGTCCCCTTGGAACATACAAGTACCATAGACCTAAGGCAACTTGTATAGAACAGATACCAACCCTAAGCAAGCCAGTACAAACATGTAAAGCTTTGTGTTGTCACTTTGCTTCAAAAGAAAGAAAGGTGGCCAAAAGTCTATAACTCACAAACCTGTGGAAGAGTTGACTTAGGACCTTCTCCATACTAATATACAAACATAACATAACACAAGACACGATTAGTTAAGGCCTGAATCACTCCCAAGCTCAAAAACACCAGAAAACTGTCAAACTTGCAGTTTTTGGCATAAGCATACCAATCTCTCATTTGGCTCGTGTGTTTCCAGTTTTTATCATCAAAGCACCTTACCTACTTGATATCAAACCAATCCAGACCTTCATCCTTGTACTGTAACCTCTTATCCATCATCTTCCATTTTTGTTTTCAAAGCTTGCAGGTTGACTTGGCCAAGGAGTTCCAGGAACTTTCAGAGCAAGGCAAGGGTTGGAATACATTCAGGGAAGTTCAAGGAAGCTCAAGCAAGCATCAGGCCTCCATCAAACTCACTCCAGTTCCATCCATGATTCCAACAGAAAGAGGTAAAATCTCAAACTCTGTCTCCTTGTACAGGCAACCATTGGCCATGATTTGTGAATAAATAATGTAGTCCTCATTACAACGAAACTGTACATATCTTTATCTTGCATTGATTTTACTTGAGTTAAGAGAATTTGGAACTTGAAGTTTCTGAAAATATTAGGTTTAAATTTAGGGCCGTTAAAATTCTTTCTGACCTTTGATTATTAGTTCACATAACTCATATGGTTAGAATCGTGAGATCAAGTACTACAACTTTCATGTTATGAGTTTTCATTTTCATGGAAGAATGAGAGAGTTACGGGATGTCTGGCCAAGCTTGAGGAAGAAGACGAAGTACAGGGCAAGGACTTGTTTCATGTTATATTATTTTTCCTTTCCTTAAGACAATGGATGTATAGCCACCCCAGTGGAAAAGTAGCGCGCTGGTGAGACCCATGTCCTGGGTTCGAACCTGGGCGCTATTTTTGTTTTTCACACTTTTCCCATTTTTCCAGTTTTTTGCTTTGTGCAGGTTTGGGCCTCCATATTTTGGCCATGCTCCTCTTTTGCTTACATGCCATCTCTAGTCTTCTTACTATACCCCCCTGACCCATTATTTTTCATACCTTTTTATTTAGTTTATTTTTATTTTCATTAATATTTTCTTTAATGTATAAAAATCCAAAAAATATAAATTTCATAATATTGCATCTCTATTTTATTTTAGTTTATTTTTCACATATAAATATATTTTTATTTTTAATATATATCATATATTTTCTTAATAAACCTGTAAAATATAATTTAAATATATTTAGTTTTATTTATTTATTTACTTTTCATTCCATACTTATAAATATTTATTTTTTGCATATATAAAAACTTTATATTTTTTATACAATATTATTTATTATTTTAATACAAAAAATACATAAAAAATAGTATATAAGAGTTTTATTTTCTTTTAAAATAATAATTAGGGTTAAGCCTCCCTTTTAAAATTAATTTCTTTTCCTTATATTTTTTAGGTTTAGATTAAAATTTCTTTTACATAAAAACAAGACAAAAATATTTTCTTACATGTACATCATGTTGCATCTTTAAATATTATATTTTATTTATTCAAATTCGTACAAATTCGATTTGGTTGTAATAGTTTATTTAGCTTTATATTCTTGCAAATCCCCATTCAAATTTGTATTCCCCCCTCCCATAAAGTTGTTGTAATAGCTTAGTAATATTTACATTACGCAATTTACCGCTTTACATGCCATGATTAGTAATTAGGGTTTATATGATAAGATCGAAACAAAGCAAAATAGAAAAACCATAAATACAAGACAAAACCAAAGCATGAAAATGATACACTTGCACACAAGCATCCTTAGTGTTTCTCCACTTGGTTGCCTAATACAAAAATGGCCATATTACGCATGTGAAGTATCTTGGCAAAACAAACAAGTATAAGATCATAGTCCCTCGATGACGCTATTCAAGGTTGCCTTACAAAAATTATCTTGGTCCCTCAAAAAATACTAAGATACTTTGCAACATTGCTAATCATGGCTATACGATGACCCACGCCCGTCCCGTTTACATCTAAAGATAGGGTTTCTTACCAAACCAATGGTAAGACAACAATGTCAAAGGAATAGAAAATGTACAAGAAAGACATTTGAGTAGGTAGATTACTTCTAGTTACTTGCTCTATTTCAAACAACTATCCTTGCTATTTTCAAAACAAACACACATTTCAAAAACATCTTACAAACATTGAAAAAAATTTCAAAAAGACAAACATCTTTGTATACATTCTTACGAACGAGAATCATTACAAAGATTTCCTAAACGAATGGCCTCTTTTACAAATACTTTCAAAACCACACAAAGCATGATTTCAAACCAAAGCAAGTGATCTAGCAAGTAACTAAGAGCCCATGGAAAACCATGGATAAAAAGGGTTCTAATACCTTCCCTTTTTATAATCTACCCCCCCACCCCCCCGAACTCAAGAAATAATCTCAAAGGTCTTTCCTGTGCTTTTTCACCTTTCCTTTTGGATAAAAGAAAAGTCGGTGGCGACTCTTGCTAACCGCAACATTTGTGATCAAACGCAAAACCCTCAAGTCAGTTCTCCCACCGTATCGCCAGAACTGGCAACTCTGCTGGGGAAATAAATGAAAGTGGGGTGACCTTAGGGCTAGATCACATTTATTTGCTTACATTGTTTGACTTGTTTGCTTTACCTTATGGTTCTTTATTTGGGTTTGAATCCTCCACCCGGATTTGGGAAACATTATAGGTAAATAGCAATACGTTGTGGAAACTGTGCAGGGTATACCGACATGGTCTAAGCAATAGCTATGTTAGTGTGATATATTTGTGGGTACCGGTAGCCTTTGAGTCAATCAAAGAGAATACGGGGCCGCTGAGTGATGTCATGAAGCACTAATGAACTTCTAGAACCCTTTACTTGACCAACTTGGCCTTTAGGATGTAGTGAGATGACCGACTTTGGTGCAGTCTGAAGTTGGTAGATACTCGATACTACACTCATTGAGGGTTGGTTTCTTGGGATATTTCGGTATCCATTAAAGAGGCTTGAGCTGAAACAATGACCAAGGAAACAGTCCAATGATATTGAGCTCCTTAGAACCCGGTTACTATTATTAGGACAGGTTGAGCCAACTAAACTTCAAGAGGGTACTTACCTATAAAACCCCATGCAAGCATAAACTAAGAACTTGTTTGTTTTTCTTTTCTATACATACTTGTACATAACATCATGGACATCATGAGCATCATATGCATCCACTAACCATTTAAAGGATTTTGAAGATTCATCTTTGTTCTTGTTTTGTAGGATATGGATTCACTTCGCAGGAAAACTATCCAAATTAACCTTGTAAGAATTCCTCCACAACTTAAGGAGCTAGCTTCAAGGATCCCTGAGAAATATCCATTCACCGAGAGGCATGGTCGCCTACTCAACTTGGTCACCTCCAACACAGAGGAGGATATGATGAAGGTGCTCTTCCAGTTCTTTGATCCTTTATATCATTGCTTCACATTTCCCGACTATCAGCTTGTGCCCACTTTGGAAGAATTATCTCAACTCTTGAGGATTCCCATTCTCAATCAAATACCTTTCAACGGTACGGAAAGAGATCCAAATCCAGAAGAGATTGCTCAAGCTCTGCACTTGCACTCATCTGATATCACAACTCATTGGGAAACTAGAAGTGGTATCAAAGGCTTCTTAGCAAAGTTCCTGTTTGAGAAGGCTCAAAGATGTTGGAATTCCTTAGACTTGCAAGCATTTGAGGAAATTGTGGCTCTTCTTATCTATGGGATGGTCTAGTTCCCCAATCCTGACCAACTCATAGATGTGAGTGCTGTCAAATTCTTCATGTCACGCAATTCGGTGCCTACATTACTAGGGGATGTCCTACACTCTTTTCACACTCGTACAATGAGGAAAAGAGGTGTCCTTATATGTTGCACCACCCTCCTGGCAAGATGGTTTATTTCTCATCTTCCCCAATCAGTCTTAAAGAATGAGCAAGGATTAAGGTGGTCATAAAGGTTAATGACGCTCAAACATTCAGATATTCATTGGTGCTCTTGATCCAAAGAGAATGTTATCATTGTTGACCGTTGTGGGGAATTCCCTAATGTCCCTCTACTTGGCATTAGGGGAGGCATCACCTACAACCCATGCTTGGCTCTAAGACAATTTGGTTATGCCCGAAGGGATGGCCCACATGAGATGTTTATTCAAGGCTTGGTATTCGTCTATGACAACAACGATCAAGGTCTTCTCCAGAGATTCATCCGAGCTTGGAGGATGCTAAACAAGGTGGATAGCAAGACTTTGGGACACAAGAATTCCATCCCTCTTAAACCTTACCTCAAGTGGGTACGAACCCGTGCTCAAAGTATTATGATGCCTTATCCTTCCATTCTCCCGGTGATTATTGAGCCTGTTAAGGAAGGAGAAGTTCCATACACTATCCTACATCCTGACATGCCCACATCTCTTGAAGATCTACAAAGGGATTGGATACAACTCAAGGGAGAGCGAGATACTTTTGAAGCCCAATTCTACGCAAGCGAGAAGAAGGTTTTGGAACTACTAGGCTACTTCATGAGGAGCAGACTCTAAATGCCTACATAGCACCAAAGAGGATGCGCACTACTTTTTTATCTTAGGGTGTTGTATTATTTTGCCCAAGGGGCATTGATGTACTCAAACTCAATCTTATTAATATGACGTGTGTTTCTTTTTGTTTAAAACGAACTTGAATCTTTTAAAATCCTTGAAAACATTACATATGCACATATCATTCATCATAACATAAACAGGTTTTTTTGCAACAAGTTTCCTCATCTCTACTGTTTATTTCAGTAAGATGGATCTCGAACAGACATACAAAGATCTTCAGACTCAAAACATGCAATTTCAACAGTTACTCACAAACCTGGCAAAAGGACAAGAGGAGCTGAAGACTCTGTTGGCAAAAGAGAAAAAGAAGAAAGAGAAGAAACCAACTGGTGTTGTAATCATAGGGAGAAGGTTTCAAGGGTAAACTAGAAGAACCTTGAATTTCACAGCAACATCTGATGAAGGGGAAGGGAAAGGAAAAGAAACAGCAGTTCTGTCAGAATCTGAAGAGGAGGAAGAATAGGAAGACTACTCTGAGGAATAGTACCCTCCGGCTGATGATAAGTACAGACATCTTGAAGAGCGTCTGAGCGCTATGGAAATACAAAGGGTACCAGGTCTAGACTTTGAAGAATTGGGGCTAGTGTCGGGAATTGTGATCCCACCAAAGTTCAAAGTGCTGTTGTTTGCAAAATATGATGGGGTGTCATGTCCTAAAATGCACCTCCGATCATACGTGAGAAAGATTCAGCTGCACTCTGTCGATAAAGACTTGTGGGTCCATTTTTTCCAAGATAGTTTATCCGGAACACAACTAGATTGGTTTTACCAATTAGAAAGGGCTGACGTCCACAACTGGGAAGATCTTGCCGCAACTTTCTATAAACAATACCAGTATAATGCAGATTTGGCGCCTACCCGTACTCAACTTCAGAGTATGGCTATGGCTTCAAATGAGGGTTTCAAAGATTACGCGCAGAAATGGGGAGATCTAGCTGGGAGAGTGCAACCCCACTGTCTGAAAGGGAGTTGGTGGATATGTTCTTAGGAACTCTATCGGGCCCTTTCTTTAACCATTTGATTGGGAGTTCATCTGCTGGATTTACTGAGTTAATATTAACCGAGAGAGAGGGTGGAAGCTGGTATAAAAAGTTGAAAGATTCAGAAAGATTTGTCTGCCTCTACAGCTGTGAGAAAGCCTTTCACTGGGAAGAAGGAGGTATCTGCTGTTTATCCATAAAGAAACCAAGGGAGAGCTAAACGCCGACCAATGGTAGGGGCCGTTATGATCCCAAAGCTTACATCTGATCAACCAAGGAGTAATCAACCGAGGGTGGAAAGGCCAGTCCGGCAATTCACCAGAATTAGTATGACTCTAGCCCAGATTTTACCACATCTTCTGAAATCTAATCTAGCAACTTTAAAAGAAGCTCCAAAGAATCCCAACACGGTGTCCCATCATTATCACCCAAATGCCAGATGCGCATATCATTCTGAAAGTCTGGGTCACGACACTAACAATTGTTGGGCTTTGAAAAAACAAAATTCAAGACCTTATAGATGCAAAAGAGATTGAGTTTGAGGCGCCCGAGAAACCAAACGTCATTTCCGCTCCTATGCCTAGGCATGGTCACAACGCCAATGCTATCGAAGAAGATTTGTTTGTTACCACAGTGGATGAACTCTTGACTCCGCTCCCAATCATTAAGATAAATTTGTTGAAAGCTGGTGTATTCCCAGGTTGTAATGAAGACTGCCATCTTTGCTTATCCTCATCAATTATTTTCCCTCTGTTGAAGACAGGTATTTAATGCTTGATAGACAACCAAGAGATTTTGTTTGAAAGTACTCCTATTTTACCCATTCCTGTTGAAGACGTTTCAATCATAACCATCTCCGCCAATCCTTCCAGGGTCCCCAAAAGACTCGTTAGGATTACATCGGTTCCAAAGACTACTCCTCTTATAATCATAATGCCTGGGCCGGTCCCGTATGAATCAGACAAAACAGTACCGTGGAATTACGGTGGAGACATCTACTACCATGGTATCAAACAAGATGGGCTGGCCACCGAAGAAGTGAGCTCCGAAGAAGAAGACTCCGACATTAGCAATATTGCTGGAACCAGCAAGATTACCCGTAGCGATAAAATCTTCTCTCCAGAAATTGCCCCTCCAAAGGCAGTTTTTGGACCCGTGGTTGTTCCAAAGGTTACCTCCATACCAATAATCATATTTGCAAGTGCTCCTACTGACAAAGACTACACAACCCCTGCTGTTATCCCTACCAACAATTCTACTGCTGAAATTTGAGGAAAAAGTATTCAAGAAGAGCCTGTTCGGACGAAGGCTCAACCACTGACTATCCCCGAAACCTCCAAGAAGGAAATGGAGGAGATCCTGAGGATAATAAAGAAGAGTGACTATGACGTGGTGTTTCCAGTGATTTCTGGTAAACAACCGCTAGTCTTCCAAACTATCGAATAAACTTACTGACTGTTATTCAATTTCTCTGGTAACTCACAGGATCGACTAGATTGATCCTAGGATTCCTTGGTCATTAAGGTAACTCTCATGATCGAACAGATATTCATGGTTGGTATTTGAGTGTTGTGTAGGTGTTTGACTTATTTCGATTTCTCCCTTACAGATCTAAAGATGTAATCAAAATGTATGTGCGCGAAACTAACTTGCATGAATAAATGTTAATTGTAAAGACATGTAAAATTGCATAAAGGGCAAGTAAATGGCTTCGAATTATAAAAACAGTTAATGTAAAAGATGCTCTGGAACGTAAAAGATTCGAAATATGAAGAAAGCGTTTGATGCAAGAAATCTGTAAATGACTTTAAGTAAAAATAGGCTTTCGAAAGACAAAACTTGAAAATAAAGGCATGAAAAGTATGACAGTTTTCTGAAATGTAAAGTGTTTGAAATGTAAAGAAAGCATTAAAATGTAAGGCTTCAATGAAAAGATTTCGACATAAAAAGACTTTAAATGAGAAAACTTGTAAATGGTATTTTGCAGAAAGATAAAAGAAAATGCTGGAACTGATAAAAGGTTTTCATTAAATCATAATCATGTGGTGCTATCATACGTACATTGCTCTTGCATTCGTTTCCCTTGCCATGTGGTAATTTGAATGTTACTGAGTATTTAGTACAATAGATATGACACACGAAATCCTAATACTAAGACTTCTATTTATACTAATTCGACCATAACGGTCTTGCTATAAGATTATGCCACGTTCAGAACATGCAGAACAATGCCTCTCTCTTGTTTCCACGTGTCTCCAAATGCTCCAGCACATAAATTTCAAACTTCGAATGTCCCGCTTGCATTTGAATTTCAAATGTTTTGGTAGTTCTCCGCTTCGAACGCACTTCTCAGACACAGTCTGGTTGTCATTTCGAGACTTCTTTAGATATGTTCCCACAATTGCCACTCGAAGCTCCAAGCTTTGATATGCTTATTCGAAACACTGCTTCTGCTACTTCGAACATGACGCTTTGTTTCGTTTCGATCGAAACGTTCAACTTACTTGGCTTTTAATAATATTATCAAAATCTTCAGCCAACAAAATGCCCCTTTAAAATATGTATTTCGATCTCTCTGAGAAATACCTGTTTTAAACATCTATACAAGATTTTGATGCGACCTTCGAATCATCGTAACATTTAATGCATTTGACTCCAGTCACGTCAATCATAGCACTTTTTGGATTCCTTAACCGCCTGGAGCCACTTCAGAGTATGGTGTAGTTACAAAAAATGATTATCTTTAATCATGCCTATTTCCCATGTTAACTTTACGCCACCTCTTCATCAAACCAACCCATGATTTCCACGTATCACACCCTTATTCAGTGGATGCTTAAACTTCCACATTATAAAACATCATCAACTTAGTCTCTTTCTTTTCTTTCTACATTTTGAATCTTTTATCCTTCTTCTCTCGCAAAAAACCCTAAGCTTTCAACATCCTTCAAAAATGTCTTCTTCTACTTCATCCCAACTAAAAAAGGTTTCCAAGAAGAAAGGAAAGACCGCAGGAACTTCAATGGAAAGTAAGGTTATTACTCACCAAGGTCAATCCGTTCTTGCTCCTCAGATGATTTCAAAGGAAAAAGAAATGCTTTATGCATCACAGGTACTCATTCCTACCACCGTTGCTGGTAAGAGGTTAGCCTTAATGGGCCCTCTTACGGTTTTTGAAATATTAAAAGATATCAGGACAATTTTCCCAGTTTGCTATAGTTTCAAACCCTTATTTAACAAAATGGACGCCCCTAAGGCAATAGAATCTTCTGGCTCAAACATCATAGAAAATCCAATTGTTCCTCCTAAGGACCCTTTTGTATTAGACTATGTAAAAAGTAATTTTAAACCGTTTCGATCTTGCCCCACCTCAGACACTGCTTATCAAAACTGGTTCAAGAAGGTAGAAGCTAAGAAATCCCAGCAATGGGAAGAATTAGGTATCTACAACCTAATTAAGCTGTCGAAACCTGGTTTCACTTACAACCACCCTTTGTTATTCGCGTCCCTCTATTTCTGGGACAGTACCTATAATACTTTCCATCTCCCTGGTGGAATGATCACCCCTACCTTCTTCGACATAGCGGCCATCACTGGGCTATCGCCAGTAGGAGAAACATATATACCTGACAACGAAGAACATTCAAGTATAATCGACTTTGAAGTCAAACTAGAAAGTTTTTCCAAGTTTATCAGTCACTACCATGCTGAGGGAGACAGTGTGTCTGATGTAGAACACATTGCTTTCCTAACCCTATGGCTGTCAAGATACGTCTTCTGCAGTAGATCCCTACAGGTAGCCAGTAGGTTTATTCCTCTAGCTAGGGATTTGCATGAAAATCGAAGAGTGTGCTTAAGTGAACTGCTCTTAGTTGACCTTTATGAAAGCCTAAGGTCAGCTGTTTCGAGCCTAAAATCTCATACCTCCAAAAATATCCTGTTGGCTGGCCCTTTTTGGTTACTTCAGCTATGGCTAAATGCCATGTTCGAACCCTCCTTGTCAACTGCCAACACCATTGATGAACAAGACCCTGAGATAAATGATAGGATAGTCGAAGGCACTAGGCTTCGAAGATTAACTCCAAATGACGACAAAGACGACTTCAAAGTCCTATTCTCGAAGTACATCATGATATTCTCCAAAAGGCACAAGTTCGAAGAGACCATGGCGCCTTTTTCTTCGAGGGCTCATGGACCTTCTTGGTTCACCATGGATCTCTCAGAAGCTGTCAAGAGCAAGGAGATTCAGGATGTATGGAGAGCTTTTTTGATGCCTAGACTCATTTCTTCAAGAATAACTCCTGCCAAGAATCAGATTTTTCTTTTCGCTTACCAGCCAAATTTTGTTTCGAGACAGTTTGGCTTATGCCAACTAATTCCTGAACCCTTATTTCAAACTGAGAGTGCCATTACCTCTGGGCGAACTTTCAAGGCACGGGAAGCCAAAATACAGCAAGAACAATACCAAGGCTTTGCCCAGTTCGAGCTAATAACCTTCGAACCTACTCATCTCACAGCTAAGGGGTTTCTGGAATGGTGGACCAAGTTTTATCAAACTTATATGTTCGATACACTTACAATTCAACAGAAACTAATTGATGCCTTCGATGTGCAGGTACCAGCCAAGAAAGGTATGTTTACTCATGCCAAAGAGATTAAAGCTTTTCAAAATTATTTTGAAACTACTTATGACCCCACGCGCTTGGAATCCACTGTGCATCAAGCGGCTGAGACCTTGAAGGAAAAATTCAAACAAAAAGTTTCTAAGTTAAAACTTCCTTCAGGGTTGTCACCTGAGGATAGGTATAGGTTGGCATTCGAAATGCATCCACCTAAATTTCCCAAATTACCTACCTCAGAACTGGCTCTGGCTTGGTTTCCCCCATACCCTTGGTGGTTCACTTGCAAAGAGATGTTCAAACATCTTCAAAGGAAACCAAAGCCATCTGAGACTGTGACATGGGCTCGACACTGGCTTCATGATTTCCCAGGACACCTTCGATACGACCTTTCTTCCATGTCAATTAAATCTGATCAAGGCACAGGTGCGAATGCTTGGGAAAATCCCAAACGTTTTTCATTTTCCATATCTTTAACCTTTGCTTTAATTGTTTCGATTTTCAGCCATCAGGATAAAGACAGCTGCCTCGAAGTCGAAAGAAGGGAGCGCCTCTCAAGCCTCTATCGAAACTACTGACAAAGTGACTCCACCCGAAACAACAACCATTGTTGCAACCACAACAACAACAACAATACCAACAACAACCAGTGTTCCAACTCCAACGGTAATCACTTAGCCTTGATGTTTCGAATTCACTCATGTTTTATGGTTTGCATCTAACTCTTTGTTCGAATCTTTTCAGACCAACAAACTTCCTCCTACTACTCCCAAGAAACGAAAATCAAACACCACTGGGGAAGACCCCAAGGCTGGAGGAAACTTACCAACTGCTTCGAAGAAGAAGCAGAAGAAAGATATTTCGAAAAGTACCGTTCCAACTAGTGTCTCTGGACTTGATTCCAGGGATGCTGCTCCCTCACCCAAATCCAAAATTCCACCTTCGACCTCCAACGTAATGTTGGAACGCATAGCTAGCAACCTCTCCTCCGAGAGTCCACAGGTGAATTGAATTTTTAAATCTCTTTGAGAATAATAATTTCTAAGTACCTTGGTGCATGTTTTTAACATTCTTTTGCTCCTTGCAGAACATCTTGAATCTAGCTTCCACTACTTCGAACTCACCATCCAAAGCTGCTGCTCCACTCAACTCCTCTCCTCAAGGAGATTCCAGCAACCTTGTACAGAACAAAGGTTCGTCCAATATGGCGATTCTGGTTGGAACTTCTGAACAGCAGGATGATCAAGGCACCTCCATTCCTCTAAAAGAGACAAACGAAACACCACTTCAAACCTCTGCAGAAGATTTGCAAAGAGCTTCTCTTCAAAAGTCCCCTCTTGAAACCCTTCAAGAGGATCCAAAGGACACTCAAACTGAAGGAGAGAAAGCTGATTCTGGCCAAAGAGACGAAGAATCTGCAGACGAAGAGTCTGAGGAGGAGGATGCTAATGATGGTTCGACTGTTGGGACGGAATCCAATGTAAATAACAGTGAAAAGGAAGACATCAAAGTGGTGGACTTGGATGATGATGAAGAAGATCACAAGCACGAAACGAATGAAGGGGATGGTGATGCAACCAACAAACCCATGGAGGTTGAAATGGACGTGACTCCCCTACGTGTGGAACTCCCTCAATCCTCTTTGTCTCGAATGACTGACGAGGAGCTTACACTCCTGAGACGAAATGACCCTATTGGGTACATGAAGGCAAAGCTGGCTCAAAGGGACATCCCACTTGCTAGGGCTGGCACAAGTTCGACCAGCTATCCTCTTCCCACGGATGAAAGAATTGTACTTCTTAATAAGATTAGGAAAACAATTCTCAATGTGGATATATTCGAAGTGCTCAAACAAGATAGTACTGCTTGCTATACTATGAAGGAGTTGCTTACAAAGGTCAATCTTGCTACCTACTCCTTACCAGTTAGTACTCTCTTGTTCGATCTTCAGGCTTTGCTGGACAACGTAACTGGTTACCTTCTCCAAGATGAATCTGCTGCCAAGAAGGTTCAAGAAAAACGCATTGCAATGGATGCTGCTTATGAACAAGCTTCGAAACTCTCTCAAGAAGCTGAGGATCAAGCTATGCATCTAAAGCAGGCGAAAACTGATTATGAGGCTTGAACTGAGTCCATACTTCTTTGGGAAAGGCAGATTCTGGAACTTCAACAGAAGGTTAAGGAGGCTAAAGAACAACAAATAGCCTTTGAAACCAATACTGCTGGTAACCAATTCGAAGAGCTCCTCAACCAGGGGCTTGCAGAAATGGAAACTGCAAAATAACTTAAAGGAGAAGTGGCAACCTTGGAAGGAGCCAGGCGTTTCGCTCAGCAGAGACTTGAATCATTTCGAAGCACTTTCAACAGATTGAAGAACAATTCTTATTTCTAAATTTCAGTGTTTATTTGACTACAATTTGGTTTCTTATATGTAATATTCGAACAACGCCATTTTGGCATCTCATCTTGCTATTTTGGCCTTTTTATAATATCTTGATTACGTTGTTACTATTCGAATCTCCTACAGGCGTGGCTTATATTTCTTTAAATATTTCCCATTAACCTTTAGGATACGCTTATCATCCATCAGTTCTTCGATTTCGTATGCATTGTTTGAGAATACTTTTAATATTCGAAAAGGTCCTTCCCAATGAGGTGACCATTTACCTAGTGCTTTATTTTTCTTGTCCATGGGCAATATGACTTTCCAAACTAATTCATTAATAATGAATACTTTTTTCTTCACCCTTTTGTTGTATGTTCTGGCCACTCTTTCTTTTTGTCTCATCAAAATTTCCAATGCATGTAATCTAATTTCGTCCAACTCAACTAATTCATTCATCATCATTTCCCAATATAATGCAGCTGGGATTTCGTTTTGTCTCTGAATTCGAACTGATTGTAGATGAATTTCTACTAGCAACACTGCATCATGACCAAATGTGAGTTGGAAAGGCATAGTGTTAGTGGCTTCCTTAGGAGATGTTCTACAGGCCCATAATATTTGGTCCAAAGTTTTGTGCCAGTTTCTTGGCTTTTTACCAATATGTTTCTTGATTAATCCTATTATCACTTTATTGGCTGCTTCGACTTGACCGTTTGCTTGAGCATAATATGGCGTTGACGTTAGCAATCTAAACCCCATTTCTTGGGCAAATTCTTGCATCTTTCTACCAGTAAACACAGAGCCTTGGTCTGTGGTTATGCTCTCTGGCAATCCGAACCTATAGATAATGTGCTTCTATATAAACTCAATAATAGCCTCTTGATCCGCAACTATTAGTGGTATAGCTTCGATCCACTTGGTAAAATAATCTATTCCTACCAAGATATATTTCTGTCCTTTGGACGAAGCAGGATTTATTTCTCCTATCAAATCCAATGCCCATCCTCTAAATGGCCATGGTTTGATGATTGAATGCAACTCACTTGCAGGGGCATATTGAATCCCTGCATGTTTCTGACATTCCTCACATCCTTTAGCAAAGTCTATGCAATCTTTGAGCATGCTAGGCCAATACAAGCCGTATCGAAATAACAGCCATTTCATTTTATGGCCTGCTTGATGTGCCCCACATGCCCCATTGTGGACTTCTGACAATGCTAAGTATGCCTCACTTTCTCCTAGGCATTTCAATAATACACCCTCTTGGGTCTTTTTAAACAATTCGTTCCCCATGAGGAGATATGACAATGCTCTGTATTTTGTCTTTCTATCCACGTTCAGAGTTGGGTCTGCTAAATAACTCATCAGTGGACTTCGCCAATCTGCATCTGACAAAGTATTTATGGCTAATATTTCGAATCCCTGTTTCTCAGCATATCCCAATTTCATACTTTCCAAATCCGATGGTGTGAATCTAGTAGCCATAACTCTACCCCTTAACTCAGCTAAATCCTTAAAGTTCCTGGTAGAAACTTTATAACCCGAAGCCAACTGTGCTAAGTCATTTGCTTCTTGGTTCTCTATTCTTGGTATGTGTTGAATATCCATGTATTCAAATTTCCTTAGTAGCCTATTGACTATGACGAAGTATATCATCAAGTTTTCCTTTATGCACTTATATTCCTTTGTAATTTGTTTGACCACTAATTCTGAGTCTCCTTTAATTTCGACTCTAGTTGCCCCCAATTCCAACAAAGCTTCAAGTCCAACAATGAGCGCTTCATACTCAGCTTCGTTGTTCGAGCAACGAGGACCATCTAATTTATACTTGAATTTTGTTGGAATTCCTTCAGGAGAAATTAGAAGGACTCCAACACCACTTCCATTCCTGTGGGTTGAACCATCAAAGTACAATTTCCATGGTTGTATTTCGATGTAACCCATGACAGTCTGCTCAACCAAAGAATGGTCCACAGTGAAGTCAGAAATCACTTGACCTTTCACAGCTTTTAAAGGCATGAAAGTCAAAGAATATTCTGTTAAAGCTAAAGCCCATTTACCAACTCTGCTATGCATTATTGGTTTTGAAAGCATATGTTTAATGACATCGAAATGAGATGAAACATAAACATCAACAGGCTTTATATAATACTTGAGTTTCATACAAGAGAAATACAAACAGAGACATAGCTTTTCTAAATTGCTATATCTGGTCTCTACATCATTTAGTACTCTACTTAAATAGTATATGGCTCTTTCGATACCATTGCTATCTTCTTGTGCTAACATACTACCTATACTAACTTCAGAGGCAGATATGTACAATCTCATGGGCTTCCCCCATGAAGGTGGAGACAAAATAGGAGGCTGATAGAGGTATCTTTTTATCCTGTCAAATGCCTCCTGGTGGGCTTCGTTCCATTCGAAGGCTTGGCCTTGCTTTAGACGAAGTAACGGAGAGAAAGCTTGGGTTCTTCCACTCAGGTTCGAAATGAATCTTCTGAGGAAGTTAATTTTCCCTAGCAGGGATTGCAACTCCCTTTTTGACGTAGGTGCTTTCGTCTCCATTATGGCTTTGGTTTTGTTCTGGTTGATTTCAATCCCTTTCTTGTGAACCACAAAACCAAGAAAATCTCCAGCCTGCACAAAAAATGCACATTTAAGGGGATTCATCTTTAAGCCATGTTTTCTCATTCGCTCGAATGATTGGCTCAAATGATGCAAATGTGTTTCTGCAGATATAGATTTGATGACTATATCATCAATATACACCTGCGTGAAGGTTTCAATGAAATCATGAAAAATTAAATTCATTGCCCTTTGATAAGTTGCCCCAGCGTTCTTTAAACCAAAAGGCATCACCAGCCATTCGTAGGTGCCTAAGGCTCCTGGGCAACGAAATGTTGTCTTTGCAACATCTTCTTCAGCAATGAAAATTTGATTATACCCAGAGTATCCATCTAACATACTCAAGTATTCGAACCCTGCAGCAGAATCTACTAGCATTTCTGCCACAGGCATGGAATATTCATCTTTAGGGGTTGCAGTGTTTAAATCCCTAAAATCTATGCAAATTCTTAAAGAACCATTTTTCTTAATAGCAGGTACTATGTTTGCTAACCATTCGACGTACCTTGTTGTTCTGATGAATTTGCAACGCAGCAACCTTTCGATCTCAGCTTTAATCTTTGTGAGAACTGTTGGTGCGAATCTTCTGGGAGTTTGTTTGATAGGCTTCTTGCCATCTTTGATTGGCAGTCTGTGTTCGACCAACTCCCTCTTTAAACCAGGAATTTCGTCATAATCCCATGCGAAGCAATCTTTGTTTTTCTTGAGGACTTCGATTACTTCCTTCTTGAGGCATGGGCTAAGTTTTGCACTTATGTAGGTTATTCTTTTCGTTTTTTCATCCCCTAAGTTGACTTCTTCAAGTGGGTCTTGTGCCAACATTTTGGCACCTGAATTTATGGGGTCCCTTTCGAAGCCTAAGGGTTCTTTATCGTAGATGGCATCCAACCTTTGATCCATCTCAGATTCTTTGAAGGGTGAGCATTTCGAGCCATCCCCACTTACTTCGTTCATCTTTACAGTTAATTTATTTATTTCAGCCTCTAAGGCCGCTTTTGATTCGTTCTCAGCCATATAGGCCGAAATCCTTTCGAAAAAGGTGGACTCAGTCATGGATAAGGTTGTCGAAGTCCCAGCC
This sequence comes from Vicia faba, assembly GCA_948472305.1. Classification (NCBI taxonomy): domain Eukaryota; kingdom Viridiplantae; phylum Streptophyta; class Magnoliopsida; order Fabales; family Fabaceae; genus Vicia; species Vicia faba. The sequence goes on along the minus strand of CATIWC010000653.1, from coordinate 157,605 downwards.
TGCTGCCGTTTTTGTATAGTGCTTTCGACTCCCTCTTCTTCACTGATTATTGTTCTATCCCAATAAAGGCCATCATGGCGAAGGGTCATGTAGTAGTGGGCGTTTCTGGTTTCGTTAATCTCATCATTTGGAACACACGGAGCAATCTTTGCCAGATTTTTATCATAATCCCTCTTGTCAACTAAATTGACTGTTGACATAAAGTAACTCTGGTCTGCTTCGATGTTTTCCACGATTCCATCATCTCTCCACAGAACTAATCGCTGAGGCATTGACGAAGGAACTGCCCCTACGCCATGGATCCACTCCCTTCCCAGCAATAAGTTATAGTTGGCCTTGTGTTGCACCCCAAAATTTGCCCTCCCATATTCTTCAAGAATTGCAAAGAGCAAGCTTCAAAATCTTCCCAAGGGTTGCACAGTTCAAGGGCCTTCTAACAGTCAAAAACTAGGGTTTTGGTTCTGAAAAAGAAGTTGAAGTTTCCAAGGGTCCAATCAAGTCCCACATGCCTATAAACATGGTCAAGCATCATCATACCAAGTTTCAAGACTTACAGCACAAAATTGCACAGTCAAAAACCCTAATTGCCCTACCGTCAACTGCAGGGGCAAAATGGTCATTTGACAGTCAAAAGTTCAAATTTTTGGTCAACATCTCATTTTGAAGCCATAAACATCATTTGATCAATTCTTGATCATGATTTTCAAGGCATGGCTCAAAAAGTATCAAGATGCAAAAGTTTCCAAATTTGGACAGTTGAAAAAGTCAACTGTAACTTGACCAAGGCATAACTTCCACATGGTTTATCAGAAAAATTACATCCAAAGCTCATTTTGAAGAGCAAGACATTTCCTACAACTCCTCTTCACACTTCAAGTCCAATAAATGCTCTCACAAAAAGTTATCAATTTCAACATTATAGGTCATTTTCAAAAGTCAACAAAAAGGGACTTTAAGTCAAAGGCCATAACTTGATATTGGTAAATCAAAATGACATGGGACCAAAGGAATTGGTTAGAGGACTTCAAGACCTTTCCAAAATGTCTAAGAACATGATCAAAGCTTAAAAATTGAGCAAGATATGCCTTGTGGAAGTTGGGAAATTTTTGGGAATTTTGAAAAGTCAACTTTGCTTCAAATGCCTTAAAATTGCTAATGGGCCACATTTTCTTCCAAGATTCATCATCCAAAGCATATGCACGACCATTTGGCCCAAGGGGAGTTATTTCATCATTTTTTTATTATTTATTTGAATTTTTAATTACCATTAATTCATTTAATTAAATAAAATATGAAAAAAATACTCATCCATGCTTTTTAAATCTTTTTGTGCATAGAATACCTTCAAGATTTCGTGCACTATCTAATATGGAAAGAATCAAGGTGATTTGATTATGATTGGCACCAAAAGCACATGAAAAGATTGAAAAAAATATGCCATGAAAATCAAATATTTCTTTCATCAATACAAGGATCTCTTGACTCAAATCTCAACCCTAATCCATCCCATACATATACTGATGCAAACCTTAAAGCACAAACCCTCTAAGCTGTGCCCAAAACCATAAGCAAACTTGGCACTTTTTCAAGAAAATTTCAAAACTGAAAACACGATTCCAAAGCATTTCAAGGCAAGAAAACTATCCCATTGCATTCCTGAGGCTTCAAGGAACGTTTCTGGATCAAAACCATTATCTCTAACGCAAGGAATTGGTAGAACGGCCTTGTCCCGTTCATAATTTTTCTCATATTCATGTATCATAATTCATGCGTTGTTTTCAATTTTTAATGTTTGGTTTATACTAAGTTAATAATTCTGAAGCTAACCATGTATTTTAATTGAGTTTTTGTGCATCATACACGAATTCACCATTGAAGCTCGTTAGGGTTTCTCAAGCTTCAAATTGGGCGTTTGCATATACTGTAAAATCAAGGCACCCCAGTACCATGGCTAGAACTAGGATGCTTGGACGAATTTAATACACCAGTCGCGCCTAATTTATATAGCCATACGGGCTATTCGCTATTTTTGAAAAGACTGCATTTTGGGGGGGTTTAAAACCCCCGCTACTTCTTTTTTGTTTCAGGGACAACGAAGAAGAAGATCATGTGGCAAGCTATGACTGGACAATTTGAATTCAGCGCGCGTTTTTTTGTTTCTAGGCCACTAATGCTAATTTTCTTTTATATTATTCATTTGTTATTTTAGGTACAACGCGCGTTAATGGTTCAGTTGGTGGAGGATAACATTGGTAAGCCTTGGGACCTGGGTTCGAATCCCAGCTCCCCCTTCTTTATTCCATATTATTTTTCTAACCATGTTCCTATGTAGCTCGCTTCCAGAGGTTCAACGTACACTCAATATCCAAGCGTGCCACATGGCCACTAAGATCAAATCAAAAGCCAGGATTCAAGGTCTATGGAATGTCTCAGTCAAACATGCCACACGCTTCCAGGAAAAGTCAAAAGGGCCAGGGTTTCAATGGGCCAGAATTGCTGAATCATACCTCCAGTTTGGGGACAACACCCCCTTTGGTTTGCTCTCTTCCATTTTTTCTTTGTTTTGTTTAATTTTAATATAATTCTTCAAATTAATATTTTCACAAAAACATAAAAAATATGAAAAAAATCAGAAAGTCACAAAATAAAATATATTTTATTTAAATGCTATTTTGTAAATAAATGTTATCAATTAATTTAGTTTTTAAATTCTAGGATTAATTTTAACATTTTCTTAATAAACTTAAAAAATTGTAGAATTAGGGTTTTGATTATTTTTATCCTTTTGCCTTTTTCACCATATTAAATATTAATTATTTTGTAAATAAAAATTGCCATATAAATAATTAGGTTTAATTTTAGATTCAACTTTAACATATTTCTTAATAAATAAAAATAGTTAGAATTAGGTTTTAATTCCATTAATTCTCATAAAAATCCATAAATACAAAAACTCAAAAATAATTCTTTTTCTCACTTAACTTAATTTAATTTGTTTTCCTAGAAAAGGGTCCAACGCCCTCGCATTCCCGATTTTACTTATTCTCGCATTTTTATTTTATTTCCTTTTTCATGTAATTCTCCCAAAGCCATGTAATAGAATAATTAGGATATTTATTTTTCGCACTTTATTTTATTTCAAGTCGGGTCCTGGATTAAATTTGGCGATGTGGACCCGCGCCTTTGTAATAGCGTAGGATTTTTATGTTCCCGCAACTTTTAACTGTTAACTATTGCATGAAAGAATGAATGCTCAAAATAAAAACAAAAGCGTAGATCACCAATACATGACAAGACAAAAACATCTGAAAATGACACACAAATCACACACCACCCCTAGGGTACGCCTCACTGTTGCCTTGCCCCTCGAAAGGTGATCGTCGAGTAGAGGACGTCTTAGTAAGTCCTCATGATCCAGGAACCTGGCATGAGGGTAGCTTCTAAGGTGTCTTCCCATTGCTCCGGTGATCACCATGTCCCGAACCTTCGAATTGACCCGAACACCTCCAACGGTAGTGCTACCTACCTCTCAATGGTGGGATGGCACTACTTTAAGGACATTTACACAGACGAATTCCTTAGGGTAGGTAGACGACTCTAGATACTTGCTCTAATTTGAAAAACAAATCAAAAAATACTTTTCACACCGACACCTTTTCAAAAAGCTTTCGAAAGCAAGTTTTCAAACACTCTTGAGGACCGATACAAGAGTCGAACTGGAATTTTCAAAGAAACTTTTTTAAAACCCACAGTTGAAAAGCAAACAAACCATTTTGAAAACACAAGTGAGCAAGTATCTAAGAGCCCATGGATAACCATGGATAGAAAGGGTGCTAACACCTTCCCTTTCTATAATCTACCTCCCGAACCGAGAGCAATCTCTATAAGGAATTTTTCTGTGCTTTTGTCCTATCCATGTTGGAGAAAATAAAAGACGGTGGCGACTCTTGCTTCCGCGACATTTCGCGAACCAGCGTTAAACAGTCAGTTCTAAATCCGCCGATCACAGAACTGGCGACTCTGCTGGGGAACAATCTTTATAAAGTGAGGTGTACCTTAGGGTTAGTTCATAACTGTGTTTTCAATTGTGTTGATTTGCTTGCTTTAAATTGTGGGACTGTCTTGGGAGTTCTATAGATCCTAACCTGGATCTGGGGGATACCCTTTTAGAAAGTAGCAACAAGGTTGTGAGGGAACTGTGCGGGGTATACCGATATGGTTGAAACAGTCTGCTACGTTGATGTGGCACTTTGGTGTGTACCGGTAACCCTTGAGTTCAGTCAAGGAGAGTACGGGGCCTCCGCGTGGTGTCGTGAAGCATCAACTGACCTTAGGAACCTTAATTGAACCATCTTGGCCTCTTTAGGGTAGTGAGATAACTGACTTTGGTGCAGTCCGAGGTTGGTTGATACTCGATACTACACTCAATTGAGGGTTGCTTTCCTGGAATATTTTGGTCGCTAGTTCAGTGGCTAAATCGAAGCGATGAACAATGAAAGCAATCCAGTGATATTGGGATCCTCTAGAACCCGGTTACTTCTGATAGGACAGGTTGAGCCCACCAACTTCAAGAGGGTAATACCCAGACTTCATATTGGCCTAAACTCTAAGGGCTTCTCTTGTGTGACTTGTGTGCCTTCCAACTTGACTACTTGCATGCTTGTTATCTGACACTTGAATTCCTTGCAGGTTTTGTTTATAGTCCTTAATTGGGACTCATAACAGAGTGTACTGAGTTTCTTGCAGGTTTTGTTTATAGTCCTTAATTGGGACTCATAACAGGGTTTACATATGTTACCCCATGCATAGCATAACATCATACCATTGCATACATCCTGCATAAGGACTAATCTGTTTCAAGGACCTCAAGGGCTTGTGATGCAGGTCATGAAGAATCAACTATCCCAGCAAGGGGCAAAGGGGATTTATTTTCCCCTAGATAAGGTTGTCAGGGGCTATGACCCACTTGATATGGTTAGCTTTGACACTTGAAGAAAGTTCCTCTAGCCAAGGTTGTCAGGGGCTGTGACCCACTAGATATGGTGAGCCTTTGACCCTTGAAGAAGGAATCTCAACAACATGCAGTTCCTTCAATCGAGCTATCGGATCCCAACTCTAACAATTTTCTTGTTTATCCCGCGAGGTCCTTGAAAACATTACATGCATGTCATACACATCATTGTATAACAGGTACCCTTTGGACAGGTCACTTACCATCTCCGCTGTTTATTTCAGCAATGGCTTCCCAACAAGATAACCAGGACCTGCTTGCTCAAGAGACTCGGTTCGGGGAAATCCTCCTGAATCTATCCAAGGGGCAGAAGAAACTAAGGACACTTCTCATGGAGACTTTGATCAGGAACGGCGCTGAGGACGAACGGCTGAAACATCTGCAAGCTGAAGTGGATGCAATGAGAGCCCAGATGTTGGGGCAAGTAACTATCATTCAAGACTTAGCTCGAAGACAAGATGAGCTCGGGGTTCTCGTCAACCAACTGCTTCGGGGTAACCAACTGGGGCAAACATCTAAGGCTGAAGGGCCAGTCATCATTCAACCATCTTTGAGACAAGGAGGTAAGGGGAGAGCTCCTTAAATGGCTTCAGTGTCACAAACTCAGCAGCAACTTCACCAGCTTCAGCCAGACAAGCCCAGGAGGCAATTCGCCCAGCTCAATATGTCGCTGTTTCAAGCTTTACAACGCCTGTTGAGGTTGAATCTGATCACATTAAGGGCTCATCCCCGGAACCCCAACACAGCATCTCCTGTCTATGATCCCAATAAAAGGTGTGCCTACCACTCTGCCAGTCCAGGACATGATACAAATGAATGTTGGGCTCTGAAGAACAAGATCCAGGACCTAATTGATGAAGGAGCATTGGAGTTCACACAAGATGGTCAGGCTGAGTTTTTCTACCATCCCTCCAAGGCTCACCATTTGAAGTGACAAGCCCTGAGACGAAAAGACTTTTGTTCGTTAGGATTTTCAAGTTGTAATTTTCTTTGGTTCAAACATTTACTCATGTTAAACGTTGTTATTTCATTAATGCATCGCATATGTCTGTTTTGAAGCAATATATTCGTATTCACTATATGCAAATTATTTTCATATTTTTCTGATGGTCAACTCTCAATTAATAATTCCAAGCCTCTTGAGGGAGGATGACGAAAATGATACCACGACAATTACAGTATGCTTTTGAACAGACCCCGCTGATGAGGTACAGGAATTGTTTCAATTCCTAAACACTGGAGTTATAAGGAAGATAATCCCTCGTCAACCCCTCTGAGCCAAAGAAGTTGGAGTTTTTTTCTTTTTCGAAATTAAAACCCTTAATCATAACCTGGGGCAGGGTAGTTCTCTCAGTTGATCCAGGTGCACGATGAATGGCATCAAAGGAATCCTTACAAAATAAAAAAAGACAGTGATGGTTCCGAACAATCATAAAGACAGGCAGTCATTACCAAAACAAAAAAAAACTAAAGCCCAATAAGTCAAAAAAACTATGAAGGAGACTTACAAAACTGGGGCATCCCGCTGACTGTAAATACAAAAAGAAACAGTTCAGGCAAAAAACAGGGATAACAAAATCAAAAAAAAGAAAGAGGTCATACAAACCCTCAACAATAACAAAAAGGAATGACTGCCTATTCAGAATAAATCATCAATATCTGAACCATCATTGGAACGTCACGGAAAGATTCAATCAAGGTCTAATGCACGATCAGCTGAGCTTAGGTTTGAAGAACATCACGAAGAACGGGTGGGTACAAATAATTTGAGCCTTTATCCTTTGTTTCTTAAACCGTGAACCAAGCCACGTTATAACCCTCAAAAGTCCTAGCTGAAGCATGGGTTAGTTCGAAAGCATACTGTTACGAAAGGTATCCTGACTCCTTAAGGCCTACGGTAAATACGGAGTTGACATCACGTTTTACAAACATTCACTTGTTTTATGAAAAAGAATGCATTTTCAAAATCTTCAAGACAGACATAAGCTTTGAATTTTTGATATAACATTGTTTGCATATGACTATTTGTTTGAACAGCAGGGAAATTCGCACGATGAATACCTAGTGAACAAAAGCACTTCCAATCAAGGGGCATGACATGACCATAGTCCATCATCTGGGGTAGTCCAATTAAGATTCGGAGAATCTCTCAAAGGCCAAATAGCCTGGGGCAAATCTCCGCCTGAGTCACTTGGGGCATTCCAACAACGAATCTTGCCTGATCAAATACCTTCTAGTGGCGTGGCAAAACACTTCTAACAGGGGCACCTCCCTACATCCTGAGAGTGTGGACATAGTCGAAAAAATACTGCCATAATCAAAGACCCGCTAGGTTGACACACCTAGGCAAAAATAAGGGCTTCCTGGCGAACCAAAAGGGTTCGGGCAAAAATAAGGGATGAAATGAAAAAATCTGTACACCCGGCAAGTCGAAAACCTGAAAAGGCGGCCTGGGTAAAAATGGGTATCCCGGTGGACTGAAAACCCGAAAGGGCGGTCCAGGCAAAAGTTAGGGATCAAAGCGTACGACTATGTCCTGTCATCTTGTCACTTGCCTACCAGAAGAAGGTTTATCCATCAACAACTATCAGCACCTCACAGGTCTTCCTCTCCCACCTCAGAAATAGGGGCAAGGTGAGTTGTCCAAAACAATCTAATCGCTCTGTCCACCAAGGTACTAAGATGGGTTCGACTGAAGAATAATCCAGATATCTTAATCCCCAGAGAGTGAGTCAGCAAGTCAGTACACTCTCGCCAAGCAAAGTTATACCATCAGCCTTAAGGAAATTGGGCATCCCCAGTAGATCTCAACATTCCCCAGCACGAGATACGAATATTCTTAACAAGCATCCCCGGCAGTCTTGGTCTAAAGATTGTTCCCCGGCGGTATATCAAACATTCAATGGAGTCATTTCCCCGGTACAATTCAAATCTTCCCCCAATAGAGTCCAATCTGGTTCCCCAGGAAAGTTGGAATTCATCTCCCCAAGCAGCAAGCTTATCCCCAGTAGATTCTGGAAGCTTATCCTCGCAGAGCACGAACGCGTCTCCCGGCTTTATTCAAAGAGTTATTTCCCTACCAGGATATAACTGGGTTATCCTCAGCCAAAAGCCACGGAAAGAGCGTCCTCGACGAAGTCTTCCTGTCCCCAGCGGAGTTCATTAAATCTCCCAACGTAACCTATCAATGGTACCCCCAGCGGAGTTACTATCAACATTCCAGCGAAGTATCTCTCTCCCCACAGAGTGTTTCTCCCCAGCAAGGTCGCTAGATTAATTTTCTCCCCGCAGAGTAATCCATTCATCAAGTTTATTCTCCAAAGGAGTTATCTTCTCCCACTGGTATTCTTGCAACTATCATCCCCAGCGGAGGCAACAAAGCATTATTCTCCAACATCAGCCCAGGATGTGACTTCCCGGCACCCGTCAAGGATTTACTTTCCTAGACAAAAACATACGTTCATAAACATCACATTTCCATACATTATAGCATGCATATACGCATCATATCTTACAAATCTCATTTATGTTGAGAGCATCATTGCTTGATCCATATCATGCATTGCATATGACTGACTTTTACCTTTCAGGAAAGATCCAGTCAAGTTCTCAGCTATGTTACATATTTTTGCCTGGTTCAGTCAGATCGACCCTAAGATCTCCCTGTTTCTTATCCAGTTGAAGATTCCAAGACCTAGACCGGTTCAGTTAAATCGACCCTAAGATTTTTCTGTTTCTTATCCAGTCAAAGGCCTTCTCTGGTTCAGTCAGATCGACCCTAAGATCTCCCTGTTTCTTATCCAGTTGAAGATTTCAAGACCTAGACCGGTTCAGTTAAATCGACCCTAAGATTTTTCTGTTTCTTATCCAGTCAAAGGCCTTCTCTGGTTCAGTCAGATCGACCCTAAGATTTTTCTGTTTCTTATCCAGTCAAAGACCTTCTCTGGTTCAGTCAGATCGACCCTAAGATCTCCCTGTTTCTTATCCAGTTGAAGATTTCAAGACCTAGACCGGTTCAGTTAAATCGACCCTAAGATTTTTCTGTTTCTTATCCAGTCAAAGGCCTTCTCTGGTTCAGTCAGATCGACCCTAAGATCTCCCTGTTTCTTATCCAGTTGAAGATTTCAAGACCTAGACCGGTTCAGTTAAATCGACCCTAAGATTTTTCTGTTTCTTATCCAGTCAAAGGCCTTCTCTGGTTCAGTCAGATCAACCCCAAGATCTCCCTGTTTCTTATCCAGTTGAAGATTTCAAGACCTAGACCGGTTCAGTTAAATCGACCCTGAGATTTTTCTGTTTCTTATCCAGTCAAAGGCCTTCTCTGGTTCAGTCAGATCGACCCCAAGATCTCCCTGTTTCTTATCCAGTTGAAGATTTCAAGACCTAGACCGGTTCAGTTAAATCGACCCTAAGATTTTACTATTTCTTATCCAGTCAAAGGCCTTCTCTGGTTCAGTCAGATCGACCCTAAGATCTCCCTGTTTCTTATCCAGTTGAAGATTTCAAGACCTTGTCTGGTTCAGTTAAATCGACCCTAAGATTTTTCTGTTTCTTATTCAGTCAAAGGCCTTCTCTAGTCCAGTTAAATCGACCCCTAAAAGATTTTCCTGATAAAGACTCAGTAGAAGACACCCAAGATTCTCTCAGCGTTCCTGTTGAGGTTGAAGTCGTCCAAGATTCTCTCAGCGTTACTGTTGAGGTAGTAATCGTCCCCAGATTCTCTCAGTGTTACTGTTGAGGTTGAAGTCGCCTATGGTTCTCTCCCCGTTACTGTGGAGGTAGTAATCGTCCAAGGTTCTCTCAGCGTTCCTGTTGAGGTAGTAATCATCCAAGGTTCTCTCACCGTCCCTGTTGAGGTAGTAACCATCCCTGGTTCATTCATCACCTTTTTGAAGCTCCAGATTCAATTCCTGTAACCAGTCAGGGCACACCCACACAAAGAGTTTGAAGACCAGCTCCTGTAACAGGTCATGTAATCATTTTCTTTTGCAGGTACGCAAGTTCTCGCTAAGGAATCTCTTACGCGATCGACATCCAGATGGCATCTATAAGCCCATCCATCTTCCATCATCTCTCAGCATGGCATCTATAAGCCCATCCACCTTCCATCATCTCTCAGCATGGCATCTATAAGCCCATCCACCTTCCATCATCTCTCAGCATGGCATCTATAAGCCCATCCACCTTCCATCATCTCTCAGCATGGTATCTATAAGCCCATCATCCTATCCATCAATCTCCAAATGGCATCTATAAGCCCATTCCCACCATCACACTACTATGTGAGCGCAAATTTCTGGGCACTCTAGTGTTCAATCATCTTCCACCTTCGGATTACGAAAGGCACGTCAGCCAATCTGCATCCTCAGGTCTAAGAAGATTGAACAGGGGCAACTGTTGCACCCCAAAATTTGCCCTCCCATATTCTTCAAGAATTGCAAAGAGCAAGCTTCAAAATCTTCCCAAGGGTTGCACAGTTCAAGGGCCTTCTAACAGTCAAAAACTAGGGTTTTGGTTATGACAAAGAAGTTGAAGTTTCCAAGGGTCCAATCAAGTCCCACATGCCTATAAACATGGTCAAGCATCATCATACCAAGTTTCAAGACTTACAGCACAAAATTGCACAGTCAAAAACCCTAATTGCCCTACAGTCAACTGTAGGGGCAAAATGGTCATTTGACAGTCAAAAGTTCAAATTTTTGGTCAACATCTCATTTTGAAGCCATAAACATCATTTGATCAATTCTTTATCATGATTTTCAAGGCATGGCTCAAAAAGTCTCAAGATGCAAAAGTTTCCATATTTGGACAGTTGAAAAAGTCAACTGTAACTTGACCAAGGCATAACTTCCACATGGTTTATCAGAAAAATTCCATCCAAATCTCCTTTTGAATAGAAAGACATTTCCTACAACTCATCTTCACACTTCAAGTCTAAGAAATGCTCTCACAAAAAGTTATCAATTTCAACATTATAGGTCATTTTCAAAAGTCAACAAAAAGGGACTTTAAGTCAAAGGCCATAACTTGATATTGGTAAATCAAAATTACATGGGACCAAAGGCATTGGTTAGAGGACTTCAAGACCTTTCCAAAATGTCTAAGAACATGATCAAAGCTTAAAAATTGAGCAAGATATGCCTTGTGGAAGTTGGGAAATTTTTGGGAATTTTGAAAAGTCAACTTTGCTTCAAATGCCTTAAAATTGCTAATGGGCCACATTTTCTTCCAAGATTCATCATCCAAAGCATATGCACGACCATTTGGCCCAAGGGGAGTTATTTCATCATTTTTTTATTATTTATTTGAATTTTTAATTACCATTAATTCATTTAATTAAATAAAATATGAAAAAAAATACTCATCCATGCTTTTTAAATCTTTTTGTGCATAGAATACCTTCAAGATTTCGTGCACTATCTAATATGGAAAGAATCAAGGTGATTTGATCATGATTGGCACCAAAAGCACATGAAAAGATTGAAAAAAATATGCCATGAAAATCAAATATTTCTTTCATCAATACAAGGATCTCTTGACTCAAATCTCAACCCTAATCCATCCCACACATATACTAATGCAAACCCTAAAGCACAAACCCTCTAAGCTGCGCCCAAAACCATAAGCAAACTTGGCACTTTTTCAAGAAAATTTCAAAACTGAAAACACGATTCCAAAGCATTTCAAGGCAAGAAAACTATCACATTGCATTCCTGAGGCTTCAAGGAACGTTTCTGGATCAAAACCATTATCTCTAACGCAAGGAATTGGTAGAACGACCTTGTCCCGTTCATAATTTTTCTCATATTCATGTATCATAATTCATGCGTTGTTTTCAATTTTTAATGTTTGGTTTATACTAAGTTAATCATTCTGAAGCTAACCATGTATTTTAATTGAGTTTTTGTGCATCATACACGAATTCACCATTGAAGCTCGTTAGGGTTTCTCAAGCTTCAAATTGGGCGTTTGCATATACTGTAAAATCAAGGCACCCCAGTACCATGGCTAGAACCAGGATGCTTGGACGAATTTAATACACCAGTCGCGCCTAATTTATATAGCCATACGGGCTATTCGCTATTTTTGAAAAGACTGCATTTTGGGGGGGTTTAAAACCCCCGCTACTTCTTTTTTGTTTTAGGGACAACGAAGAAGAAGATCATGTGGCAAGCTATGACTGGACAATTTGAATTCAGCGCGCGTTTTTTTGTTTCTAGGCCACTAATGCTAATTTTCTTTTATATTATTCATTTGTTATTTTAGGTACAACGCGCGTTAATGGTTCAGTTGGTGGAGGATAACATTGGTAAGCCTTGGGACCTGGGTTCGAATCCAGGTCCCCCTTCTTTATTCCATATTATTTTTCTAACCATGTTCCTATGTAGCTCGCTTCCAGAGGTTCAACGTACACTCAATATCCAAGCGTGCCACATGGCCACTAAGATCAAATCAAAAGCCAGGATTCAAGGTCTATGGAATGTCTCAGTCAAACATGCCACACGCTTCCAGGAAAAGTCAAAAGGGCCAGGGTTTCAATGGGCCAGAATTGCTGAATCATACCTCCAGTTTGGGGAAAACACCCCCTTTGGTTTGCTCTCTTCCATTTTTTTCTTTGTTTTGTTTAATTTTAATATAATTCTTCAAATTAATATTTTCACAAAAACATAAAAAGGATGAAAAAAATCAGAAAGTCACAAAATAAAATATATTTTATTTAAATGCTATTTTGTAAATAAATGTTATCAATTAATTTAGTTTTTAAATTCTAGGATTAATTTTAACATTTTCTTAATAAGCTTAAAAAATTGTAGAATTAGGGTTTTGATTATTTTTATCCTTTTGCCTTTTCACCATATTAAATATTAATTATTTTGTAAATAAAAATTGCCATATAAATAATTAGGTTTAATTTTAGGTTCAACTTTAACATATTTCTTAATAAATAAAAATAGTTAGAATTAGGTTTTAATTCCATTAATTCTCATAAAAATCCATAAATACAAAAACTCAAAAATAATTCCTTTTCTCACTTAACTTAATTTAATTTGTTTTCCTAGAAAAGGGTCCAACGCCCTCGCATTCTCGATTTTACTTATTCTCGCATTTTTATTTTATTTCCTTTTTCATGTAATTCTCCCAAAGCCATGTAATAGAATAATTAGGATATTTATTTTTCGCACTTTATTTTATTTCAAGTCGGGTCCTGGATTAAATTTGGCGATGTGGACCCGCGCCTTTGTAATAGCGTAGGATTTTTATGTTCCCACAACTTTTAACTGTTAACTATTGCATGAAAGAATGAATGCTCAAAATAAAAACAAAAGCGTAGATCACCAATACATGACAAGACAAAAATATCTGAAAATGACACACAAATCACACACCACCCCTAGGGTACGCCTCACTGTTGCCTTGCCCCTCGAAAGGTGATCGTCGAGTAGAGGACGTCTTAGTAAGTCCTCATGATCCAGGAACCTGGCATGAGGGTAGCTTCTAAGGTGTCTTCCCATTGCTCCGGTGATCACCATGTCTCGAACCTTCGAATTGACCCGAACACCTCCAACGGTAGTGCTACCTACCTCTCAATGGTGGGATGGCACTACTTTAAGGACATTTACACAGACGAATTCCTTAGGGTAGGTAGACGACTCTAGATACTTGCTCTAATTTCAAAAACAAATCAAAAAATACTTTTTACACCGACACCTTTTCAAAAAGCTTTCGAAAGCAATTTTTCAAACACTCTTGAGGACCGATACAAGAATCAAACTGGAATTTTCAAAGAAACTTTTTTAAAACCCACAGTTGAAAAGCAAACAAACCATTTTGAAAACACAAGTGAGCAAGTATTTAAGAGCCCATGGATAACCATGGATAGAAAGGGAGCTAACACCTTCCCTTTCTATAATCTACCTCCCGAACCGAGAGAAATCTCTATAAGGAATTTTTCTGTGCTTTTGTCCTATCCATGTTGGAGAAAATAAAAGACGGTGGCGACTCTTGCTTCCGCAACATTTCACGAACCAGCGTTAAACAGTCAGTTCTAAATTCGCCGATCACACCTTGGCTTCGATCACCATAAACATGGTGGGCCTAGAGCTTGAGCCTATTGTCAATTCCAACTGGACCACTCCCAGTGTTTTGCCCACTTTTCCCTCATAATTGGACAGAACCATATTATGTGGCTTGATGTCTCCTTCGCGGATCTCTAGTCTTTTCAGCATGAAGTGGGGTATCAAATTGACTGCAGCACCCCCATCCACTAGAACCTTGTTCACACCATGGGCACCAACTTTTGCCCGAATAAATAGTGGCTTAAGATGGTTCTTCATAGCAGGTTCTGGACGTTCGAAGAACGCATTTTGCTCCTCAACAGCCCCATTGTCCATCACATAGTAGCACACAGGCCTATGCTTCATCAAATTTGTGGTATCTTCTTCCTCATATTCATCAATTTCGGTTTCCTGCCCAAATTTACAGGGAAGCACAGATACCACGTTACAGTTTAGGTTGAATGAAGACTCCCCCTCCGATTCAAAGTTATCTGTTATCATATCTTCGTCTTCTTCTGGGCCTGGAGTGTATTCCTTTGGTTCATCCCGTTTTATTTCAGAGAAAAGCCTCCTATTAACTGGAGGTTTGTCTTCAGTTTGATTTTTTGGTTTGTTGGTGCTAGATTCACCATGGTTCTTTGTTGAAGTGACCCCTTTGTTTGCCACAGCTTCCCTCTCAGCCTTTCGAATCCTTTGTTGCCTGCGCCACTGGGATCTTGACATGGGGTTCCTTCCTTTGTAATTTTCTAATCTTACCTCTTCCCTTTTTGCTATGTTGAATTGCCTTCTGTACGTCATAGCATGGCGTGCATTTCGTTCGGTGTTTCTCCATCTGTCTTTGCCTTTGTCATTTCTGACTTGCAACCATCTGTCGGTTGGCACTTCAGCAGGGAGTTTAAAAGTCACTCTTCGAGCAGCCTTGGGGTGAGGGCTATCAGGCCTTCATTGTTTGTGTCTGCTGTCGAAACGTGGGCCCATCTGGACAGTTTCTTGATGGTTCCAACAAGGGGCGAAGGGAATTGTTTCGAAGGCTCTGGCCATGCTTTGGTCATACACAGCAGAACACCTTGGGCAAATCAAGCACTTGGTTTCCCCTTTGTAGCAGCTTCTCCAGCCTTAGGATAACACCTGAACAGCTGGTTATCCTGGCGCCAATTGTTGCCAGTTCGAGTCCTCTGTACCCTCTCAAAATTCGCAGCGATTCTCTAATTGCAGAGGATGCTGCACCTAGGGCACAATATCATGCATGTATCTCCTTTGTGGCATGTCATGAGGTAATCCTTGAGACTAGCATCTCCAGCGTGATTATCCTCCATTCTATACTTCTCTTTTTCTAAGTATTTTTCTACTTCCTCCATCTCAGAGCGAGGCCTCTCCATATCCACCATATTTATCTCAACATCTTCCCTCTTAGCTTCATCATCTCCCCATCCTGTGGGCTTTATATCCTCAATGTGAACCTTTGAACTCTCTGGGGCAGAATATTTGACCAAATAGTCAAATTTTCCACTGGGTTCCCCTAGAGTGTCCCATATTTCCTTCTGAGGGGAAGTTGGCTCCGTGATTTGGACTTTCTCCAATTCCAGCCTCAGGCCTTCAGTGACCTGTGTTAGTTCTTGGTTTTGATTTTCCTGGCCTTTAGTAGCCTGGGTTTCTTTTGCAATAGCTACAGGTGCTGCTTCAATCGAAGTCTCTGGTATCTTCTGGATGTCTTCAGTGACCTCCTTATCGACTTCGACCATCACCCAGTTTTCGGTTTCAGTACCTTTCTCTCCTGTTGGGTCATCGCTTTGGTCAGCTTCCACCATGTTAATCTCTCCAATGCACGCAGGCTCGGAGTAGTTGGTGTCTGCGACGTCCAAGGGATCTTCGTCCACTTTCATCTTTGCCTTATCAGCAAACTTTAGTCTGCCATCTTTGATTGCATTTTGAATTAGGTCCCTGAAAAGAAAACATTGTGAGGTTTTGTGGCCTAGGAAACTATGATATTTGCAAAATCCTCTCTTCTTTCTCTAATCTAAAGGAGGTATTTTGACATTTGATGGCACAATGAGTTGTCCATCTTTGACAAGTAAATCAAAAATCTCGTCACATTTAGTGACATCGAAGGTATAAACCTTCTTTGGGAATTTGTCACTTTTCTCATTTTCAACAATCTCTTTCCCTTTTGTGGGAACCAATAACTTGCAGGAGTAAGGTGGAGCCTGTTTTAATTCAGCGAGGTCGATTTCGACCTCTTCGAATTCGAATTCAGGATATTCTTCTATTTCCTCAGTTCCAACATAGGAGATCCTTTCTTTCTTGCTATTCTTAAAGACTCTGGCCTTTTCGGCCTTTAGCCTTTCGACCTGTCGAACCCTATCGGCTAACTGAGCCATGTCCCTCAAATATTGAGTGTCTAGTTTCTTTCGAATAGAGTAATCCAAACCACCAGCAGCCATTTCGACTAACTCATGTTCAGGCACTACTGTGTAACATATGGATTTCAAAAGCCTAAATCTATTCAGATAATCATCTATGGGTTCGGTGAACTTTCTCTTGACACTGGCTAATTCCTTCAAGCTTATTTTCGACTGTCCCATGTAAAATTGTTCATGGAATAATCTCTCCAAAAGAGCCCAAGTATCGATGGACCCAGGAGGAAAAGTGGTAAACCATGTAAAGGCGTTTTTAGTCAAGGAACTTGGGAAATATTTGATCCTGAGATCTTCATTATTGGCTATATCTCCCGCTTCGGTTAGATATCTGGCTATGTGTTCGACTGTTGACTCATTGGTATCCCCAGCGAATTTTGTAAATTTAGGGACTTTGTATCCCCTTGGTAAATCAGTATGCATTATGCAATCTAATATAGGAGAAGCATAATTTGGCCTTCTCATTCCTGTGTTGAGGCCATTCTGGGCCATGACTCTCTCTATCATGGTGGTCAGATTGTTTTCTGCCAAGATGTTATCATTTCGAATTCTATGAACGACAGCATCAGCATCTTGATTTCGACCAACCATGACAATCACCCTAGGTTATTCTTCTCGAAACTCTGGGGCTTCTAGCCTTTCGACCCTTGCTCCTGGTTCCATAATTTCTCTTTGTGGGCCTGGGATTATTGGGGCTTCTAACCTTGGTGCACTGGCCCCCAAGTTAACTTCTTCCCTAGGTGGTCTATAAATTGGGTCGTTAGCAACTTGTTCCATAACAGGCATGTTTGCTCAAAATCCCGCCTGATTCTGCCTACGCCTTTCTGGGGGAGCAAAGAAATCTGCTATTCGACTCATGTTGTCAGCGTTTTCCCTGTTTGTCACAGTCACATTTTGTACTATTGGGGCAAATATTTCCTGCATAGTTTGTGCTAACACCCCTATCATATTATGGTTACTGTCATCCATCAATTGCCTAAAAGCCAACTGGTTTTCTGTGGTTAAAATAGGCATTATGCTATAACCCACTGACCCTTGGTTATTTGTCATAAACTGATTCGCCCCAGACCCAGACCCTAATTGTGGTGATGAATTCGATGTGGAATTGTGTAAACCTGCCATAAAGGAAGTTGGCATTCCATAAGAGGAATTTCTGGTTCTATTACCATCGAAACCGGGTGGTCTAGTTAGTGGAGTGGCGAAATGGGATTGTGCCCCTGATGGTGGAACGAATCCCCCAGGGTAACCAATGGTTCCAGTATTTCCTAAGATCGAACTATTAGTTGATATGCCACTTACTCCATTGGTGGCTATATTACTGGTTGAAGATGCAACAGACTATGCATTTGAAGGGATCACATTAGATGTTCCCATCGAAGTGGACACATTAGTGCCTGTTGTATGTGGGGCATTTTGTTCCCCTTGTTGATTGTCAGAACTAGACATCTTGTTCAAACGTTTTCTTCTGGATAAGGTTTGGTTGCTGTTGGTTATCTTACCACTTCTTAGGTTCATAAAACAGCAAATTTCTTATGTCCCAACGTTTTTATAATGGTTATGTCTCAACAATCTTTATTTCTAATGTCCAATTATTGGTCCCACCAGGTGTGCCAATTTGTTTCCAGTGATTTCTGGTAAACAACCGCTAGTCTTCCAAACTATCGAATAAACTTACTGACTGTTATTCAATTTCTCTGGTAACTCACAGGATTGACTAGATTGATCCTAGGATTCCTTGGTCATTAGGGTAACTCTCATGATCGAACAGATATTCATGGTTGGTATTTGAGTGTTGTGTAGGTGTTTGACTTATTTCGATTTCTCCCTTACAGATCTAAAGATGTAATCAAAATGTATGTGCGCGAAACTAACTTGCATGAATAAATGTTAATTGTAAAGACATGTAAAATTGCATAAAGGGAAAGTAAATGGCTTCGAATTATAAAAACAGTTAATGTAAAAGATGCTCTGGAACGTAAAAGATTCGAAATATGAAGAAAGCGTTTGATGCAAGAAATCTGTAAATGACTTTAAGTAAAAATAGGCTTTCGAAAGACAAAACTTGAAAATAAAGGCATGAAAAGTATGACAGTTTTCTGAAATGTAAAGTGTTTGAAATGTAAAGAAAGCATTAAAATGTAAGGCTTCAATGAAAAGATTTCGACATAAAAAGACTTTAAATGAGAAAACTTGTAAATGGTATTTTGCAGAAAGATAAAAGAAAATGCTGGAACTGATAAAAGGTTTTCATTAAATCATAAACATGTGGTGCTATCATACGTACATTGCTCTTGCATTCGTTTCCCTTGCCATGTGGTAATTTGAATGTTACTGAGTATTTAGTACAATAGATATGACACACAAAATCCTAATACTAAGACTTCTATTTATACTAATTCGACCATAACGGTCTTGCTATAAGATTATGCCATGTTCAGAACATGCAGAACAATGCCTCTCTCTTGTTTCCACGTGTCTCCAAATGCTCCAGCACATAAATTTCAAACTTCGAATGTCCCGCTTGCATTTGAATTTCAAATGTTTTGGTACTTCTCCGCTTCGAACGCACTTCTCAGACACATCATGGTTGTCATTTCGAGACTTCTTTAGATATGTTCCCACAATTTCCACTCGAAGCTCCAAGCTTTGATATGCTTATTCGAAACACTTATTCTGCTACTTCGAACATGACGCTTTGTTTCGTTTCAATCGAAACATTCAACTTACCTGGCTTTTAATAATATTATCAAAATCTTCAGCCAACACGTGGTTGAATAGTTGGGGCAAACTCCCTCCAAGATCTCCATGCTAGCATTGTTGTTGTGTTCTGAGGCACATGCAAAAGCTCTGGTGAAGTTTCTGAAGACAGCCCATGTGCCACAAGGAACGTCTGCTGACCAATTCCAAGATTGTGTGGCCAGTTTGACAGCTGATAACGGCCTAGGCTTCTATGATGCTGATTTGACACCAAAAGGGAGAAAGCACAACGAGGTATTACATGTCTCTATGGAGTGTAGAGGAACAACTCTGGCCCATGTCTTGGTGGACACCGGCTCATCTTTGAATGTTTTACCAAAGAAAGCTCTCGACAGATTGGATTACGAATAACTGACATTGAAACCCAGTAACATAGTCGTGAGAGCATTTGATGGCTCAAAGAGGATGGTCCACGGGGAGGTGGACATCCCCAAAAAGGTGGGAACTCAGACTTTCAACTCAACTTTCTATGTAATGGACATCTGCCCCTCTTACTCTTGTCTGCTAGGACGGCCCTTGATCCATAATGCTGGTGCTGTCACCTCCACACTACACCAGATGCTGAAATACCCGGTCCATAGAAAGATTATCACTGTCCACGGAGAGGAAGAGTATATGATTAGCCATCTAAATTCTTTCCGGTATGTGGATTTGGATGGTGAGTTCATTGAAACTCCTTTTCAACATTTCGAAGAAGTCTCTCAAGAGGTAGCCGTAACCAAGACGGTATCCCAAATCCCCAAAATCACAAGACCTCCACTTCGGATGTCATCTCTCAAGGACGCCAAGGCAGTAATAGAGGAGGGTGGATGCGCCATCTAGGGATAGCTTCCAGACATTCCGTATAAATCTGACAAGTTTGGTTTAGGGTTCACTTTAAATTCTCAGAAGACTGTGCGTCGTGCCCGTGCCGGAGGGCCACCTCTGAAGATTAGCAACCGAGAGGTCAACGCAGCGGAAGATGGTGAAGAAGATGGCAACTTGGAGGATTGGACATTTCCTACTGTCAACGGAGGACTTCGCAATTGGGAAGCCATAGACTTTATCCCAATAACTTTCATCTCTCAGTAATTTATCTTTTACATTTCTGTTGGACTTGTAATATTCATAAACAATTCACACATTAAAAATCTTGTGTCTTACCCGAGGCACAATGGTCCATTTGTAAGGGTTTTTATTTCATATTCATATGACATTCAATGAATCATGGATGTTTTTTCACATACAAACCTTTTATGCTCATTGTCTTTCTTTTACATTTTATTGTTTAAAGATGGATATACCCTTACACACACCCACACTCACAAATGCAGGCACCCCTCCATTCTGGATCCCATGGGTAACGATACTGCTATGGCCTTTAGTGACTCTGAAGATCTAATCTACCAAGCCGAAGACGAAGGTGAGGAAGATTGTGAAGTACCAAGGGAATTGGCCAGACTACTACAATAAGAGGAAAGAGCTATTCAGCCTCATGAGGAACCGTTGGATACAATCAACTTGGGTACCGAGGAAGATAAAAAGGAAGTCAAGGTGGGTGCCAATCTAGAGCCGAGTGTCAAGGAGCGTCTAATTCAACTATTGTATGATTATGTTGAGATCTTTGCCTGGTCATACGAAGACATGCCAGGACTTGATACAGACATCATGGTACATCATCTACCCACAAGATAAGATTGTCCACCAGTGAAACAAAAAGTCCGCCACATGAGACTTGACATGTCATAGAAGATCAAAGCAGAAGTCATGAAACAATTCAATGCTGGATTCTTGGCTGTCACTTCCTATCCTCAATGGGTTGCCAACATTGTTCCCGTGCCTAAAAAGGACAGCAAAGTACGAATGTGCATGGATTATAGAGATTTAAACAGGGCCAGCCCTAAAGATGATTTTCCACTTCCCCACATTGATATCCTGGTCGACAATACGGCCCAACACAAAGTATTTTCCTTCATGGACGGATTCTCAGGTTATAACCAAATCAAAATGGCACCTGAGGACATGGAGAAAACTACATTTGTCACACAGTGGGGCACATTCTGCTACAAAGTGATGCCATTCGAACTGAAGAATGTTGGGGCAACCTATTAATGCACCATGGTAGCTTTGTTTCATGATATGATACATCATGAGATAGAGGTCTATGTAGATGACATGATAGCCCGGTCACAAACTGAAGAGGGGCACCTTGATCATTTGCAAAAGTTGTTTGAGAGGTTGAAGGAGTACAAACTAAGGTTGAATCCAAACAAGTGCACATTCGGAGTCCGGTCCGGTAAACTCTTAGGTTTTGTTGTCAGCAACAAAGGCATCGAGGTTGATCCTGCCAAGGTTAAAGCAATACAAGAAATGCCTGCTCCTCGTACTGAGAAGGAAGTCAGAGGATTCTTGGGACGCCTGAACTATATTTCCAGATTCATTTTCACCTAACAGCTACTTGTGAACCAATCTTCAAACTATTGAAGAAAGATCAAGTATTCAGATGGAATGATGAATGTCAGATTGCTTTTGACAAGATCAAAGAGTACTTACAAGAGCCTCCTGTTTTGATGCCACCGGTCGAGGGAAGACCACTGATCATGTATCTGACCGTTTTAGAGAACTCAATGGGGTGTGTATTAGGGAAGCATGAAGAGTCTGGCTGAAAAGAGCATGCTATTTATTACCTGAGCAAAAAGTTTACTGAATGTGAAACCAGATATTCATTGCTCGAGAAAACTTGTTGCGCTCTGGTATGGGCTTCTCGTCGGCTAAGATAGTATATGTTGACTCATACTACTTTGTTGATATCTAAGATGGATCCGATAAAGTACATCTTTGAAAAGCTTGTTCTGTCTGGGAGGATAGCTAGATGGAAGATGATCCTAACAGAATATGACATACAGTACACTACCCAGAAAGCTATAAAGGGCAGTGTGCTAGCTGATCATCTTGCTCATCAAGTTGTAGAAGATTATTAGTCCGTGAAATTTGAATTCCCGGATGAAGACATCATGACATTAGACAACTGTGAAGAAATCAGACCATATGACGAACCTGAACAAGGATCCCGATGGACCCTGTTCTTTGATGGGGCATCCAATGCACTTGGTAATGGTATCGACACTGTACTCATATCCCCAGAGGGTGTCATACTCCCCTTACTGCCAGACTTTACTTCAACTGTACGAACAACATAGGGGAATATGAAGCATGCATCTTTGGTCTCAAGGCTGCCATAGACTTGGGAATCAAATCCTTAGATGTGTTTGGAGATTCAGCTTTGGTTGTCAGTCAGATCAAAGGAGAATGGGACACTAGGAACCCAAACCTTATCCCTTACAAAGAACATGTTTTGACATTGCTACCATATTTTGAGCAGATTACCTTCGAGCATTTCCCGCGAGAAGAAAATCAGTTGGCAGATGCTCTAGCCACAATGTCATCCATGTTTAAACTTGATTGGGATAATGAGGCTCCCCAGATCACCATCGAGTGAAAGGATGAACCATCACACTGTCACGAGATTAATACCGAAGAGGTAGTGGACCAGCCTTGGTTCTATGAAGTCAAGAGGTATCTCGAGGCTCAAGAATATCCAGAAGGAGCTTGAATCGATGATAAAAAGTTCTTAAGGAGATTCTTTGCTAAGTTCTTCCTGAGAAATGGCATCCTGTACAAACACAACCATGACTCCATTCTGCTCCGATGTGTGGATAAGATTGAGGTTGAAAAGATCATGGCTGAATTACATGAAGGAACTTTTGGCACTCACTCCAGTGGGCATACGATGGAGAAGAAAATCCTACAAGCAGGCTATTATTAGTCTACCATGGAAGCAGATTGCTATCAACACTCTCGGACCTACCATAAGTGTCAAATCTATGCTGACAAGGTGCACGTACCTCCGGTTCCTCTGAATGTCTTGATGGCTCCTTGGCCCTTTGCTATGTGGGGAATTGATATGATTGGGGAGATCAAGCCAACAGCCTCCAATGGACACCGTTTCATCCTAGTGGCCATTGATTACTTTACAAAGTGGGTCGAAGCAGCTTCCTTCGCTTCCGTCACTTAGAATGTTGTTGCCCACTTCATCAAGCAGAATCTTATTTGTCGATACGGTATCCCAGAAAGGATCATCACTGATAATGGTACCAACCTTAACAATACTATGATCACCACCTTGTGCAAGCAGTTCAGGATTCAGCATCGCAATTCATCCCCCTATCGGCCAAAGATGAATGGTGTCGTTGAAGCTGCAAATAAAAACATTAAAAAGATCATACAGAAAATGACAGTCACCTACAAGGACTGGCATGAGATGCTACCATTTTCTCTCCACGGTTATCGTACCACAGCTCGCATGTCAACTGGGGAAACACCTTATTCTTTGGTTTATGGCATGGAGGTTGTCTTGCCTATTGAGGTTCAAATACCTTCTTTGAGAATTATGAAGGATGCAGGTTTGAATGAGGACGATTGGATCCAGACTCGACTTGATCAACTAAACTTAATGGATGAAAAGATACTTACTGTTGTTTGCCATGGTCAGATGTATCAAAAACGGATGATCAAGGCTTTCAACAAGAAGGTCAGATGCCAGGTATATCAAGTTGGAGATCTAGTGATCAAACGCATTATCTTACCGCAAAGTGATCCCAGGGGAAAATGTACTCCTACCTATGAAGGACCATTTGTAATCAAGAACATATTCTTCGGTGGGGCAATGATCTTAACCACCATGGACGGTGACGACCTGCCACACCCTACGAACGCGGACATAGTCAAAAGATACTACGCATAAGAGACTCTCTAGGTTGACACACCTAGGCAAAAATTAGGGATAAAATATAAAAGATTTGTACACCCGACAAGTTGAAAACCCGAAAGGGCGACTTGGGCAAAAAAGGGTTTCCCAGTGGACTGAAAACCCGAAAGGGCGGTCCAGGCAAAAGTTAGGGAATTAAAGCGTATGATTATGTCCCGACGGATCACTTTGAGGACAACCTCTTGACTTCCACTGACAAACTCAGAGTTTCTAATCAATTCAATCATCTTCGGAAGAAGCAACAAATAGACAAGATATTCGGAGATACGAAGGCTATAGCAGAATGGAAACCCCATGGGATTATTACACATAGCTATCTTTCTTTGTATAAAGCTTTTCTTGCTTTTTTTTATGGCATCATTCTCTTACTAGAATGATTGTCTCCTTTGTACAAAATACTTATTCAAAGTCAATATGAAGATATCTCTTTGAAAGTACATAAAATTATTTGTCTTTTTCTTTACACTTGGTTTTATTTGCAAAAACGTCCAATGATTCGTTAGTGAACATATGCATTTGAACATAATTACTGTTTACAAATAAACAAAATGCGAAAGATAATTACTGATAGGGTGAAAGAGCCGGAAAACGTCTCTAGGTTGTTCCATAAGCAATACCCACAGTACGTCACTTAGATCCCCAACGGAACAAAAACTTCAAATTATTAATCCCCAGTAGAAGTCGTCAAAATTCTCGGGATCCCCCAAGAAGATCTTACAAGCAATACATGGCATTGCCCTCAGAATATAATTTATTTCTCTCAACAGGAGTTCGTCAGTACTTCATTTTCAAGACATGAAAATTCAGCATATCCCCAGCAGTTTTCAAGGATTTATTTTCCCCAATCAGGCAGAAATACAGCAAATCAACTTACATGCGCATACATTACATCCATATATCATAAACATTGATAAATCAAATACATTGCATCATACATTTCATGCAACCTAACTTTGTTTCAGCTAACATTTTACCCTTTTCAGGATAAGATTAAACAGCTACCATTAACAATATGCAATCAGGATACACTACGGATATGCTCCAGACACGGATGCTATTCTGATACTCATTCAAATCCAACTTTCAGATACAGTTCAGATATGCTCCAGATATGGATGTCATCCTGATACTCATTTAATTTCAACCTTTTGATACAGTTCAGATACGCTCTAGATACGGATGCCATCCTGATACTCATTCAATTTCAATCTTTTGATACAGTTCAGATACGCTCCAGATATGGATTCCATCCTGATACTCATTCAATTTCAACCTTTTGATACAGTTCAAATACGCTCCAGATACGGATTCCATCCTGATACTCATTCAATTTCAACCTTTTGATACAGTTCAGATACGCTCCAGATACGGATGCCATCCTGATACTCATTCAATTTCAACCTTTTACAGTTCAGATACGCTCCAGACACTGATGCCATCCTGATACTTATTCAGATTCAACTCTCAGATACAGTACATATATGCTCCAGATACGGATGCCATCTTGATACCCATTCAGATACAATATGGATACGCTCTAGACACAGATGCCATTTTGATACTCATTCTTTCAGCTTACAATTTACAATTCAACAAACACATCTTGGATGGAATCTACAAGCCCATATCCAACAAAGTTCTATCACTTCTCCAAATGGCATCTTTAAGCCCATTCCCTCAACTACACATTGTCGAGTGCAAATTTATGGGCACTTTAGTGTCCAATCATCTTTCACCTTCGAGTCACGGACGGCAAAACTCGCCAATCTAACTCTTCAGGTTTAAGAAGATTGAACAGGGGCAGCTGTTGTACCCTAAAATTTGCCCTCTCATTTATCAAGACTTTTCTCACAAGATTCCTTTGACTCAAGACTAGATTAGGGTTTGGTCAGCTCAAGACATATCATCTTGCACTTATGACCCAAAATTAGGGTTTGAGATTGCACAAGGATTTTTGGACTATCAGTGCTTTATGTGACTTTCAAACATCATTATGGAACCCCAAGATTCCTCATGTCAAGTTTCAAGCCTTGGATCACACTTTTGCTCAGTCAATTGGACAGTTGACCTAAAAATCAACTATATTGGGGGGAAAGTCAACCATGGCCAATTTACAGTCAAACTTCATGATTCTTGATCCACGTCAACTTTTTAAGCTTTATATGTATCATTTGGTCAAGTTTGGATCACAATTCCTCAATAAATTTGATCAAATCATCAAAAGGCCAAAATGGTCAAAAATTAGGGTTTTGACTAAGGAAGGGTAATTTTTGTTTTTTGACCTAGCAAATGACTAATTGAGTTAAAGCGTGATTTCAAGGACTCAATTGCATCATCTTGACCTAATGGAATGGTCCAAAACATTGCAATATCATTGGATTAACAGATGAAATTTGCAGTCAACTGATCAAAAGTCAATTGTACACTGAAAAGTCAAACTTTGACTTTTTGGTCAAAATCAAGTGCCAAGTTTCACAATTCATCAAAACATGTCAAAATGTGAAACTTTTTCATCAAGAAATCCAAGTTTGAAGATTAGGGTTTGAATTTGAAATTTTTCTTAACTTAGAAAATTTTCTAAGTATAAATAATTTCTTATTTTTTCTCAACTTTAGGCCATGTTTTCACCATGATGCATAATGATTCAAAGAAAGTTCCCAACATGAAAGTTGTAGACCTCCATGAAATATAAAACTTTTATTCACACACTTTTCCCTAAAGAGGCTTGGATCTCAAGATATAAATTTATGAATACATGCTCATGAACTAAATAACTTAGTGAAATTTTGCCCTAATTTAGGCAGGTTTTGGACCCAACTTCATGGAAATTTTTCACCTAGTTCCAAGATGTATATCAAAATTAATTTCAAAGATGAGTTATATAGCACATTTCAAGCTTTCCAAAATGTCCAAGAACTCCTCAAGATCATTTTTGAGTAGAGAGAATCGAAGAGATGAAGTTGTCCATTTCTCACTTTTTGTCCAAGCCATTTTATGAAGAACAATTTTCCAATCAGTACCTATGATGCCTAATCCATGCTTTACAGGTCCCAAACTTGTTCCTCACTCCTTAATTTAATGCTTACTCAGTTGACAAAGCTTTAATCCATGCCCTAGAGCCATTATCCAAGTTGTAATTCCATAAATGGCATAAAGTGACCATTGCCATTTTGGAAAAGTTCCACTTTTGCAAACTTTACAAATCTTGAGCATTGAACTTGTCCCCTTGGCACATACAAGTACCACAGACCTAAGGCAACTTGTATAGAACATATACCAACCCTAAGCAAGCCAGTACAAGCATGTAAAGCTTTGTCTTGTCACTTTGCTTCAAAAGCAAGAAAGGTGGCCAAAAGTCTATAACTCACAAACCTGTGGAAGAGCTGACTTAGGACCTTCTCCATACTAATATACAAACATAACACAACACAAGACACAATTAGTTAAGGCCTGAAACACTCTCAAGCTCAAAAACACCAGAAAACTGTCAAACTTGCAGTTTTTGGCATAAGCATACCAATCTCTCATTTGGCGCGTGCGTTTCCAGTTTTTATCATCAAAACACCTTACCTACTTGATATCAAACCAATCCAGACCTTCATCCCTGTACTGTAACCTCTTCTCCATCATCTACCATTTTTGTTTTCAAAGCTTGCAGGTTGACTTGGCCAAGGAGTTTCAGGCACTTTCAGAGCAAGCCAAGGGTTGGAATACATTCAGGGAAGTTCAAGGAAGCTCAAGCAAGCATCTGGCCTCCATCAAACTCACTCCAGTTCCATCCACGATTCCAACAGAAGGAGGTAAAATCTCAAACTCTGTCTCCTTGTACAGGCAACCATTGGCCATGATTTGTGAATAAATAATGTAGTCCTCATTACAACGAAACTGTACATGTCTTTATCTTGCATTGATTTTACTTGAGTTAAGAGAATTTGGAACTTGAAGTTTCTGAAAATATTAGGTTTAAATTTAGGGTTGTTAAAATTCTTTCTGACCTTTGATTGTTAGTTCACATAACTCATATGTTTAGAATCATGAGATCAAGTACTACAACTTTCATGTTATGAGTTTTCATTTTCATGGAAGAATGAGAGAGTTACAGGATGTTTGGCCAAGCTTGAGGAAGAAGACGAAGTACAGGGCAAGGACTTATTTCATGTTATATTATTTTTGATTTCCTTAAGACAATGGATGTATAGCCACCCCAGTGGCAAAGTAGCGCGCTGGTGAGACCCATGTCCTGGGTTCGAACCTGGGCGCTACTTTTGTTTTTCACACTTTTCCCATTTTTCCAGTTTTTTGCTTTGTGCAGGTTTGGGCCTCCATATTTGGGCCATGCTCCTCTTTTACTTACATGTCATCTCTAGTCTTCTTACTATACTCCCCTGACCCATTCTTTTTCATACCTTTTTATTTAGTTTATTTTTATTTTCATTAATATTTTTTAATGTATAAAAATCCAAAAAATATAAATTTCATAATATTGCATCTCTATTTTATTTTAGTTTATTTTTCACATATAAATATTTTTTTATTTTTAATATATATCATATATTTTCTTAATAAAATTGTAAAATATAATCTAAATATATTTAGTTTTATTTATTTATTTACTTTTCATTCCATACTTATAAATATTTATTTTTTGCATATATAAAAACTTTATATTTTTTATACAATATTATTTATTATTTTAATACAAAAAATACATAAAAAATAGTATAAGAGTTTTATTTTCTTTTAAAATAATAATTAGGGTTAAGCCTCCCATTTAAAATTAATTTCTTTTCCTTATATTTTTTAGGTTTAGATTAAAATTTCTTTTACATAAAAACAAGACAAAAATCTTTTCTTACATGTACATCGTATTGAATCTTTAAATATTCTATTTTATTTATTCAAATTCATAGAAATTCGATTTGGTTGTAATAGTTTATTTAGCTTTATATTCTTGCAAATCCCCATTCAAATTTGTATTCCCCCCTCCCATAAAGTTGTTGTAATAGCTTAGTAATATTTACATTACGCAATTTACCGCTTTACATGCCATGATTAGTAATTAGGGTTTGTATGATAAGATCGAAACAAAGCAAAATAGAAAAACCCTAAATACAAGACAAAGCCAAAACATGAAAATGATACACTTGCACACAAGCATCCTTAGGGTTTCTCCACTTGGTTTCCTAATACAAAAATGGTCATATTACGCATGCGAAGTATCTTGGCAAAACAAACAAGTATAAGATCATAGTCCCTCGATGACGCTATTCAAGGTTGCCTTACAAAAATGATCTTGGTCCCTCAAAAATGCTAAGATACTTTGCAACATTGCTAATCATGGTTATACGATGACCCACGCCCGTCCTGTTTACATCCAAAGATAGGGTTTCTTACCAAATCAATGGTAAGACAACAATGTCAAAGGAATAGAAAATGTACAAGAAAAACATTTGAGTAGGTAGATTACTTCTAGTTACTTGCTCTATTTCAAACAACTATCCTTGCTATTTTCAAAACAAACACACATTTCAAAAACATCTTACAAACATTGAAAACATTTTCAAAAATACAAACATCTTTGTATACATTCTTACGAACGAGAATCATTACAAAGATTTCCTAAACGAATGGCCTCTTTTACAAATACTTTCAAAACCACACAAAGCACAATTTCAAACCAAAGCAAGTGATCTAGCAAGTAACTAAGAGCCCATGAAAATTCATGGATAAAAAGGGTGCTAATACCTTCCCTTTTTATAATCTACCCCCCGAACTCAAGAAACAATCTCAAAGGTTTTTCCTGTGCTTTTTCACCTTTCCTTTTGGATAAAAGAAAAGTCAGTGGCGACTCTTACTAACCGCAACATTTGCGATCAAACGCAAAACCCTCATGTCAGTTCTCCCACCGTATCACAAATTTCCTCTTGCAAACTCTGACTGAACTTTTATGAAAACTGGCCCAGAAGTTCCGACCCAATTCTATCTTGAAAATGTCCAGAATTTGTTGAGTGCTTTAGTTTCACAGACGTATCTTTGAACATTTAAAACTTGAGATTCCAACATTTTCAGGGGAAGTTTTGTTCTGCAACATTTTAGATCTTATTGAAATCTATAACTTTTGTGCCAAAAGTTCTTACAGAATCAACTTGCATCATGGTGATAAACTGATCAGAAGTTCTGAGCTTGCCATATTTCTTAAACACTTAGAAAAATTCTAAGTATTTAGAATTTTGACTTTTGAATTTCTTGATGAAACAAACTCCATATTTTAACATGTCTTGCTGAAATATGATTCTTGAAACTTGATTTTGATCCAAAAGTCAAAGTTTGACCTTTTAGTGTGCAAATGACCATTTTGCCCTTGTGAATGGCTTTCTTGGAAACTTTGTAAATCATTTTTGAAATTGGATGGAGGCAAACCTGAGGGTCCAGGTTGATCCTTTGAGAAATGAGAGGGAAAATTTTGGGGTACAACACAAGGCATGTACATCGTCAGCAAGGTTTTTACTCGAAAGCATACCATTTGAGATTCTAGGTAAATTTTTGTCATCCTTCTTCCAGAGTTATTGCTTTATTAACAAGAGTTCGGCATCAAAATCATAGTAAAACAAATAAGAGTGGTAACGAATGGATTAATTCAAGATAAACATATTCAATCCATCATTATTTAATATTCAAAAGATGAACAAGTTTGCATACAAGAAAGTACTGAACAAAACAATTAAGATTGCAAATGAAAATGCAAATGAAAATTGAAATTTCCATGCTGGGGAGACAAGACTTTGTATGGACTGATTGCTTCAAGCGGTCTTCAACAACCTCGAGGCTCACTTGGATAAGAGATTCCCCGTCTGATATGGACACAAGAGTCTCTAAATTTCTCCACGCTTGGACTTTATCTTTGGATGACAAACCATTTTCATCTGACTAGCCGAGTGCCCCAGAATAATGTTCACAAAAGATTCTCTCAAAAAAGAGGGTGGATATTGTACCAAGGGAAAAGTTTGAAATTGTCTGTCACCTTAGAAATTGGACTTTGAGAGAGATGTCAGGAATGATTTGGACTTTGGTTAAGCCTCTTACAATCTTTAACATCACGGTCAAATTCCCCAGAATGGGAGACACACTTAGCATTTGCATCAGGAGGGATATTAATCAACTGAATAGTCTTCAAAGCGCGAAGCTTAATCAACTGAATTCCCAACAGACGAGGAAGTGCCATGATGTAAGGCATTGAGATGGTATCAACGTACTTCTCAGGCTTCCTCTATCTTTGCTTAAACGTTTTTACTTATGCATTCACTTGGGGAACAAACACTGACTGATGACGAGAAGATCATGCAACCCAAAGTTGTGGAGAGTGCCCTTGATTGAATAATCGGTACCCCGGCGTGGTAACCACATCTTATGTTGACAACAGGATTTGGAAGGGGATTTGTAGATGTTACTAAAGTACGTAGCCTAACCCACTAAATCTCAAACAAGTGTGGAAACAAATGAGAATAATGCACTGAGATGGGATCAAAACCATTCTCCAAGCTTCTTTTGTTCTTGCTGATAAAACAAACCTCTTGCACTTAACTAGTAAATGGGACCAATCTGCTGATAAGACTTCCCAAGCACTCAAAATAGTATATGAGACCCACAAGGCACTCCATGGTTTGAAAGCAATCCCAAAAGACGAGGAATAGAGAATAACTCATGTTGCAACAGTCAGTGTAGGATTGCTAACACTATCATCAAGACTTCCAAGACCTGACTCGACTGGATCTTAAACGGATTATGTTCCTTCTTGAAGAATTCCTTATCACGGACCAAGGCTTGCATGTATACCACAAACAACCATATCTGAATCTTCATCCCGGCCAATACTCCATGAATTTGTTCCATAACTGATCTCTGAACATGTGACAACAAGAATTCAAATCTATAACCCTGGAGAGAACGCCAGTTCTGAATATGAATCTCAGACTCTGAGTACCTATGATGAATGTATGAATATGCATGAGGTGCGTGAGTTCATACCATGCCATGTTAGATCATTTCCAAGGAACCCATATGCTTTTAATTTTTATTTTAAACCAGTAAAAGGTGGAGAAGTGCAACACAAAGCTCACAAGCATGATTCCTTGGAAATGGAAAGAACATGTGTGTTAAAATGATGTTAACAGATTATGTGTTCAAGAACATGAGATCAAGGTTCCATAAACATGGAAAATGGTTGCACTGTCTCTACACTGCATAATTAATATCACCGGATCAAAGTTCCGACGCCACCTTGGAACACAAAAGAACCAAGTACCAAGTGGATCAACAACTGCATGAGACCATAATCTCCCCATCATAAAAGATAACTGTTGAACTGCCAAAATAAATGGCCATTCCAATGTGAGAAGTATGGAACAAAACCAGGAGATTAAATAGTCACCAACAGTATCAAGTCACCATCAAAAACACATTAACTATCAGAACATGGTCACCAACATAACTCAAGTCAGCAACATAACCAAAGTCACCGTCAGAACTAGAATCAACATTTGTACCTGTAAGAATCAATCATCCCTACCCACTCACGGGAGAAACTAGGTCAGGGTAAGGCAAGGGTAACTTAGAATCATGGGTACGCCTAAAGCCACTATCGTCGAAACACTTATGTGGAACGATAGTGCCCCATTTGTTATCTCATTTGAGTGTGGACGACATGACCACACTAGCAAACCAAATTCGACTAGCCGTTCATATTCCAATCTATTCATAAGGTTCCTATGGTTGTCACTTGACCTGGATATTGGGCCTTTTACCTCTTGTAACACCCATCCATCATGATAGCAGAGCCAGCACAACAGATAACCAAATATATGGAAAGCGGTAAAACGCATGCACATACATATGCAATCAGTATATACAAAACTAGAAATAAATAAACACCCAAAGAAAAAAAAAGAAGAAAAAAAGCAAGAGCTAGGATCGACTCCGGGATGGACCAGCGATAGGTCAATCTTCTCCCTAGTGAAGTCGCCAGCTGGAACAATCGGACGAACCGTCATCTAATATAAAATCAATGAAGTCGCCACCGAACGTATTTTATCCCGCCGAAAGGGAAAGGTAAACATCGAGAAAACCTGAAGAGGGTGAAAGCACGGTCTTATGACTGAGAGATCGGGTAAGGGAGTCTAATTCGCGAGGGGAAGGTATTATCACCCCACACGCCCGTAGTACTCTACGGTATCCACTCTTATTTGTTCTAGTCTAAGGGTGTGTTAGGATCTATATATAGGTTTATAGGGAATGCATGCAAAAGAAAGGAGAAAAGAATGTAGGGAAAATAAAAGTTATGCTCGCCTGGGCCCTACCCCAATGCCTACGTATCCCTTTTAAGGAATCAGAGCAGCCATAGTTCGGCTCATATATTTTGGTTGGTTTGTGTTTTGTGTTTTTTAGTTAAGAAGACAAAACCAATAGTCAAGATGACGAAACATCAGATAAAACGACAAAACATCAACAATGATGATAAAACTACAAAAGAGATGACAAGACAACGCATGGCAACATAAACTTAGATAAGATGATAAAACGTCAGCATGATAAAAAAATATCAGACAAGACGATGAAACAATACACCTAACAATGATATTGAAAATCAAAGTAGGATAACAAACATGTGCGATGGTGAAACACCGGCAAAAAACATATGCGATGGTGAAACATCGGCTAAAAGATAACAAAATAACATGGCAAAGATGGTGAAACATCAATAATCCAGATGATAGAACATCACACCTAAAAATGATATTGAAAATCAAAGTAGAATAACAAACATGTGCGGTGGCGAAACATCGGCCACAAACATATGCGATGGAGAAACATCGACTAAAAGATAACAAAATAACATGGCAAAGATGGTGAAACATCAATAATCTAGATGATAAAACATCACACATAACAATGCTATCGAAAATCAAAGCAGGATAACAAACATGTGTGATGGAGAAACATCCGCTACAAACATATGCAATTGAACCAACTTGGTCGAACCGTCATCTTGTAATGAAATATCAATGAAGTCGCCACCGAACGTCTTTTATCCCGCCAAGAGGGAAAGGTAAACATCGAGAAAACCTGAAGAGGGAGAAATCACGGTCTTTCGACCGAGAGATCGGGTAAGGGAGTCTGTTACGCGAGGGGAAGGTATTAGCACCCCACACATTCGTAGTACTCTACGGTATCCACTCTTGTTGTCTAATCTAATGGGTGTGGTCAAAACCTATGTTTATGGCTTAAAGCTAAAAAGGGAATGCATGCGAGAAAAATAAAATAAAATAATGTAGGGAAAATAAAAGTTGTGCTCGGTTGGGCCCTACCCCAATGCCTACGTATCCCTTTTAAGGAATCAGAGCAGCCGTAGTTCGGCTCATATATTCTGGTTGGTTTGTGTTTTTTAGTTAAGACAACAAAAACAGTCAAGATGGCAAAATATCAAATAAAACAACAAACAAATGAGATGGTAAAACATCGGCTAAATAATAACAAAGTAACATGTCAAAGATAGCGAAACACCAAATGATAAATCATCACACCTAACAATGACATTGACAATCAAAGTAGGATAACAAACATGTGCGATGCCAAAACATCGGCTTCAAACAAGTATGCGATGGCGAAACATCGGCTAAAAGATAACAAGGTATCATGGAAAAGATAGTGAAATATCAATAAATCGGATGACAAAACATCACACCTAACAATGATATTGAGAATCAAGGTAGGATAACAAACATGTGTGATGGCGAAACATCAGCTTCAAACAAGTATGCGATGGCGAAACATCGGCTAAAAGATAACAAGGTATCATGGAAAAGATGGCGAAACATCAATAAACTGGATGACAAAACATCACACCTAACAATGATATTGAGAATCAAAGTAGGATAGCAAACATGTGTGATGGCGAAACATCGGCTTCAAATAAGTATGCGATGGCGAAACATCGGCTAAAAGATAATAAGGTATCATGGAAAAGATGGCGAAACATCAATAAACCGGATGACAAAACATCACACCTAACAATGATATTGAGAATCAAAGTAGGATAACAAACATGTGCGATGGCGAAACATCGGCTTCAAATAAGTATGCGATGGCGAAACATCGACTAAAAGATAACAAGTTATCATGGAAAAGATGGCGAAACATCAATAAACCGGATGAAAAAACATCACACCTAACAATGATATTAAGAATCAAAGTAGGATAACAAACATGTGTGATGGCAAAACATCGGCTTCAAACAAGTATGCGGTGGCGAAACATCGGCTAAAAGATAACAAGGTATCATGACAAAGATGGAGAAACATCAATAAATCGGATGACAAAACATCACACCTAACAATGATATTGAGAATTAAAGTAGGATAACAAACATGTGCAATGGCGAAACATCGGCTTCAAACAAGTATGCGATGGCGAAACATCGGCTATAAGATAACAAGGTATCATGCCAAAGATGGCGAAACATCAATAAACATGTTTAAAAACAAAACCAAGAGGTGCACAAACAAATAAGATTGATTTATATCTTTTACATTGAAGAAGGGTTTGAGTTTATTAGAAGTGTTTTAGGATTTGCCAAGAAAATAATTGTTGTTTTAAGATGCAAAATGCAAAGGAAGGAAAAAACAACTAAGGGAAACTAGCCTAGCATTATCCCTAGTGTTATCATACAATGATTGACCCTAAGGTTGAGGATAAAGGAAATTCCTACCCTATGCTAGCATAAATGGATTCCTACCTTAATCAACATGTCAAAGGAAGCTTAACAAAACTTATCCTATAGGGAACATGCAATGAGAGCGAAGTCGTGATCTCAATTTCTAAATCGAGTGACTCATCGATCAACAATTTAAGAAAAAAAACAATAAACATCCTATGGGGAACATGCATTGAGAGCGAAGTCGTGATCTCAATTTCTAAATTGAGTGACTCATCGATCAACAATTAAAGAAAAAAACAATAAATATCCTATAGGGAACATGCACTGAGAGCGAAGTCGTGATCTCAATTTCTAAATTGAGTGAATCATTGATCAATAGTTAAAGAAACAAACACAAACACAACACATGTATCAAACAAAACAGAGGGCCTCCTGACATATATCAGCAACAGAGGTCCCATCATGCAACATAGAACTATGAAAATAGAAGAAAGGAAATAGTGCAATACCAAACAGATAACTATCCGTAGCAACTGAGCAAGAATAAAAGAAACTCAGAGAACTTCAAGTAAGCTAGCATCAGCAGTCAAATCAAGTCAGAAATTACGCCATCAGGATGTAAGTATTGAGATTTTCAGATATGAACAGATCCAATGGGTAATGTATAGAATTCATAATCACATATATATATCCTGCATAGACTATCAAATATTCCAAGCACAAGAGTAGTACCAATATAATAAATTGTGTTCCACAAATAAAGTGAAACACAGTAGCCTTAAGTCAAAAATGGAAAACTTTTCTCAGAGTACCTCGCGCATTCAACAGCCAAGTTAGTATTCCCATAAATAGAATGATGACTCACATAAGGGATGGATGATGACACGATAATGAAGTGAGAAAACATGATAGCAAATATCAAAACATTAGATATGATAAACAAAAAGAAACAGACATATGCACAATTTGGTCAAAAGTTAGAGGAATATTGTTCCTTTCTATCACCATATTGAATTGATAATTGAATATTAATCAAGGATCATGGGAGCTGGAGAAGAATACAATCAAAGACCATGAAGGTCAGTAGCAACCACAATTCAAACATACTCAAATACTTCATCACAGCTCACAAGCATAATAGAAGAGGTATATTATACAATGCATCAAAGACTTAGATCTCAAGCTAACCATGGAAGAAAGTCAAACAAGGACAAAATTAAAGAGTTTGTATCAATCAAAGATTTGAAGTAAAGCTTCCAAAACATGATTAGGACATGATCAAAAGGTTAAAGTGTTGATTCTAAAATATGATGCACAAGTGCATTCAAAATGCCTCAAAAATTTAACAAGGATAAAAGAAAGAAGTCAAACTCCATTCATGATTAGAACTAACTTAAGTAATAGGGATCAATTACTCTCAAGTCCTCATGATACTATCATTGAAGTATCATTTTCCTTCATGTTATCATTGGCCATCTAGCAAATTGCAACAAGATATGCAACATTAATTGGGTACCTTCACTTCAAAAATACATCAAAAAAAGAAAAGGGCTTCCATAATTCAAACAAAAAATTTCTTAGCATCTTTGAGATGTGTAAGAGTCAGCAAACATATTTTAAGTTCATGGATGGATGAGGAAAGGATTAATCAAACTTCAAATATCAAAAACTAGTTGGCAAAAACCACCAAACTAGACAAGTTTTCAAAATATTTTGTGGAAAATACCAAACCTTATCAATTAATTCAAGAAAAATATTTTTAAGGACCTCAATCCATATATGAACCTTAAACAAGAACCAAATTCAAATTTAAACTCAAGGCCATTTGCTTTTTGGAATCAAAACAAACAAGGGAATTAAAAAAAACCCTAATTATTTAGAAAATGAACTCAATTATTGATTAATCAAGTTCCAATTCTAAACTAATCAAATTAAAACCATACAAAAATAAAGAAAACTCTAAAGATCAGAGAACTTATTTTTTTAAATTTTTAGAGTTAAAGAAAAGTCAAAAATAAAATCAAAATTCAAACCTTTAAACAATTAAACAAAAATTCACATCTCAAAATAAAATTCCAATCAAAAGTCAGAAAAATATTCAACCAAAATTATATTCAAGTATTAGAATTAAAAACCAGCATCCATGATTTTTTGTGGAATTTTTGAATTAAAGGAAATATTAAAATAAAATCAAACAACCAATTAAACAATTAAACTATTATTTAATGACAAAATGCAAACCCTAGCCAAAAGTCATAAAAAGGTCAAAACAAAATTATATTCAGACACTGATTAAAAACAAACTTATATGATTTTTTTGAGGATTTTTGAATTAAAGGAAGTATTAAAATAAAAATTAAACAAACAATTAAATAATTAAACTATTATTTAATGACAAAATGAAAACTCTAGCCAAAAGTCATAAAAAGGTCAAAACAAAATTATATTCAGACACTATGATTAAAAACAAACTTATATGATTTTTTTGAGGATTTTTGAATTAAAGGAAGTATTAAAACAAAAATTATGAAGCAAACATTTCAAATAAACTTCTCAAATTAAATTTCTAATCAAAAATAGGAAAAATGCTAAACCGAAATTAGAATCAATTTCTAAATTATTTTAAGAGTCCAAAACATTTTTTTGTGGAATTTTTAGATCAATGAAAATTTTATAACAAAAATAAACATCAAACAAACAATTAATTCAACTTAGGGATTTTTAAACCAATCAAAACATTTTTAAAAATTCCAATAAAATTACACAAGATAATAGGAATTATTTTGGACTTGTGATAAAAAATTTAGAATTTTTTTAATTGTTTTGATCAAGAAACAAAAATTAGAAAATCAATTGAAATCAAAATATAAACTAATATTCAAAAATTCAAATGGACCGTTCAGATCATGACACCTCATCATCCCTAACCTCTAGCCAAACCAGAAAACGCGCGCGCCCATCAGTGTTGCACCTCAACTTCAGACCCTCCAAACAAACTCGTTTCTCAACCATTTTTCATCAAATCAAGTGCAAATTAAAGCCATCATGACAAGGAATTCAATGCAATTCGAATCACATTAAGTAATCAAACATGTGTCTAGAAATTTATGCGCAAAAACAGCCAAAAGCCACTGAAACCTAGAGTTACAGGGATCTCAAACAAGCATTGTATACCAAAATCAAACCTCAAATTGCTTCAGAAGCATTCATATAACATCCACAAACAGATATTCATGCTTAATTTCAACAATAAACGACTACATTTCAAAAATCAAAGTTGAATGAACCTACCTCAATTCACAATCTGAATACTTGATTCCCTCACTCCAGATACGATTCAAGGCTTGCTTTAGCTTCCTTAGCACTTGAGGATGAAGAAGCAAGAAGAAAAACTCCAAATGCACCACTGAAACTTGAGATTCAAAGAAAAGTGCAGCTATGGAAATTCTGAGTTTAGATCTGGAATATGGAAGTTGTGAGCTCTCTCCTCCGCCTTCAGTGCTTGCTTCTTATTATATATAGCATGTAGAGTAGTTTTTCAAGAGAAATGGGCTTCAAAGTGAGTGCATTGCCCGATTGGATTTTTCTGCCATGTTGAAAAATGAAATTCTGATCATGCCCTTGGCTCGTGCGTTTTTTCTCCTTTCAATTGCTTTTGAGGCCTCTCCTAATCAGATTTTGATCCACCAAATCTTGGCCCTTGATTCCTCATGATGAGATCATGCTAGTGTTTTTGCAAATTTGGCAAGTTTTGTCAATTTTTGAGTCATGGTGGTACAGCTGCACATGGGGCACGATTTTGCTGCCATCATGGGTTTCCAAAAGCCACAAATGGGTCATGGGCCTGATTAGAAATGAAAAGAATGGTTGAAACTTGAGTTTGCAAGAAATTTCATTTTGCTTGCATGGCTAAAGTTCAATAAAATGGCATGAAAATCAAAAGACCATAACTTACCCATACTTTAGAATTTGGACACAAATGAGTACAATTTGGAAAGGTATTGAAAATATCTAAAATCCCTTAGTTTTGAGTTTTTGAAATTGAATCCATTAAGGTCCTCAAAATTTGACATGAAATTCACTAATTTTGGAAAATGACCTATAATTTTAACTTGAGGAATGAACTTCTAAAGACCATAACTCTTGACTCTTTGCCAATTTGGACATGATACCAAAAGGAGATGAAATATCACCCTCTTATCTTTCCAAGAATATTTCATTTGCATTTTTTTGATCAAAGGTGAATAAAATATGAATTTTTGAAGTTAAGCCCTCATTTTCCAAAATTAGAAACTTTTAGGGTTTCTTCATGAACAAGTTTCAACCCAAACCTCAATCTTTTTGATCCAATGATCAAAATGGACTTGGAATATGAAAAGTACACCCTTGAATTTATGGTTGAACAAAAGTTCACTTGGTCAACCTTGACTTTGACTGATTTTGACCAAAATGACCATTTTGCCCCTTTGAATTAATTGGTCCTCTTCTCTTTAAAATTGATGGTCAAAACTTCAAACATTCTATCTCCCAAATATATAGAGGCCATGTACAAAGTTTCACTTCAAAATTCTCAAGAAATCTTGATAAAATCCCAAACCCTAGTTTTGGTTAACACCTTAAGAGACTGATGAATCATCTCCAAAATTTCAAATCCTCTGGGCATCTTGACCAAATTCTTGTACAAAGACTTTTCAAATACCAATGAGATGTTGTAGCTTCCAAATCAAGATTTGTACATTGATCAATAGCCTTGATCAAGCAAAACCCTAATTTTGACTGGTGAATCAAAAGAGTGATTCTTCTTATAATCAATCGCAAACTTCAATCCTCTGATGATCCAAAGAGATGGATAAAATATATTGAGATATGTAATAACTTTTGAGCTTGAAAGATCAAGAGGTTTAGATGATAAGGTTCTACTTGAGCAACTTGTCAATGCAATCAACCTTCAAAGCTTGAGGAAGACTTGATAACCAAAGTATTTTGATCCCATCACAATGTATGAATGCAATGCAATATGATATTCATGATGAAGCATAAGCCTAAATCAAGAGGGTAAATTTTAGGGTGCAACAGCTTCCCCTATTCAAATATCTTCAACAAGATAAGTGAGAAAAGTGACAACTTTCGAGCGTTCAGAGTTGAAGATGATTGAATATAAAAGAACCTGAAAATTTATACTCTTGAAGAAGAAAGGAAAAAAAAGAAGCAGAAAACCCCCAAGACATGCGCCAGAATGAAGCTGTAACGCAGGTTGAAACAAAACAAAGAAGAGTAGATGCAACTAAACTTCCGGACAAATGAGCCAGGGCAAAACTGGGCTTCAAAAAAGGTGAGATAAAACTCAAACCACAGAGTATAGGTGAAACTAAGCTCTGGAAAAGAAAACGTACGCGGGTGAGGAGACGAAAATCTAAGCTCGACCCAAAGCAAAGTGGCTAGAGTGTGTGATTCTAGGAGAACTTGCTAATCTCAACTAAGATAGACAGTATGAAGGAACTGAAAGAATCCCAGAAATGAGGAACAAAAGCGAGACGAAACTCGACTCAATAGCAAAGTGATGAGAGTGCATGTTTCTTAGAGCACCTGCTGGTCTCAGATCAATGGATAAATGATGATGAAAACTGATAGAAGAATACAAGGAACAAAAGAGACTGATTTCAAACCAGGGACGCAGTACGAACACTGCACTTGGTAAACGAACACCGTCAAAGGGTCCAAGGTATGAAAGCAAAAACGAGACGAAACTCGACTCAATAACTAGTTAGGCGAAACTAAACTAGATGAGCACCAGGACAAAACTGGATTTATGCACAGGCGACGAGGCGAAACTCGAGCTCAACCCAGAGCAAGGAGATTAGGGTGTACACCTAAAAACCTGCTGAAAGAGAATATCAGGACGAAACTGGTATTCGAAAGGTGCATCAATAGACATTTGAATGAACCAGAGAGGTTAGTGAAGACTAAACCCGAGAAGACCGCGCCAGGGCGAAACTGAACTACAGTCAAGAGTAGACACTCAAACAAACAAATAATTAACGTCAAAAGGATATTGGTATGGGGGGGAACTGAGATAATGAGGACGAAGACCTCGCTGGGGATTTAATCCGAAGTATTAGCAAATTCACTAGGGACAAGAGAAACAATAATGGCTTATGTTTCGATGCATATTTGAGTTCTTTCTATATAGCACAATGTTCCATATAATGGAAATGCTACGCGTTTTGGTAGATGCAATGTAATTATGCATGTTTAAAAGTTTCACTGAGGAATG
Organism: Vicia faba; assembly: GCA_948472305.1. Classification (NCBI taxonomy): domain Eukaryota; kingdom Viridiplantae; phylum Streptophyta; class Magnoliopsida; order Fabales; family Fabaceae; genus Vicia; species Vicia faba. Next base: position 115,576 of record CATIWC010000653.1, on the reverse strand, counting down.
GCCAATTGAGAAGCCAATAACCAAGAAGTCAGAATATGACGTGGCTTGCAAAAATAAATTGCAAAATCCAAAGGAGAGGAGAAAATATGGGGAACCGCTAGAGAGGGAACCTCGAAGAGATGAAGCTTCGCGGAGAATAACAACCGAGCAACCAGTAGAAACGGGCCACAAACATTGAGAGGAGCTGCAAAAATAAATTGCAAACTCCTAGGGAAGATCAGATCGACATTGTAGCTTCTGGAGAGGGACGTCATCTGAAGATTAGACATTGAGGGAGAAGATCAGGGCAAGACTGTAATCTCTGGAAAAGACAGCGCGCGGTCGTGTTGAGGATGACACCAAGACAACAAACCCGACGTGGGGGGTGAAAACCCTTGCTGGGGGAACAAAGCTCTGCTGAGGAAACGGGACTTCACCAGGGATACAGAACTTTGTTGAAGATTTTTGTTGGAGAGAGATTTTTTTTTTGGAATGCAACCATTGGATGGATCATGCAGATAGTCACAGTATCTACCTTACTGGGGATAAGGAAAGATCTTAACATAAGGATGACCCAATCAACAGATCGGCTGGGAAATCAGAGGTCATGACGAGGGATCTCTGTTGGCAACTCCATTGGGGATATGCGATATCCTCATATCCGGAGTCTCAGAATGAAGCCTTTAAAAGAAGATTCCTGGGGCAACAAAACTTCGCTGCGGAAATGAAACTTCACTGGGGATAGGTAAAGTCCTATTCATACATGGGCTCTGTCTAACAGAAGTAAAACCAAATATTCCCTTCCTGACAATCATTAAGCTCTTTACAGGTGTTCAACGTGTAAACTATTTTTTTATGACAAACAAATGTTTTGCATGCAAAAAGATGTTTATTTTGGGAATGACAGATCTGATGTGACAATTATTCAAGCTTTGAAGTTGAAAACCTTAACAAAGTGTCGCATCTCTATCGTGAATGAATCACTGGCTAGAGTGTAAAAAATTTCAAAACTTTTCTTCCCCCCCTTTTTTTTTAAAAAAAACGAGTCAAGATGCGGGTGATAAGATACCAACATGAATATGTAACACATATTTGGGAGTTTAGGAAACGTTATCCTGTTGTAGTATGCTTTCGAGTTAAACCCTTATTTCAGTTAGGACTTTTAGAGGTTGTAACGTGGCCTGGTTTGAGGTTTTTTAGAAAAAAGTTTTTCAAGGCTCAAGTTATTTGGTGCCCACCCCCTTCATGATATTCTCCTGTCCTAAGTTCAGTTGACTTATCACAAGCATTCATCTTTCAAAAGGATTTATAATGGTTGAGTGATCACGATAAATTCTCCAACATGATAGTCACTTAACTTTTGTTGCTTTTGTTTTTGATATTATTGTTCCTGTTCTTTTGATGAAAATTTTATTGGATAATCTTTTTCGGCCTTTTAGGCTCTTCCTTTCCCTAACTTTTGCCTGGACAAAATCTTTTGAATTTCAATTTTGGGAGCCCAGCGGGACGCCCTAACTTTTGCCTAAGCGACTTGTTTTCAAGTTTCGACTTAGCGGGGCTTTTTGTTTCTTTCTTATTCATACTTTCCACTTCGAACAAGTCAATGTGACTTTAGGTCTTTGAACTTTTTCTTTCTTTCTCTCTTTTTTTTTAAGAAAACAAATGCCTCATTCCTTGGTCGGCGAGGGATACCCATTATTATATCGATTCGATCTCGGCCTCAGGACTTTGTGAGGAAATGAACATCGTGGTTTTTGACATAATCTCATGATGCGAAAGATAAAATATGGTGATCCTCAGATGGGACATTCCTTCTGAAATTTGAATGCTTGGTCAAATTAACTGAACATCTACCCTGCCCCTGGTTTAAAAAAATAAGGTTTTTTTTTAACGGAAAAGAAACTCCTACTTCGAAGGCTCAGAAGGGTTTACGAGGGTCTAACTCCCTTATATCTCTGATGTTTAGGGATTGAAACAATTCATGTACATCGTCAACGGGGTTCTACTCAAAAGCATACCACTACAGTCATCATTTTTAGCTAAACTCCTTCCTCCAAACTCTTGGCTAAGCAAAAGAATTGGCACAGTTGGTATCAAAATGCCCAAAAAATTGATTAAAGAGTGATACTGGATAGATTAAGTAAAATGAAACAATTTCTTCAAGGAAAAAATATTCAACGCATCAAGACTGACATTCGGCCATAAAAAAAATCCTATATGCAGACAATGCTAAAACAATCAATCAAGATAACACATGAAAGTGCGGCAAAGAAGCGTAATAAAAGCCATTATGGGGAAGAAATATCTCCAACTAGGTTCTCCGATCTCGTCGACCTGCCGTAATATTGATATTAGCCTGACCCGTGACCTTTACCAACAGCATGGAGATGTGAAACAAATTGGCAAGGCATCCACCGGTAAAGTGAATGAGAATCCTATCAATCATAGAACTAAACACGCCCCTTGCACAATAGTAGTTATGTTTGTTATCCGTATTTCAAGCGATCCACTAACCATGACTTAGATTACCATTTCCGTGTAAGGCCCATGAAGTTTATATGCACATGCTTATCAGAATATTGGATGTTTTTGCAAACAAAATAGTAAAAAGGGAGAAAAGAAACATATACGTATACTTGAAAGAAGATATTCTATTGATTTTGAGAAATCAGCCTGTGAAAAAGGCATTTACATTTGGAAGAAAGTAATTACAAAATCAAAGCAAACAAGTGTTTACAAATGGCAATGTGAATATGAATATCCATCAAGTCCCGACTCTGCTATGACTCTTACGCTTTCATCTTCCTGCTTTCAGACAGATCATTCTTGGATTAGCTTCGAGCTTATGTCGGGTGACGGAACGAAGGAAAGAAACAAAGTATCTCATGCCGAGCGTAGACATTTGATTTAAGTCCCTAACTTTTGCCTGAATCGCCCTTTCGGGTTTTCGATTCAACAGGACACCCTCTTTTTGCCTAAACCTCCCTTTCGGGTTTTCAGTTTAGCGGGTTTTTTTTTATTATTTTTTTTATGCAAAGTATTTTTTAACTACGTCATCATTCACAGGGAGAGGGAAGTACTCTCCATCCATAGTCGTGAGCATCATCGCTCCTCTAGATTTGACCACGAAAGGACCTTCATAAGTCGGAACCCACTTGCCCCTGGGATATCCCTGGGGGAGAATTATCCTTTTTAGCAAAAGGTCACCTGGCTTGTAACACTGAGGCCGTACCCTCTTATCAAAAGCTTTCCTCATCCTTTGCTGATATACCTGACCATGACATACAGCCGTCAACCTCTTCTCGTCAATAAGTTCCAACTGATCCAGCCGACTCTGTACCCATTCACTTTCATCCAGCTCAACATCCCTCATGATTCTAAGAGAGGGAATCTCGACTTCTACCGGCAATACTGCTTCCATGCCGTAAACCAATGAAAATGGGGTTGCCCCAGTCGAAGTACGCACAGTGGTGCAATAACCATGCAAAGCGAAAGGCAGCATCTCATGCCAATCTTTATAGGTTACCACCATCTTATGTACGATCTTCTTAATATTCTTAATGGTTGCTTTGACAGCACCGTTCATCTTTGGTCGGTATGGGGAAGAGTTATGATGCTTGATTTTGAAGGACTCGCAAAGCTCCTTCATCATTTTGTTGTTCAAATTAGACCCATTATCGGTAATGATCTTTTCAGGAACTCTATAGTGACAGATAATATTATGCTTAATGAACCGAGTTACCACCTGCTTGGTGACATTGGCATAGGATGCAGCTTCGACCCATTTTGTAAAATAATCGATGGCAACCAGAATGAAACGGTGCCCGTTGGATGCAATTGGTTCAATTTTGTCGATCATATCAATTCCCCACATCGCAAATGGCCAAGGGGAAGTCAAGACATTCAAAGGTACTGGCGGCACATGCACTTTATCAGCATAGACTTGACATTTGTGGCAAACCTGTGCATGATTGTAACAGTCAGTCTCCATGGTGGACCAATAATAACCTGCTCACAAAATCTTTTTAGCCATGGTATGCCCACTGGAATGGGTACCGAAATCACCTTCATGTATCTCCTCAATGATTCTAGATGCTTCTTTCTTGTCAACACATCTGAGCAGTAAACAGTCATGATGCCTTCTATACAACACACCACCACTGAGAAAGAACTTGGCTGAAAACCTTCTCAAGAACTTATTATTTGTGACAGATGCCTCTTCAGGGTACTCTTGTGTTTCAAGATATCGTTTAATATCATAAAACCAAGGATTACCATCTGATTCCAAACTAGCCTCAAAACAGAAAGCTGGCTCACTCAAACTTATGATGGTAATGGAAGGTGCCTCATTAGCCCACTTAACCTTGAACATGGAGGACAAAGTTGTCAGTGCATTAGCTAGATTGTTTTCTTCTCTGGGAATGTGCTCAAACGTGATCCCTTCGAAGTACGGAATCAGCTTCATAACATGCTCACGATAGGGAATTGGGTTCTGATGGCGAGTCTCCCAATCTCCATTAATCTGGCTGATAACAAGATTGGAATCCCTGTAAACTTTTAAAAATTTAATGCGCATGTCAATTGCCGCTTCAATGCCATAAATGCAAGCCTCATATTCGGACATGTTGTTAGTGCAATCGAAACAAATACGAGCCGTGAAAGGAATATGGTATCCCTCAGGGGAAGTGATAATAGCTCCGACACCGTTGCCCATGGCATTGGAGGCACCATCAAAAACAAGCGTCCAACGTGACCCCGGCTTGGGTCCTTCGTCTGGGTCTGGCATGTTACAATCTCGAATATATACAATTTCCTCATCTGGAAAATCAAACTTCATCGGTTCATAATCTTTCATGGGTTGATGAGCAAGATGGTCGGCCAGTATACTATCCTTAATTGCTTTTTGAGTAGTGTATTGGATATCATATTCGGTGAGTATCATCTGCCAACGGACTACCCTGCCTGTAAGAGCTGGATTCTAGAAAATGTACTTGATTGGATCCATTTTGGATATCAAGTAGGTGGTGTGAGTTAACATGTACTGCCTCAAACGTTTGGCGGCCCAGGCAAGCGCATAATAAGTCTTTTCTAGCAATGATTACCTCGACTCGCATTCTGTAAACTTCTTACTCAAGTAGTAAATAGCCTGCTCTTTCTTCCCTGTCTCGTCGTGCTGACTGAGGACACAACCCATTGAGCTCTCTAACACAGTTAGATACATGATTAGTGGCCTTCCTTCCACTGGCGGCATGAGTATTAGAGGTTCCTGCAAATACTCCTTTATTTTGTCAAAGGCCTTCTGACAATCCTCATTCCATTTCACTGTCTGACTTTTCTTCAACAACTTGAACAAAGGTTCACAGGTGGTTGTGAGATGAGAAATAAATCTAGAAATGTAGTTTAACCTTCCCAAGAAACCACGTACTTCCTTCTCTGTCCTTGGTTCAGGCATTTCCTGTATCGCTTTTACCTTGGTCGGGTCCACCTCGATACCTTTTTCACTTACAATAAAACCCAACAGCTTGCCGGATCTCACCCCGAAGGTGCACTTATTCGGATTCAACCTCAGCAAGAACTGCCTCAGTCTCTCGAACATTTTTTCCAGATGAACAAGATGTTCCTCTTCCGTGTCAGCTTAGCAATCATATCATCCACATAAACCTCAATCTCTTTGTGAATCAAATCATGAAAGAGAGTGACCATGGCGCGCTGATATGTTGCCCCGGCATTTTTCAAACTAAACGGAATCACTTTATAGCAGAAAGTTCCCCAAGGTGTGATAAATGTTGTCTTCTCCATATCCTCCGGAGCCATCTTAATTTGATTGTAACCCAGAAAACTATCCATGAACGAAAACACTTTGGAATGAGCAGTATTATCGACCAACACATCAATATGCGGAAGAGGGGAGTCATCTTTAGGGTTGGCCCTGTTTAAATCCCTATAATCCACGCACATCCTGACCTTACCATCCTTCTTGGGCACAAGCACAATATTTGCAATCCATGGCGGATAATTTATGACCTTTAAGAAATTCGCGTCCAACTGCTTCTGGACCTCCTCCTTGATCTTCTTGGACATCTCAGGATGAGTTCTTCAGAGCTTTTGCTTGACAGGAGAACAACCTTCTTTGAGCGGTAGTTGATGCACCACTATGTCAGTATCCAACCCAGGAATATCCTCATAAGACCAATCGAAGATATCAGAATACTCACGGAGTAGCTCAATCAATCTGACCTTTATACTTTCTTCGAGATCTGCCCCTATCTTGACTTCTCTTCTTACCTCTTTTGTGCCAATATTCACCACCTCAATCAAATCCTGATTCGGTCGGATAACCTTCTCCTCTTGTTTTAACAATCTTGCTAATTCCTCAAGAAGACTGTAACGCCCGTAATTTAATTAATCATTTAATTAAGTTATTTTTGGAATATTTGTGAACATATGTTATTATTAAATTAGATTTATTTTATTAAGTGGAGAAATAATAATATTAGAGGTATAATATTACTATTTGGTGAAATAATGTTAGAAGCTAATATCATTTAATGTGGGCCTATATGGTGTGAGTGGAAGTAATAAGGGGGTGTAGGTTTAGAGTCCAATAATAATAATATAATAATATTATGTTATTTCATTATTTGTAAGAAAGAATAGAAGGAGGAAGCAGTAGAGGAAATAAGGATTGAGAAAGAGAACGTGAAGCTGCTGGAAATAGAAGGAGACGGCAAGAACAAAGATTCAACCCGGAAGATTGTAGAGCGACCTTCAATCCAAGGTAAGGGTGGTGTTCTGACCTTATAATTGGGTTCATGATGTTTGATATATGGGGTTAGAGGTAATTGTTATTTGTTCTTGAATCAGACGTATTATGAATGATGTATGGTGAATATTGATGAATTCTCGATGGATAATGATGTCATGATGCTGTGTAATCGATGTAGTATTATAGGTTAATGTCAGGTGATGAATTATTATGTTTATAATAAGGTTTGTAGGGCTGTAAAATGAATTCCCGAAGTGAAAATACAGTAGAAAACGCATAAATTATGCAGACTGTAGCAGGATGTATCGACCCCAAATTGGATGTGTCGATACATGAAGGATGATTGACTGAAGATGAGTCGATACAAGAAGGGCTTGCATCAATGCATGGTAGTTGCAAGACTCGGGATGAGTCGACTGGTGAGTTGCATGTGTCGATACATGCTGTGTTTGAGACCAGGATGAGTCGATCCATAAGGAGGATGTGTCAACTCATTATGTACAGATGAAGCAGTACGCATTGATCCATAGGGTTTTGCGTCGACCCATGTTGTAAAGGAGAAGCAGGATGAGTCGATCCATAAGGTTTTGTGTCGATACATAATGTTTGGTTTTTGACAGAATTGGCTTTTAAATTGTTGTAACTTGAGTTTTAGGATGTTGTTTGAGACGCTGTTCGAAGCGTTGATTAGCTAACGCGATGAACTATATTCTAGAGGATTAAAATGATGAATAAGAAGTGTAATCCTAGTAACTAATTTAGAATTTAGGATTAATTCCCGTGGTTGGTCGTTGTGCCGATGTTTTGGACAGAATGATGAATATGAGATGTTAGAAATTGCTGCTAGAAATATGACAGTAGGATTAGTGACAATAATGATGTACAGTAGCAGAATAACAGTATGGATTACTGTAGTATTAATATACAACTGAGTCATTAGTGAGATGTGGTCATTGAAGTTGTGTTTGATAATTATGATGAACCAATGACGTTCGATAAATAAATGATGTTTAATAAATTATTTTGATGTTATGAGATGTTGTTAATTGAGATGTTTTGAGATGATTGAGATGTTGTTGTTTTGAGATGATTGAGATGTTTTGAGATGATTGAGATGTTGTTGTTTTGAGATGATTGAGATGTTGTTGTTTTGAGATGATTGGAAATGTTGTTAACTTGGGTGTCGTTATTACATTCATGATGAGTCGCATACATTGCATTTTTTAGATGGAGCATATGCTCGTTGAGATGGCCTGGATTTGAAAATTTTGAGATGAAGGCTATGCCTTGTTGATGCCTCTATTAACTGGCAGATTTTTGAGATGGGAGTTCTGCTCCAATGGTACCACATGCATTTGCATAGTTTTGAGTCGCATTATATGATTGAATAACGAAATGTATTTGATGTTGAGGGATGATTATATATGCTATGATTATTGTTGATTATGAGATGAGAAGTGGTGATATTATTGATCTAATTTAATATATTAATTATGATGCGCTTTATTATATTGTTAGATATCTCACCACTTCTGTTTGAATGTTGCCCCTATGTTGGTAACGTGCGGGTAATCAAGAGTGAAGGTCGTATACCTTCAATAGATCGACGGTGTCATTGCTCTGATATAACACTCGGGGGGATGAACGCTTGCTGATTTTTAATTGTTGATTTTTAGTTGTTGAACTTTAAATTGTTTATTCACTAAATATGAGATGTTTCGAAGTTGTTGTTTCATCTAAAGATGTTATTGAAGAATTCCGCTGCGTAGTGTTGAATTATTTAATGAAAGAAGTTATGTTGATGGTTCATCCGATGTTTTGAAAAAGTGTTATATATCCATGATGAATGCAATAAATTTATTAGAAGAATTTGTGACTTCTCGATTCATTTGTATGATTGAAATTTTATAACTCTGATTTAATTGCATAATTGCTTGGGGTAGAATTGGGGTGTTACAAAGTTGGTATCAGAGCAAAAGGTTGGTTCGACCTTGTTGTTGAGTCTTAGTTGTCTAACAATCGAGTATTGTTATTTTGAGTTCTAATCGTTGTTTATGTTGTAGTGATAAGTTGAGATGGCTGGGAGGAATGATGCTACTCTTGCTGCTGCTCTAGAAGCAATGACTCATGCGATGGAAAATCAGCCGAATACTGATGGGAGTGTTGGATCTCGTAGCTTGGCGACTTTTCAGAGAGAGAATCCACCTACATTCAAGGGAAAGTATGATCCTGACGGAGCATTGGAACTGTTGAAAGAGATTGAGAGGATATTTCGCATGATGGACTGCACTCCAATGTAGAAGGTTCGTTATGGGACTCATATGCTAGCAGTCGAGGCTGATGACTGGTGGCTAGAGACTTGCCAGAAGTTGGAAGTTGCAGGTGAGAATGTCACTTGGTCCGTGTTCCATAGAGAGTTTTTGAGAAAGTATTTTCCTGAAGATGTCTGTGGTAAGAAGGAAATTGAGTTCCTTGAGCTGAAGCAAGGAAATCTGTCAGTTGTTGAGTATGCTTCCAAGTTTTCTGAATTGGCCAAGTTTTATCCGCATTACGCTGAGGAAAATGATGAGTTTTCAAAGTGTATTAAGTTTGAGAATGGTTTACGCCCAGAGATTAAGAAAGCAGTTGGATATCAGAAAATCCATGTCTTTGCTGATTTGGTTGATAGCTGCAGGATTTATGAGGAGGATAGTAATGCTCATTACAAGATTATTAGTGAGAAAAGGGGTAAGCACCCGCAGAATTGTGGTAAGCCTTATGATGCCCCAGCTGGTAAGGGTAAGCAGAGAGTTGCTCATGGTCAGAGGACTAGTGGGGGAGATGCTCCTGCTGGTGTGATTTGCTTTAAGTGTGGGAAACCTGGACACAAGAGTAATGTGTGCACTACTGAAGTGAAGAGGTGTTTCTGTTGTGGAAAGAACGGACATGTTGTAGCTGAGTGTGTGCACAAGAGTGTGGTTTGTTTCAACTGTAAAGAAGGGCACATCGGTAGTCAGTGTCCAAAATCGAAGAAGGCTCAGTCAAGTGGTAAAGTGTTTGCTTTGGTTGAGGATCAGACAGCTGCTGAGGACGGACTTATTAGAGGTACATGTTTCATTAATAGTACTCCTTTAATCACTATTATTGATACTGGTGCTACGCATTATTTCATTGCTGCTGATTGTATTGAAAGATTGGGTCTTGTGTTATCTTCTTTGAATGGAGAAATGGTCGTCGATACTCCAGCCAAGGGGTCGATGAATACTTCTTTTGTGTGTGCTAAGTGTCCCTTGTCGATCTTCGACATAGACTTTGTTGTTGATTTGGTTTGTTTGCCGCTAAGAGGTTTGGATGTAATTCTGAGTATGAACTGGTTAGAGCATAATTGTGTTCATATATATATGTTATGACAAGTCGGTGAAGTTTTCTACTCCTGAAGAAGAGGAGGACGGTTTGTTGTCTGCTAGACAGTTGAGGAAGTTAATGCAATAGGAAGCACATATTTTTTCGTTGATGGCGTCGCTATCTGTAGAGACTCAAGCTATAATTGAGGATTTACAGGTGGTGTGTGAATTTCCTGAAGTTTTCCCTGATGAGATTCCTGGTGTACCGCCAGAGAGGGAAGTTAAATTTGCAATTGATCTTGTACCTGGTACCAGACATGTGTCTATGGAACCATACAGGATGTCTGCATCTAAATTGTCAGAGTTAAAGAAGCAATTGGAATAGTTACTCGAGAAGAAGTTTGTGAGACCAAGTGTATCACTGTGGGGAGCTCCAATGTTGTTAGTGAAAAAGAAAGATGGAAGTATGAGGCTTTGTGTTGATTATAGACAGTTGAACAAGGTGACGATTAAGAACAAGTATCCGCTTCCAAGAATAGATGACTTGATGGACCAATTGGTGGATGCTCGTGTGTTTAGTAAGATTGATTTGAGGTCGGGTTATCATCAGATTAAAGTGAAGGGTGAAGATATTCAGAAGACGGCTTTCAGAACGTGTTATGGACATTACGAGTATTCGGTGATGCCTTTCGGTGTTACTAATGCGCCGGGGGTATTCATGGAATATATCAATTGTATCTTTCATACTTATTTGGATCGGTTTGTAGTTATGTTCATCGATGATATTTTCATTTACTCTAAGTCAGAAGAAGAGCATGTTGAACATTTAAGAGTAGTATTGCAGATTTTGAAAGAGAAGAAGTTGTATGCAAAGATGTCTGTGATCGGTGGATCTGGAACTGACTGTTTAACGCTGGTTCGCGAAATGTCGCGGAAGCAAGAGTCGCCACCGTCTTTTATTTTCTCCAAATGGAAAGGACAAAAGCACAGAAAAATTCCTTAAAGAGATTGCTCTCGGTTCGGGAGGTAGATTATAGAAAGGGAAGGTGTTAGCACCCTTTCTATCCATGGTTATCCATGGGCTCTTAGATACTTGCTCATTGTGTTTTCAAAATTGTTTGCTTGCTTTTCAATGTGGGTTTAAAAAGGTTTCTTTGAAAAATTTCAGTTCGACTCGTACGTCAGAGTGTTTGAAAAATTTGCTTTGAAAGCTTTTGAAAATGTGTTGGTGAAAAGATGTTTTGATTTGTTTTGGAAATTAAAGCAAGTATCCTTGAGAACCTACCTACCCTAAGGAATTCGTCTGTGTAAATGTCCTTTAAAGTAATGCCATCCCACCATTGAGAGGTAGGTAGCACCACCGTTGGAGGTGTTCGGGTCAATTCGAGTTTAGGGATATGGTGATCACCGGAGCAATGGGAAGACACCTTAGAAGCTACCCTCATGCCAGGTTCCCGGATCATGAGGACTTACTAAGACGTCCTCTACTCGACGACCACCTTTCGAGGCAAGGCAACAGTGAGGCGTACCCTAGGGGTGGTGTGTGCGAATTGTGTGTCGTTTTCATTGATATTTGTCTTGTCATGTTTATTTGTGTTCTACGCTTGATTTTAATTAAGACATTCATTCTTGCATGCTTTTTTAACAATTAATATTTGCGAGGAAAGTAAATCTAGACTATTACAAATGGCGCGGGTCCACATCGCCAAAATTAAACCGGACCCGATTTGACGGAAAGTGAAGAAGTAAATAAAGGTGTGAAAAGTATAAATTGTTACAAGGCTTTGGGACATGTACATAATTATTTAAATGATATAAAATAAATACGCGACATTAAATAAGTTACGAACATGGGCGTTGGACCCTTTTGCAAAAAATTAAAGTTAATGAATTAATTAAAATTAAATGAAAATGTTTTTGATATTTTTGTGTTTTTTAAGATTTAAAAGAAAAAAAAGAATTGATTGAAATTAAAATAAAATGTCAAACCCTAATTCTAATGTTTTTTTAAGTTTATCGTAAAAATATTAAGTTTTAACCTAATTTAAATCTAAGTTAATTTACATGCAAAATTTAATTTATGAAAATAAATAAAATAAATATTATTATTGTAAAAAAGGAAATTAAAAGGAATGAAATTAAACCTAAATTCTATATTTTTGGATTTTTGTTATTAAAAGGATTAAAATTATGACCTAATTAAAACTAAATTTATTTACATGCAATTTATCTATAAAAATAATTAAAATAAAAATATTTATTACAATTTGTCTTTTTTCTGATTTTTTTAATGAAGTTTTTATATTTTGTAAAAAAACAATTAATTAATTAAAACAATGAAAATAAATAACATAATAATTAAAAAAAATAAAATATGAAAAGAAAAGCAAACCAGGGGGGTAGCCCCAATTTAGGAGGTTTTGGTTCAGCAAATCAGGCCCATTAAGCATTGAAATTCGCTGACTTTCCCAGATTGTGTGCTAACGCGTTGACTTGCGTTCGTGGTACACCTTGGATCGTGGCACTCTGATTAGTTCTCATAGGCACGTGGACGTCTGGATGATGGTGGAGCATGGTGTGCATCAATGATAGCGCTGCATGGGATTTTACATTGAAAAATAATATTGAAATTTGCCAGACCTGGGACTTGAACCCAGGTCACGAGGGTTAATGCAATCAACGTTCACCATCTGAGCCACTACGCGCATGTTATTATATTATAACAAATAAATAATAAAAAGACAAACGAACGCGTTAGTGGATCCAGCGCGCCATTTTTCAAACGGGCCTATCATGCTTTGCCACGATGTTGTCTTCTCCACCATCCCTGTAAATAAAACACAATAGCAACGGTTTCTATGGCGTGGTCTTAGGGGACTTTTGGAAAAATAGCGAATAGCGCTATAAGCTTCATAAATTGTTCGCGAAGGTTGGTTCATGTTCGTCTCAATGCACTGAATTCAATGGTCATGGTCTGAAGCTTTGATTTTTCTTCTTTGCAAAAGCCCTAAAATCACAACCTGAAAACCCTAAATTTCGTTCATGGCATCATCGCGTATGGTCAATAAAAATACAATTAAACACAATGGTTAGCTTGGAAACTTCATACTGAACAAGAATTCATAAATAAAAATGCAAAAAGATGTATGAATTATGATACACGATTTCAAAAGTTTTGTGACACAGTTTGAGTTACAGGTACCAATTCCTGGAGCTTTTGTGGTTGATATTGATTGGAACACCTTCAGGAATGCCTAAGGAAGCTATTGAAATAGGTTTGGTGTCTTGAATCGCCTTGTAACCTTGAAATCAGTTTTGAGTTTTTTGGACAATTTTTCAAGTTGGCAATGTCTTTTTCTGCGCAGCTTCGAGTCTCATTCCATTAGGTTTGTATTCCTGATTATGTATAGAAGCTTTTAGGTCAACAAATTTGCACAAAATCCATGACATTCAATGATTTGCATATTTGATTTTGTAAGATCTTTTTTTGAATCTTTTTTCATGTGTATTGTGCAAATTATGATCAATTCTAACCAAATCTTTCCTAATTGGCATGTGCACGAATTATAGAAGCCAAAACATGTATAAAAAGATTGGTTTTGTTAGGTTAAATATTTTTCACATATTTTAAATGATTTAAGTGAATTAATATGAATAAAATTCAAATAAATAATTAAAAAATGAGAAAATAATTCCCTTTGGGCCAAGTGGTCGTGCATAGGCTTGGAATGATGAATAATGGAAGAAAACTAGGTCCATTAGCAATTTTAGGTCTTTTGAACCATTGTTGACTTTTCAAAATTCCCAAAAATTTCCCAACTTCCACAAGGCATAACTTGCTCAATTTTTAAGCCTTTCACATGTTCTTGGACATTTTGGAAAGGTCTTTGAGTCCTCTAACCAATGCCTTTGGTCCCATGTCATTTTGATTTACCAATCTCAAGTTATGGTCTTTGACTTAAAGTCCCTTTTTGTTGACTTTTGAAAATGACCTATAATGTTGAAATTGATAACTTTTTGTGAGAGCATTTCTTGGACTTGGAATATGAAGATGAGTTGTAGGAAATGTCTTTCTCTTCAAAATGAGCTTTGGATGGAATTTTTCTGATAATCCCTGTGAAAGTTATGCCCTGGTCAATTTCAGTTGACTTTTTCAGCTGTCCAAATATAGTAACTTTTGCATCTTTGATGATTTCTGAGCCAAACTTTGAGAATCATGATCAAGCATTGATCAAATGATGTTTGTGGCTTCAAAATGATATGTTGACCAAAAATTTGAACTTTTGACTGTCAAATGACCATTTTGCCCCTACAGTTGACTGTAGTGCAATTTAGGGTTTTGACTGTGCAATTTTGAGCTGAATGCCTTGAAACTTGGTATGAGGATGCTTGACCACATTTGTAAGTATATGAGACTTGATTGGACCTTTGAAAACTTCATTTTCTTGATCAGAATCCAAACCCTAGTTTTGACTGTATAGGAGACAGTTGAGCTGCACAACCCTTGGGGAATTTTGTGACCTGGCTTGGCAATTTCTAGAAGAATATGGGAGGGCAAATTTTGGGGTACAACAGTTGCCCCTGTTCAATCTTCTTAGACCTGAGGATGCAGATTGGCTGACGTGCCTTTCGTAATCCGAGGGTAGAAGATGATTGAACACTAGAGTGCCCAGAAATTTGCGCTCACATAGTAGCAGTGTGGTGGAATGGGCTTATAGATGCCATTTAGAGGTTGCTGGATAGGGTGATGGGCTTATAGATGCCATCTGGATGTTGATTACGTAGGAGATTCCTTAGCGAGAACCTGCATACCTGCAAAAGAACAAATGAGTACCTGACACGTTGCAGGAGCTGATTTCAGATGCTTTGTATAGATATGTCCTGAATGGTTACAGGAGCTGAGTCTGGAGCTTCAAACGCTGATGAATGAACCAGAGATGGTTACTGCCTTAGCATGAATGGTAAGAGAACCTTGGGCTGACTTTAGCTTCAACAACGCTCGTTGAGAAAAATCTTGGCGGGAATTACCATCTTTGCAATATCGGGAAGAGAACCATAGGCAATTATAATCTGAAAGGAATGATCACCTCACACTCATCGTCGGAGAGGGAAACATCTGAAAAGGACTTGTCACTTCACACACTGTCGGAGAGGGAACCACAAGAGACTATCACCTCACACTCATCGTCGGAGAGGGAAACATCTGAAAAAGGGATTACTACCTCACACACCGTCGGAGAGGGAACCATAGGAGACTATCACCTCACACTCATCGTCGGAGAGAGAAACATCTGAAAAGGACTTGTCACTTCACACACTGTCGGAGAGGGAAACATCTAAAAAAAGGATTACTACCTCACACACCGTCGGAGAGGGAACCATAGGAGACTATCACCTCACACTCATCGTCGGAGAGGGAAACATCTGAAAAAGGGATTACTACCTCACACACCGTCGGAGAGGGAACCATAGGAGACTATCACCTCACACTCATCGTCGGAGAGGGAAACATCTGAAAAAGGGATTACTACCTCACACACCGTCGGAGAGGGAACCATAGGAGACTATCACCTCACACTCATCGTCGGAGAGGGAAACATCTGAAAAAGGGATTACTACCTCACACACCGTCGGAGAGGGAACCATAGGAGACTATCACCTCACACTCATCGTCGGAGAGGGAAACATCTGAAAAAGGGATTACTACCTCACACACCGTCGGAGAGGGAACCATAGGAGACTATCACCTCACACTCATCGTCGGAGAGGGAAACATCTAAAAAAGGGATTACTACCTCACACACCGTCGGAGAGGGAACCATAGGAGACTATCACCTCACACTCATCGTCAGAGAGGGAAACATCTAAAAAAAGGATTTACCACCTCACACTCATCGTCGGAGAGGGGACCCTAAGAGAATATCACCTCACACTCATCGTCGGAGAGGGAAACATCTGAAAAAAGGAATTACCACCTCACACTCATCGTCGGAGAGGGGACCATAAGAGAATATCACCTCACACTCATCGTCGGAGAGGGAAACATCTAAAAAAGGAATTACCACCTCACACTCATCGTCGGAGAGGGGACCATAGGAGAATATCACCTCACACTCATCGTCGGAGAGGGAAACATCTGAAGAAGGAATTCTGGAAGCAGTATCAGAACGTCACCATATCTGGTTTACATCTGAAACTATATCTAGAAGGAAATCTGGAAGCAGCATCAGAACGTCACCATATCTGGTTTACATCTGAAACTATATTTAGAAGGAAATCTGGAAGCAGCATCAGAACGTCACCATATCTGGGTCATATCTGAAACTATATCTAGAAGAAAATCTGGAAGCAGCATCAGAACGTCACCATATCTGGATCATATCTGAAACTATATCTAGAAGAAAATCTGGAAGCAGCATCAGAACGTCACCATATCTGGATCATATCTGAAACTATATCTAGAATGAATTGCGATAGTTGGATAGTAGTCATTTGTATTGATCTTTTTCCTGAAAAGGCGAGACATAATTTGATGCAAAATCATGATGCATGAACGGTATGTCTTCAAAATCAATGAGATTCGTGTAGTATGATGCATATGCATGCTATAATGATGTATGTGACGTTTTATGAATGTATGTTTGTCTAAGAAAATAAATCCTTGACGGGTGCCGGGAAGTCGTATCCTGGGCTGATGTTGAGGAACAGATTTTGCTTCCACTGGGGATGATAACTGCAAGAATACCGGTAGGAGAAGATGACTCCGTTGGGGGATGAACCTGGCAAATGGGAAATTCTGCGGGGAGCAAAGATACTCTAGTGACCATGCTGGGAAGCAATACTCTGTGGGAAGAGGGATGCCTTGCTGATTGTTGATAGTAACCTGCTGAGGGCATCCTTGTTGTTGGAAGTATTGATGGACTTCGCTGGGGTAAGAAGACTGTATCGAGGACGCTCTTTCCGTGGCTTTTGGCTGAGGATAACCCAGTTATATCCTATTGAGGAAATAACTCTTTAAATAAAGTCGGGAGACGCATTCGTGCTCCGTGAGGATAAGCTTCCCGAATCGTCTAGGGATAAGCTTACTGCTTGGGGAGATGTATTCCAACTTTCCTGGGGAAGCTGGGTTGGACTCTCCTGGGGAGGTATTGAACTGTATTGGTTACGTTCTTCAACAGGACCTACCCCGATACCTTGGAGGATAGAACAATCAGACTGCTCAGACCAACCTTTATTGCCCCTGTTTCTTGTGGGGTGCTGATAGTTGTTGGCGGACAAACCTTCTTCTGGTAGACAGATGACAAGAAGACGGGACATAGTCATACGCTTTAATCCCTAATTTTTGCCTGGACCGCCCTTTCGGGTTTTCAGTCCACCGGGATACCCATTTTTGCTCAAGCCGCCTTTTCAGGTTTTCGACTTGCCGGGTGTACTGATTTTTCATCTCGTCCCTTCATTTTGCCCGAACCCTTTTGGTTCGACGGGAAGCCCTTATTTTTGCCTAGGTATGTCAACCTAGCGGGTCTTTGATTGTGCGTAGTATTTTTTCGACTATGCCCGCGCTTTTAGAATGCAGGGAAGTGCCCCTGGCTGTTTGTGTTGCCATGTTACCAGAAGATGTTTGATTAGGCAAGATTCGTTGCTGGAACGCCCCAAGTGACTCAGGCAGAGATTTGCCCCAGGCTTTTTGGCCTTTTGAGAGATTCTCTGGATCTTGACTTAACTGCCCCAGATGGTAGACCATGATCATGCCGTGCCCCTTGATTGGAGATACTCTTGTTCATTAGACTTTCGTCATGCGAATTTCTATGCTGTTCAAACAAAAAGTCATATGCAAACAAAGTTATGTTAAAAATGCAAAGCTTATGTCTGTCTCAAAGATTTTGAAAATGCATTCTTTTTTCATAAAACAAGTGAACGTTTGTAAAACGTGATGTCAACTCTGTATTTACCGTAGCCTTAAGGAGTCAGGATACCTTCGTAACAGTATGCTTTCGAACTAACCCATGCTTCAGCTAGGACTTTTGAGGGTTATAACGTGGCCTGGTTCACGGTTTAAGAAACAAAGGATAAAGGCTCAAATTTTATTTATACCCACCCGCTCTTCGTGATGTTCTCCAAACCTAAACTCAGTTGATCATGCGTTAGACCTTGCTTGAGTCTTTGCTTTGATGTTCCAGTAATGGTTCAGATGTTGATAGCTTATTTTGAATAGGCAGTCCTTCTTTGTTTTTGTTGAGGGTTTGTGAGACCTCTCTTTTTTTTTTTTGATTTTTGTTATCCCTATTTTTGCCTGAACTGTTTTCCTTTTTGGAATTACAGTCAGCGGGATGCCCCAGTTTCATAAGTCTCTTTTCATAGGTTTAGACTTTTTGGGCTTTTCATTTATGAATTTTGATGATGACTGCCTGTCCTTTTGATTGTTCTGAACCATTACTGTCTTTGTTCGTTTCGTAAAGATCTCTTCGGTGTCATTCGTCATGCACTTGGATCAACTGAGAGAACTACCCTGCCCCAGGTTATGATTAAGGGTTTTGATTTTCGAAAATAAAAACTCCTACTTCTTTGACTCTGATGGGTTGACGAGGGATTATCATCCTTATAACTCCAGTGTTTAGGGGTTGAAACAATGCTTGTACCTCATCAGCGGGGTTTGTTCAAAAGCATACTGTAATGATCGCGGTATCGTTTTCGTCATCCTCCCTCAAGAGGCTCAGAATTATTAACCAAGAGTTGATCATCAGAAAAAATATGAAAAGAAATTTGAATATAATGAAAACCATTGTATTAATTCTCAAAACAGACGTATGCGATGCATTGATAACATAAAAGAGTTTGCTATGACATTAATCGTTTGTATAAGCAATGAAAAATACAACTCAAAATTCCAATAAACAAAAGGCTTCAATGATTGGGCAACGGAGCAGTGATTATGTTCGGAGTCTCTGGCACTTCAAACTGAATCTCTCCGGCGTCAATCATATCTTGGATCTTGTTCTTGAGAGGCCAGCAGTTGTCTGTAGTATGCCCCGGGCTATCAGAATGATACGCGCACCTATCATTGGGATGATAGTTGGGAGCAGAAGTGTTCGGATTCCGAAGGGGAGCCCTTAAGGTGATCAGCCCTGCCTTCAACATTTGTTGCAGTGCTTGATCCAGCGACATGTTGAGTTTGGTATACTGTCGTTTCTCCTTGCACTGCTGCCCCTGTCCTTGTTGAGCAGGTCCAGGATTGGAGATCTGGATTGCCCCTGTCTCATGACGGCTCTTTTTACCGTGCACGGCATTGGATTCTTTCTTTCCATGATGAGGCTTTTTATCAGCAGGTGCAGCCTCTTGAATTTTCCCAGACCGGATACCAGCTTCTATTCGCTCTCCAGTCAAGATAAGATCTGTGAATCCAGCAGATGAATTCCCAATCAGGTGGTTATAAAATGGACCAGACAAGGTCCCTAAGAACATGTCCACAAGTTCCCGATCAGTCAGAGGTGGTTGTACCCTTCCAGCAAGATCCCTCCATTTCTGCGCATATTCTTTAAAACCTTCACTTGATCCTAACGACATACCCTGGAGTTAGGTACACGTAGGGGCAAGGTCGGCATTATATTGATACTGCTTATAGAAAGCAGTAGCCAACTCCTCCCAGTTACGAACTTTGGTCCCATCCAGCTGATAGAACCATTCGAGATGAGTCCCTGAAAGACTTTCCTGGAAGAAGTGGATCCATAAATTCTTGTCCACCGTATATGGCTGAATCTTCCGAACATAGGACCTTAGATGCAGCTTGGGGCAAGACGCCCCGTCATACTTAGTAAAGGATGGTGCTTTGAACTTCCGAGGAATAACCACACCAGTTGACAAACCCAGATCTCCGAAATCCAGCCCAGGTACCTGTTGAACCTCCATAGCCTTCAACCTATCCTCCAACTGTTTGTACTTGTCCTCATCCGGAGGGTATTGTTCGTCGTCGAAATCTGTTTCATTGTCAGAGACCACTGGACTGGGCACCTCCCTCTCATGGTGACTGCTTTCCCTCACAGATGGGGTAGTCCTCTCAGTTTCAGTCTGTGGTGTATTCCCAGATCTGCGTCTAGGGCTGAACAAAACAGTCCTCTTCTTTTTCTTTTCTTTCTTCAAGAGCAGAGCCTTCAGATCTTGTTGCCCCTGGGTCAAGTTCATGATCAAACTTTGGAACTGGGCGTTCTGAGCCTGGAGGGCCTGGATGGACTGCTCAGCTGATGATTCAGGATTCATGGCGATCGGCTGAAATAAACAGCGAAGAAGGGTAAGCAACCTGTCGAAGGGATACCTGCAATGCAATGAGATGTATGATATGCATGCAATGTTTTCAAGGACCTCGCGGGGTAAACAGAGAAATTGTTAGAGTTGAGAACCGGTAACTTGATTGAAGGAACTTCATGTTGTTGAGAGTCCTTCTTCAAGGGTCAAAGGCTCACCATATCCAGTGGGTCATAGCCCCTGACAACTTTGGCTAGAGGAAAATAAATCCTCTTTGCCCCTTGCTAGATGTTTGATTCATCATGACCTGCATTACAAGCCCTTGAGATCCTTGAAATGGGTTAGGATGTATGCAGGATGCATGCAATGGTATGATGTTATGCTATGCATGGGGTAATGTGAGTAACCCTGTTATGAGTCCCAATTAAGGACCATAAACCGAAACCTGCAAGAAACTTGATAAACTTGTTATGAGTCCTGATTAAGGACTATAAACAGGACCTGCAAGTAGTTAGTATACCCTGTTATAAGTCCCAATTAAGGACTATGAACAAAACCTGTAAGAAACCTAAGTAAAACCTGCCATGAGTCCCAATTAAGGACTATAAACAGAACCTGCAAGTGGTTAGTACACCCTGTTATAAGTCCCAATTAAGGACTATGAACAAAACCTGCAAGACATCAAGGGTCAGATAACAAGCATGCAAGTAGTCAAGTACGAAGGCACGCAAGTCACACAAGAGAAGCCCTTAGGGTTTAGGCCAGCATGGGGTCTAGGTATTACCCTCTTGAAGTTGGGGGGTTCAACCTGTCCTATTAGAAGTAACCGGGTTCTAAGGTTCCCAATATCACGGGATTGCTTTCATTGTTCATCGTTTCGATTTAGCCACTGAACTGGCGACCGAAATATTCCAGGAAAGCAACCCTCAATTGAGTGTAGTATCGAGTATCAACCAACCTCGGACTGCACCAAAGTTAGTTATCTCACTACCCTAAAGAGGCCAAGATAGTTCAATTAAGGTTCCTAAGGTCTGTTGATGCTTCATGACACCACGCGGAGGCCCCGTACTCTCCTTGACTGAACTCAAGGGTTACCGGTACACACCAAAGTGCCACATCAACGTAGCAGACTGTTTCAACCATGTCGGTATACCCCGCACAGTTCCCTCACAGCCTTGTTGCTACTTTCTAAGAAAGGTATCCCCCAGATCCGGGTTTAGGATCTATAGAACTCCCAAGCAACCCACAATAGTAAAGCAAGCATAGAAGACAATTGAAAACATAGTTATGAGCTAGCCCTAAGGTACACCTCACTTTAAGTTTATGTCCCCAGCAGAGTCGCCAGTTCTGTGATCGGTGGATCTGGAACTGACTGTTTAACGCTGGTTCGCGAAATGTCGCGGAAGCAAGAGTCGCCACCGTCTTTTATTTTCTCCAAATGGAAAGGACAAAAGCACAGAAAAATTCCTTAAAGAGATTGCTCTCGGTTCGGGAGGTAGATTATAGAAAGGGAAGGTGTTAGCACCCTTTCTATCCATGGTTATCCATGGGCTCTTAGATACTTGCTCATTGTGTTTTCAAAATTGTTTGCTTGCTTTTCAATGTGGGTTTAAAAAGGTTTCTTTGAAAAATTTCAGTTCGACTCGTACGTCAGAGTGTTTGAAAAATTTGCTTTGAAAGCTTTTGAAAATGTGTTGGTGAAAAGATGTTTTGATTTGTTTTGGAAATTAGAGCAAGTATCCTTGAGAACCTACCTACCCTAAGGAATTCGTCTGTGTAAATGTCCTTTAAAGTAATGCCATCCCACCATTGAGAGGTAGGTAGCACCACCGTTGGAGGTGTTCGGGTCAATTCGAGTTTAGGGACATGGTGATCACCGGAGCAATGGGAAGACACCTTAGAAGCTACCCTCATGCCAGGTTCCCGGATCATGAGGACTTACTAAGACGTCCTCTACTCGACGACCACCTTTCGAGGCAAGGCAACAGTGAGGCGTACCCTAGGGGTGGTGTGTGCGAATTGTGTGTCGTTTTCATTGATATTTGTCTTGTCATGTTTATTTGTGTTCTACGCTTGATTTTAATTAAGACATTCATTCTTGCATGCTTTTTTAACAATTAATATTTGCGAGGAAAGTAAATCTAGACTATTACAAATGGCGCGGGTCCACATCGCCAAAATTAAACCGGACCCGATTTGACGGAAAGTGAAGAAGTAAATAAAGGTGTGAAAAGTATAAATTGTTACAAGGCTTTGGGACATGTACATAATTATTTAAATGATATAAAATAAATACGCGACATTAAATAAGTTACGAACATGGGCGTTGGACCCTTTTGCAAAAAATTAAAGTTAATGAATTAATTAAAATTAAATGAAAATGTTTTTGATATTTTTGTGTTTTTTAAGATTTAAAAGAAAAAAAAGAATTGATTGAAATTAAAATAAAATGTCAAACCCTAATTCTAATGTTTTTTTAAGTTTATCGTAAAAATATTAAGTTTTAACCTAATTTAAATCTAAGTTAATTTACATGCAAAATTTAATTTATGAAAATAAATAAAATAAATATTATTATTGTAAAAAAGGAAATTAAAAGGAATGAAATTAAACCTAAATTCTATATTTTTGGATTTTTGTTATTAAAAGGATTAAAATTATGACCTAATTAAAACTAAATTTATTTACATGCAATTTATCTATAAAAATAATTAAAATAAAAATATTTATTACAATTTGTCTTTTTTCTGATTTTTTTAATGAAGTTTTTATATTTTGTAAAAAAACAATTAATTAATTAAAACAATGAAAATAAATAACATAATAATTAAAAAAAAATAAAATATGAAAAGAAAAGCAAACCAGGGGGGTAGCCCCAATTTAGGAGGTTTTGGTTCAGCAAATCAGGCCCATTAAGCATTGAAATTCGCTGACTTTCCCAGATTGTGTGCTAACGCGTTGACTTGCGTTCGTGGTACACCTTGGATCGTGGCACTCTGATTAGTTCTCATAGGCACGTGGACGTCTGGATGATGGTGGAGCATGGTGTGCATCAATGATAGCGCTGCATGGGATTTTACATTGAAAAATAATATTGAAATTTGCCAGACCTGGGACTTGAACCCAGGTCACGAGGGTTAATGCAATCAACGTTCACCATCTGAGCCACTACGCGCATGTTATTATATTATAACAAATAAATAATAAAAAGACAAACGAACGCGTTAGTGGATCCAGCGCGCCATTTTTCAAACGGGCCTATCATGCTTTGCCACGATGTTGTCTTCTCCACCATCCCTGTAAATAAAACACAATAGCAACGGTTTCTATGGCGTGGTCTTAGGGGACTTTTGGAAAAATAGCGAATAGCGCTATAAGCTTCATAAATTGTTCGCGAAGGTTGGTTCATGTTCGTCTCAATGCACTGAATTCAATGGTCATGGTCTGAAGCTTTGATTTTTCTTCTTTGCAAAAGCCCTAAAATCACAACCTGAAAACCCTAAATTTCGTTCATGGCATCATCGCGTATGGTCAATAAAAATACAATTAAACACAATGGTTAGCTTGGAAACTTCATACTGAACAAGAATTCATAAATAAAAATGCAAAAAGATGTATGAATTATGATACACGATTTCAAAAGTTTTGTGACACAGTTTGAGTTACAGGTACCAATTCCTGGAGCTTTTGTGGTTGATATTGATTGGAACACCTTCAGGAATGCCTAAGGAAGCTATTAAAATAGGTTTGGTGTCTTGAATCGCCTTGTAACCTTGAAATCAGTTTTGAGTTTTTTGGACAATTTTTCAAGTTGGCAATGTCTTTTTCTGCGCAGCTTCGAGTCTCATTCCATTAGGTTTGTATTCCTGATTATGTATAGAAGCTTTTAGGTCAACAAATTTGCACAAAATCCATGACATTCAATGATTTGCATATTTGATTTTGTAAGATCTTTTTTTGAATCTTTTTTCATGTGTATTGTGCAAATTATGATCAATTCTAACCAAATCTTTCCTAATTGGCATGTGCACGAATTATAGAAGCCAAAACATGTATAAAAAGATTGGTTTTGTTAGGTTAAATATTTTTCACATATTTTAAATGATTTAAGTGAATTAATATGAATAAAATTCAAATAAATAATTAAAAAATGAGAAAATACTTCCCTTTGGGCCAAGTGGTCGTGCATAGGCTTGGAATGATGAATCATGGAAGAAAACTAGGCCCATTAGCAATTTTAGGTCTTTTGAACCATTGTTGACTTTTCAAAATTCCCAAAAATTTCCCAACTTCCACAAGGCATAACGTGCTCAATTTTTAAGCCTTTCACATGTTCTTGGACATTTTGGAAAGGTCTTTGAGTCCTCTAACCAATGCCTTTGGTCCCATGTCATTTTGATTTACCAATCTCAAGTTATGGTCTTTGACTTAAAGTCCCTTTTTGTTGACTTTTGAAAATGACCTATAATGTTGAAATTGATAACTTTTTGTGAGAGCATTTCTTGGACTTGGAATATGAAGATGAGTTGTAGGAAATGTCTTTCTCTTCAAAATGAGCTTTGGATGGAATTTTTCTGATAATCCCTGTGAAAGTTATGCCCTGGTCAATTTCAGTTGACTTTTTCAACTGTCCAAATATAGTAACTTTTGCATCTTTGATGATTTCTGAGCCAAACTTTGAGAATCATGATCAAGCATTGATCAAATGATGTTTGTGGCTTCAAAATGATATGTTGACCAAAAATTTGAACTTTTGACTGTCAAATGACCATTTTGCCCCTACAGTTGACTGTAGTGCAATTTAGGGTTTTGACTGTGCAATTTTGAGCTGAATGCCTTGAAACTTGGTATGAGGATGCTTGACCACATTTGTAAGTATATGAGACTTGATTGGACCTTTGAAAACTTCATTTTCTTGATCAGAATCCAAACCCTAGTTTTGACTGTATAGGAGACAATTGAGCTGCACAACCCTTGGGGAATTTTGTGACCTGGCTTGGCAATTTCTAGAAGAATATGGGAGGGCAAATTTTGGGGTACAACAATGTCCAAGTGTGAATTTTGGTTGAAAGAGGTTAGTTTTATTGGTCATGTGATTTCAGGTAGTGGCATTGTTGTAGATCCATCGAAGGTTGATGTTGTGTTGTAATGGGAAACTCCAAAGTCAGCTACGGAGATTAGAAGCTTCTTGGGATTAGCTGGTTATTATAGAAGGCTTATTGAAGGGTTTTCTAAGTTGTCACTTCCGTTGACTAAGTTGACTTGTAAAGGTAGAGCGTTTGTTTGGGATGTTCAGTGCGAAGAAAGTTTTACGGAATTGAAGAAGAGGTTGACGTCGGATCAAATTTTGACGTTGCCTAATCCAGGAGAGCCTTTTGTGGTGTATTGTGATGCTTTTAAGATGGGTTTAGGAGGTGTGCTTTTGCAGAATGGTAAGGTAGTTGCTTATGCGTCGAGGCAGTTAAGGACTCATGAGAATAACTATCCTACGCATGATTTAGAGCTTGATGTTGTTGTCTTTGTGTTGAAGATTTGGAGGCATTATCTTTATGGTTCTAGATTTGAAGTGTTAATGATCATAATAGTTTAAAGTATTTGTTTGATCAGAAAGAGTTGAATATGAGGCAACGAAGATGGTTAGAATTGTTAAAGGATTGTGATTTCGGTTTGAATTATCATCCAGGAAAGGCGAATGTGGTAGCTGATGCGTTGAGTCGAAAGACTTTACATATGTCAGCAATGATGATCAAAGAGTTGGAATTAATTGAGCAGTTCAGAGATATGAGCTTAGTTTGCGAGGTTACTCTGCAGAATGTCATGTTGGGTATGTTGAAGATTAATAATGAATTCTTAGACAATATCAAAGAAGCTCGGAAGTTGGATGTGAAACTGGTAGATTTGATGTTTGGGACTGATCAATCTGAGAGTAGTAATTTCAAGCTAGATGAGGAAGGTGTGTTGAGGTTTCGTAACCGGATTTGTATTCCTGATGATGCTGAGATGAAGAAAGTGATACTTGAAGAGAGTCATAGAAGTAAGTTGAGTATTCATCTAGGAGCTACAAAGATGTACCAAGATTTGAAAGGTTTGTTTTGGTGGCCTGGGATGAAGAGTGATGTGGCTCAGTTTGTGTATGCATGTTTGACTTGTTAGAAGTCGAAAGTTGAACATCAGAAGCCTGTAGGATTGATGCAACCGTTGGAAGTTCCAGAATGGAAATGGGATAGCATTTCAATGGACTTTGTGACGGGGTTGCCTAGTACTTTAAGAGGGCATGATTCGATTTGGCTGATTGTTGATAGGCTTACGAAGTCAACTCATTTTATTCCTATTAACATCAGTTTTCCAGTGTCGAAGTTGGCTAAGATTTATATTAGTGTGATTGTGAAACTGCATGGTGTTCCTTTGTGCATTGTGTCAGATAGAGATCCAAGATTTACTTCTGATTTTTAGAAGAGTTTGCAAGAAGCGTTGGGTTCTAAGTTGAGGTTGAGTTCAGTGTATCATCCTCAGACAGATGGTCAGACTGAATGGACGATTCAATCGATGGAAGACTTGTTGAGAGCATGTGTTCTTGAGTAGGGATGTTCGCGGGATACTTGTAGGTGTTTAGGTATTGGCTTGCATTTTTGGTAAATCCCAAGTGTATGTGTGAATGTCATGACTGATGTCATAACATTCTAGTTCAGTTTGTACTAACTCATTAGGTACCTTTGCAGAAAAATATTGTAATTCAAATACTGATGCTTATAAGTGTGTATCTGAGCATTTTTGCAAAATGATCACATTTTGCTAAATCAGTAGACAGGTTTTCTCAGATGTCATAACAGATGTTATGACATCCTGTTCTGAACTAACAGGATTGCAGGATTGGATAAGTCTGAGTTTTTTCAGGAAATAACTCAGTCCTTTCTGAACAGAATCCTGCGTTTTCTGAGGGGTAACCTAGCTCAACCCTAACCTGGTTAATAAAGTCCTGTGACCTGGTCTTTAGGTCAAACAGAATTAACCCTAGGAATTTGGAAACCCTAACTGAAGTTGCAGCTGCTATATATTCAACAGAGCTGCTGTTTTGCAGAGCAATCCCTTTATGTTGATTTAGAAGATCATTTGTAATCTGTATAGATTTGTTCATTGTACTCCAAGCAATTATCATTGTGATAAGTGCCTTGGAATAGGTTTCAAATTGTAAGGGTTGTGTAGCACTCTAAGCTTTGAAGCAAGAGTGTTTGAATGTTCCTTGACTAAAGCTGTGAAGCAGAGTCAAGTTAGTTGTGTGCATCACTCAAAGCTGTGAAGCATGAGTGATTGTGTTGCTTGATTAAAAAGCTGTGAAGTTTAATCAAGTGTTTGTTTTTGAAGAATGTCTTCAATTCTTAAGTCAAATTGGTTTATGTATCACTGCTGTGATTGAGGGGTAGTGAGTAGGAACTCAGGTTTAAGTTGTACTTAGATTGGAATTGCATTGGGTAGGTCTTAAGTGAAGGAGATAAACTGGTTGGTTTATTCCTGAATTAACATCTCTTATAGTGGATTTCCTCCCTGGCTTGGTAGCCCCCAGAGTAGGTGTTGTTGCACACTGAACTGGGTAAACAATTGACTGTGTTCTTTATCGCTTTTGTATTTACTGTCATATAGTAAGTCAGATACGGTGTCATAACATTGAACGTGACATTGAGTATCTGCAGCTAGAATTTCAATTGGCATCAGAGCAGGCACCCTGCCTGTATTACTGGGTGAGATCTAGGGATATCACTTTCTGGCACTATGGACAGAGAAGGAGTTTTTGAAAATAGACCACCCATTCTGGATGGAACTAATTATGACTACTGGAAACCTCGTATGATTGCCTTCCTAAAATCTCTGGACAAAAAGGCTTGGAGAGCTGCTGACAAAGGATGGATCCATCCCACCATAACTGAGGAAGATGGGACAATCAGTCTGAAGCCTGAGGAAGATTGGAGTAAAGAAGAAGATGAGTTAGCCCTGGGAAATTCCAAAGCTCTAAATGCCTTGTTCAATGGAATTGATAGAAACATTTTCAGATTAGTTCATCAATATGAACTGGCCAAGGAAGTTTGGGACACTCTCAAAACTACTCATGAGGGAACTTCCAAAGTAAAAATGTCAAGGCTTCAGATGTTGACTACCAAGTTTGAGAATCTAAAAATGATGGAAGATGAAACCATTCATGAGTTTCACATGAATATCTTGGAGATTGCCAACACCTCAGGAGCACTGGGAGAAAAAATGTCAGAAGAAAAACTGGTGAGGAAGATTCTCAGATCCTTGCCTAAAAGATTTGCAATGAAGGTAACTGCCATAGAGGAAGCCCAGGACATCAGCAAGTTGAAAGTGGATGAACTTATTGGGTCTCTTCAGACTTTTGAGATGGGGATCACTGATAATGGTGACAAGAAGAACAAAAGCATAGCACTTGTATCCAACACTGATGTTGAATACAAGGAGGATGAAGAAGAAAACATATCTGAAGCTATTGCCATGCTTGGAATACAATTCAACAGGCTCGTCAAAAGAATGGACCCAAAGTCAAGGTCTAATGTTCATAACATTCCCTCTGACATTGACAGTTCCAGCAGAAGACCAAGGTCAGAAGATAAGGGAAACCAAGGCAGAGGTATTCAATGCCATGGATGTGAGGGATATGGACATATTCGAGCTGAATGTCCCACCTTTCTTAAGAAGCAAAAGAAAGGAATGACTGTTACTTGGTCTGACTATGATTCAGAAAGTAATTCTGAAGAAGAATCTGCCAAACTAGTTACTGCCCTAACTAGTGTTTGTACTTCTGAAAGTGACACTAGTGATGAAGAAGTGACATTTGAAGAACTGGCTGATACCTACAAGAAATTGTGTATCAGAAGTGCTGAAGTCTGTGTGCAGAATGAAAAACAATCAAAACTCATTATAAAGCTGGAGGATGAAAAAAGGGCAAATCTTGAAACTATAAGTCATCTAGAAGGAGAAGTTCAATTGCTGAACTCACAACTGAATCAAATGACCAAATCTGTCAAGATGTTGACCAATGGAACAGACAAATTGGAAGAGATCCTTCAGGTTGGACAAAATGTGGGAAATAAATCTGGACTAGGATTTATGGAAGCAAAGAAATCTGGTACTGGTAAGCAAATGTCAAAACGGATGTCTCAACACAACTCTCAACATCAGGAACAGAGACATATGAAGAAGAGGTACCAAAGATGGAAATGTCATCATTGTGGGAGATATGGTCACATAAAGCCCTTCTGCTTCAGACTACATGGATATCCTAATCAGAGCTCAGGTGTCAAACCTAAGTCTAAAAAGGTGCCTCATGCTCCTAAATGGAAGAAAAAGGCTACTGCACTAATAGCTCACACTTCCCTGAGGGTCTCTGCAAAGGAAGATTGGTACTTTGACAGTGGATGTTCCAGACACATGACTGGATTCAAAAATCTCCTCAATAATGTTATGCCTCACACCACCAGTTTTGTGACCTTTGGAGATGGTGCTAAAGGTGAAGTCAAAGGAGTTGGAAATTTGGATTGCCCTGGAGTTCCAAGTCTGAATAAAGTACTGCTGGTAAAAGGGTTGACTACTAATCTCATTAGTATCAGTCAATTATGTGATCTAGGATTCATGGTCAACTTCTCAAGATCTGAATGTCTAGTAATTAATGAAAAACTAGATGTTGTAATGAGAGGAATCAGATCCAAAGATAACTGTTACGTGTGGCAGCCTGAGAACACTGTTATCTCCACTGTGTGTCAAATCATCAAAGAAGAAAAAGAGATGAAACTGTGGCAGCATAAGCTTGGTCTCCTTCATCTAAGAAGAATGAAAAGAGCTATTTCCTTGGAAGCTGTCAGAAGAACTCCAAAACTACAGGTTGATAATATCTGTGATGTGGAAAATAAACTTGAAGAAGAATGTGTTGTCAGAACCTTAAGTCATCTTGACAAGGATGTTGGAAATAACAAGTCAAATAAATTCTGTTCTCAAAACATCTGGTCAAAACAGATGCTTCCTGAGTATAATGTTACACAAGATGTTGTGACATTGTGTTGTGACAATCTGAAAACAATCAACATTTCCTTGAATCCTATTGACTTTGAAGAGAAGAAGTCATTTAAACTGGAACATAGTTTCTCTAAGCTTCAGCTGACTGATTCTTCTACCAAGGCTCTTGTTGGAAATAAACTTGAAAATTTGAGGGGCAGGTTGGGTATTCACCAACATGAGAAATTATAGCAATTAATTTTGCTTAAAACAAGGGTTGAAGGGATTAATTTTATTAAGTCTATATTTAGTGGGTTAATCATATTCTTTCACAATTCCTTCAAAAGCTTTAAGAAGTTGAAGAGACTCCCTTTTATCTCCTACCTCTCAGTTCCTTGCAACCTGTTTCCTCCTCCAAATCAAAGATTTTTCTCAAACTGCTACCATTACTCAAAGTCAATCAAAATGTCTCAGACATCGTCTTCAACCATGGCGACTTCGTCTTCCTCATCATCATAATCATCTGACCAAGATTCTATGGCAATCACTACATGCATAGAATCTGAAGTTCTTGAGGTCACTCCTCTCAGGGAGATGGCAACTGACCCAGCCAGAGTCAAAAAGCTCAGAACCAGACATGCAGGAAGAGCTCAAGCTTCAGCCTCTGGTAATTCTTCTCATCCTTCGTCTTCTGTACCTAATAGAGAAGGATCAGTTCAAGTTCACCAAGCTATTGCTAGGCTGGTTACTAGTATACTTAGTGGCAACCAATCTGTACCGGGGATTTCTATCCCTTTAAATCAATCAGAAAGTCCAAATGTGGAAGTTTCTGAAAATGTAGATGTCACTGAGAATGTTGTGACACCAAAAGACAACATTCAGAACCCCTCTGAAAAGGCTGCTGATCCACCTATCATTGATGTGGATGAAGATTACTCAGATAATGAACTGATTGCTAATGTGAACCCTAGCATAGCTAGGAGATTGATGAAGAGAAAGAGTAGTCAGAATGATAAACCTGATGCTAAGAAATCCAAGGCTGAAGGCATGGCTGAGAAAAGTATTCAGACAAAAGGGAAGAAGGCCCAGGTGCAGACTGCTAGACAACCAATCTCTAAGAAAAGTAAAGAACCTGAAACTTTTGATTCTGATGATGAATCAGAATTTGAGATT
Source organism: Vicia faba (assembly GCA_948472305.1). Taxonomy (NCBI): domain Eukaryota; kingdom Viridiplantae; phylum Streptophyta; class Magnoliopsida; order Fabales; family Fabaceae; genus Vicia; species Vicia faba. The sequence goes on along the minus strand of CATIWC010000653.1, from coordinate 84,097 downwards.
GATATTGAAGAAACTCCCATCAGAAGGAAGCTCCCCTCCAGCAAGATTGCTAGAGTGCCTGAAGTGCCAACAGACAACATCTCTTTTCATTGTCCTGACAATGCAAACAGATGGAAGTATGTTTGCTTAAAGAGAATAGCCTTGGAGAGAGAACTCAACAATGATGCTTTGGAGTGCAAAGACATCATGGATCTGATCAAAAATGCTGGGCTAATGAAGACAGTGATAAAGTTTAACAAATGTTATGAAAATCTGGTTAAGGAGTTTGTAGTGAACTTGTCAAATGATTGTGCTGATGGAAGGTCAGCTGACTTTGAAAGTGTCTTTGTTAGAGGAAGAAGGGTCAAGTTCTCTCCATCAGAAATCAACAAGTTTCTTGGAAGAACAAATAAGGACTGTCCTGATCTAGAGGCAACTGACAATGAAGTTTGTCTAACCATCACAGCCAGGCAAGTAAAGTGCTGGCCCTTGAAAGGGAAGTTGAATGCTAGTAAACTCAGCATGAAATTTGCCATCTTGCATAAAATAGGAGCAGCCAACTGGGTGCCTACAAATCACAAATCAACTATCTCCACAGGATTGGGGAGATTTATCTATGCTGTGGGAACCAAGACTGCTTTTGACTATGGGAGGTACATCTTTGAACAAACTTTAAAGTATGCTGGCAGTTATGCTGTCAAAGGACCAATTGCCTTTCCCTCCCTCCTTTGTGGAATCATCCTTGCACAATTCCCTGATATCCTTGTGGCAAGAGATACAGTCTGCAAAAGAGCTCCTGCCCTTAGCCTGCACTACAAACTGTTTCAGGGATCTCATGCTCCAGACATTGTCATAACATCAGCTGAGACATCGTCTGTAAAGACCCAGTCCAAGACATCAGATGTCATAGCTGTTTTAAAAGAAACTTGCAAAGAGCTGGATGCTAGAAAAAGGACCCTAGAAATTCTAATTGCCAGGCTAGAAAAGGAGGAAGCTGAAGAAAGCAGAAGGGAAGAAGGTGTAGAAGCTGAAGGACAGCTCAACATTGAAGAAACTAGCTCCTCTGAGTCTGATGATAGTGCTTGAAGGTTGATTGATGCTTGGTGGTGTTGCTGTTTGGTTGCTGAGTTTGGAAGTGTATTCTGTTGTTGTCTGCTGCTGATCTTATTATTTTGTTTTGGATAACTGTATAATTTTCTGAACATGTATCTTTGGCCCATTTGTGGCTAAAGAGGGGGAGAATATTTTGGTACTTACTTAATTAGTACTTGACATTCTATTTTTCTGCTGTCACTTATTTCTGCTGCTATCTATCTCTGATTGTTTAGGGTCTTTAGCCAAAAATCTGCCAAAGGGGGAGTTTGTAGGTGTTTAGGTATTGGCTTGCATTTTTGGTAAATCCCAAGTGTATGTGTGAATGTCATGACTGATGTCATAACATTCTAGTTCAGTTTGTACTAACTCATTAGGTACCTTTGCAGAAAAATATTGTAATTCAAATACTGATGCTTATAAGTGTGTATCTGAGCATTTTTGCAAAATGATCACATTTTGCTAAATCAGTAGACAGGTTTTCTCAGATGTCATAACAGATGTTATGACATCCTGTTCTGAACTAACAGGATTGCAGGATTGGATAAGTCTGAGTTTTTTCAGGAAATAACTCAGTCCTTTCTGAACAGAATCCTGCGTTTTCTGAGGGGTAACCTAGCTCAACCCTAACCTGGTTAATAAAGTCCTGTGACCTGGTCTTTAGGTCAAACGGAATTAACCCTAGGAATTTGGAAACCCTAACTGAAGTTGCAGCTGCTATATATTCAACAGAGCTGCTGTTTTGCAGAGCAATCCCTTTATGTTGATTTAGAAGATCATTTGTAATCTGTATAGATTTGTTCATTATACTCCAAGCAATTATCATTGTGATAAGTGCCTTGGAATAGGTTTCAAATTGTAAGGGTTGTGTAGCACTCTAAGCTTTGAAGCAAGAGTGTTTGAATGTTCCTTGACTAAAGTTGTGAAGCAGAGTCAAGTTAGTTGTGTGCATCACTCAAAGCTGTGAAGCATGAGTGATTGTGTTGCTTGATTAAAAAGCTGTGAAGTTTAATCAAGTGTTTGTTTTTGAAGAATGTCTTCAATTCTTAAGTCAAATTGGTTTATGTATCACTGCTGTGATTGAGGGGGAGTGAGTAGGAACTCAGGTTTAAGTTGTACTTAGATTGGAATTGCATTGGGTAGGTCTTAAGTGAAGGAGATAAACTGGTTGGTTTATTCCTGAATTAACATCTCTTATAGTGGATTTCCTCCCTGGCTTGGTAGCCCCCAGAGTAGGTGTTGTTGCACACTGAACTGGGTAAACAATTGACTGTGTTCTTTATCGCTTTTGTATTTACTGTCATATAGTAAGTCAGATACGGTGTCATAACATTGAACGTGACATTGAGTATCTGCAGCCAGAATTTCAATACTTATATTCCATTGATAGAGTTCACATATAATAAAATTTACCATTCTAGTATTGGAATGGCACCTTTTGAAACATTGTATGGTCGAAGATGTAGAACTCCGTTATGTTGGTATGAATCTGGAGAAAGTGTAGTACTTGAACCTGAACTTGTTCGTGAGACTACCGAGAAGGTGAAGTTGATTCGAGAAAAGATGAAAGCTTCGCAAAGTAGGCAGAAGAGTTATCATGACAAGCGAAGGAAGGATTTAGAATTCTGAGCTGGTGATCATGTGTTTTTGAGAGTTACACCTGTGACTGGTGTTGGGCGAGCATTGAAGTCTAAGAAGCTCACTTCTCGTTTTATTGGACCGTATCAGATTTCAGAGAGAGTGGGGAATGTTGCTTATAGAGTGGCTTTACCGCCTAATATTTTGAATTTGCATGACGTGTTTCATGTGTCGCAACTTCGGAAGTATATTTCATATCCATCTCATGTGATTCATATGGACGATGTGCAAGTACGGGATAATCTTACGGTGGAGACGATGCTTGTACGGATCGCGGATCATGAAATGAAGATTCTGAGGGGAAAAGAGATTGAATTGGTTAAAGTGGTTTGGCTAGGAGCTACTGGTGAAAGCATGACTTTGGAATTGGAGAGCAAGATGTGAGACGCCTATCCTGAATTGTTTGATTGAGGTAAATTTTCGAGGACGAAAATATTCTGAGTGGGGGAGAGTTGTAACCCCCGTAATGTAATTAATTATTTAATTAAATTATTTTTGGAATATTTGTGAAGATATGTTATTATTAAATTGGATTTATTTTATTAAGTGGAGAAATAATAATATTAGAGGTATAATATTACTATTTGGTGAAATAATGTTAGAAGTTAATATTATTTAATATGGGCCTATATGGTGTGAGTGGAAGTAATAAGGGGGTGTAGGTTTAGAGCCCAATAAGAATAATATAATAATATTAGGTTATTTCATTATTTGTGAGAAAGAATAGAAGGAGGAAGCAGTAGAGGAAATAAGGATTGAGGAAGAGAACATGAAGCTGCTGGAAATAGAAGGAGACGACAAGAACAAAGATTCAACCCGGAAGATTGTAGAGCGACCTTCAATCCAAGGTAAGGGTGGGGTTCTGACCTTATAATTGGGTTCATGATGTTTGATATATGGGGTTAGAGGTAATTGTTGTTTGTTCTTGAATCGGACGTATTATGAATGATGTATGGTGAATATTGATGAATTCTCGATGGATAATGATGTTATGATGTTGTGTAATCGATGTAGTATTATAGGTTAATGTCAGGTGATGAATTATTATGTTTATAATAAGGTTTGTAGGGCTGTAATATGAATTCCCAAAGTGAAAATACAGTAGAAAACGCATAAATTATGCAGACTGTAGCAGGATGTGTCGACCCCAAATTGGATGTGTCGATACATGAAGGCTGGTTGACTGAAGATGAGTCAATACAAGAAAGGCTTGCGTCGATGCATGGTAGTTGCAAGACTCAGGATGAGTCGACCGGTGAGGTGCATGTGTCGATACATGTTGTGTTTGAGACCAAGATAAGTCGATCCATAAGGAGGATGTGTTGACTCATGATGTACAGATGAAGAAGTACATGTCGATCCATAGGGTTTTGCGTTGACCCATGTTGTAAAGGAGAAGTAGGATGAGTCGATCCATAAGTTTTGTGTCGATACATAATGTCTGGTTTTTGACAGAATTGGCTTTTAAATTGTTGTAACTTGAGTTTTAGGATGCTGTTTGAAACGCTGTTCGAAGCGTTGATTAGCTAACGCGATGAACTCTATTATAGAGGATTAAAATGATGAATAAGAAGTGTAATCCTAGTAACTAATTTAGAATTTCGGATTAATTCCCGTGGTTGGTCGTTGTGCCGATGTTTTGGACAGAATGATGAATATGAGATGTTAGAAACGGCTGCTAGAAATATGACAGTAGGATTAGTGACAATAATGATGTACACTAGCAGAATAACAGTATGGATTACTGTAGTATTGATATACAACTGAGTTATTAGTGATATGTGGTCATTGAAGTTGTGTTTGGTAATTATGATGAACCAATGACGTTCGATAAATAAATGATGTTTAATAAATTATTTTGATGTTATGAGATGTTGTTAATTGAGATGTTTTGAGATGATTGAGATGTTGTTGTTTTGAGATGATTGAGATGTTTTGAGATGATTGAGATGTTGTTGTTTTGAGATGATTGAGATGCTGTTGTTTTGAGATGATTGGAAATGTTGTTAACTTGGGTGTCATTATTACATTCATGATGAGTCGCATACATTGCATTTTTTAGATGGAGCGTATGCTCGTTGAGATGGCCTGGATTGGTAATTTTTGAGATGAAGGTTATGCCTTGTTGATGCCTCTATTAACTGGCAGATTTTTGAGATGGGAGTTCTGCTCCAATGGTACCACATGCATTTGCATAGTTTTGAGTCGCATTATATGATTGAATAATGAAATGTATTTGATGTTGAGGAATGAGTATATATGCTGTGATTATTGTTGATTATGATATGAGAAGTGGTGATATTATTGATCTAATTTAATATATTAATTATCATGCGCTTTATTATATTGTTAGATATCTCACCCCTTATGTTTGAATGTTGCCCCTATGTTGGTAACGTGCGGGTAATCAAGAGTGAAGGTCGTAGACCTTCAATGGATCAATTCGGTGTCATTGCTCTGATATGTAACACTCGGGGGGATGAACGCTTGCTAATTTTTTATTGCTGATTTTTAGTTGTTGAACTTTAAATTGTTTATTTACTAAATATGAGATGTTTCGAAGTTGCTGTTTTATCTAAAGATGTTATTGAAGAATTCTACTGCGTAGTGTTGAATTATTTAATGAAAGACGTTATGTTGATGGTTCATCCGATGTTTTGAAAAAGTGTTATATATCCATGATGAATGCAATGAATTTATTAGAAGAATTTGTAACATCCCGATTCATTTGTATGATTGAAATTTTATAACTCTGATTTAATTGCATAATTGCTTGGGGTAGAATTGGGGTGTTACAAAGTTGGTATCAGAGCAAAAGGTTGGTCTGACCTTGTCGTTGAGTCTTAGTTGTCTAACAATCGAGTATTGTTATTTTGAGTTCTAATCGTTGTTTATGTTGTAGTGATAAGTTGAGATGGCTGGGAGGAATGATGTTGCTCTTGCTGCTACTCTAGAAGCAATGGCTCATGCGATGGAAAATCAGCCGAATGCTGACGGGAATGCTGGATCTCGTAGCTTGGCGACTTTTCAGAGAGAGAATCCACCTACATTCAAGGGAAAGTATGATCCTGATGGAGCATTGGAATGGTTGAAAGAGATTGAGAGGATCTTTCGCGTGATGGACTGCACTCCAGCGCAGAAGGTTCGTTATGGGACTCATATGCTAGCAGTCGAGGCTGATGACTGGTGGCTAGAGACTTGCCAGAAGTTGGAAGCTGCAGGTGAGAATGTCACTTGGGCTGTGTTCCATAGAAATTTTTTGAGAAAGTATTTTCCTGAAGATGTCTGTGGTAAGAAGGAAATTGAGTTCCTTGAGCTGAAGCAAGGAAATCTGTCAGTTGTTGAGTATGCTGCCAAGTTTGCTGAATTAGCCAACTTTTATCCGCATTACGCTGAGGAAAATGATGAGTTTTCAAAGTGTATTAAGTTTGAGAATGGGTTACGTCAGAGATTAAGAAAGCAGTTGGATATCAGAAAATTCGTGTTTTTGCTGATTTGGTTGATAGCTGCAGGATTTATGAGGAGGATAGTAATGCTCATTACAAGATTATTAGTGAGAAGAGGGGTGAGCACCCGCAGAATCGTGGTAAGCCTTATGATGCCCTAGCTGGTAAGGGTAAGCAGAGAGTTGCTCATGGTCAGAGGACTAGTGGGGGAGATGCTCCTGCTGGTGTGATTTGCTTTAAGTGTGGGAAACCTAGACACAAGATTAATGTGTGCACTACTGAAGTGAAGAGGTGTTTCCGTTATGGCAAGAACGGACATGTTGTAGCTGAGTGTGAGCACAAGAGTGTGGTTTGTTTCAACTGTAAAGAAGAAGGGCACATCGGTAGTCAGTGTCTGAAATCGAAGAAGGCTCAGTCAAGTGGTAAAGTGTTTTCTTTGGTTGAGGATCAGACAGCTGTTGAGGACGGACTTATTAGAGGTACATGTTTCATTAATAGTACTCCTTTAATCACTATTATTGATATTGGTGCTACGCATTGTTTTATTGCTGCTGATTGTGTTGAAAGATTGGGTCTTGTGTTATCTTCTTTGAATGAAGAAATGGTCGTCGATACTCCACCCAAGGGGTCGGCGACTACTTCTTTTGTGTGTGCTAAGTGTCCCTTGTCGATCTTCGACAGAGACTTTGTTGTTGATTTGGTTTTTTTGCCGCTAAGAGGTTTGGATGTAATTCTGGGTATGAACTGGTTAGAGCATAATTGTGTTCATATTAACTGTTATGATAAGTCGGTGAAGTTTTCTACTCCTGAAGAAGAGGAAGACGGTTTGTTGTCTGCTAGACAGTTGAGGAAGTTGATGCAAGAGGAAGCACAGATGTTTTCGTTGATGGCGTCGCTATTTGTAGAGACTCGAGCTATAATTGAGGAATTGCAGGTGGTGTGTGAATTTCCTGAAGTTTTCCCTGATGAGATTCCTGGTGTACCGCCAGAGAGGGAAGTTAAATTTGCAATTGATCTTGTACCTGGTACCAGACCTGTGTCTATGGCACCATACAGGATGTCTGCATCTGAATTGTCAGAGTTAAAGAAGAAATTGGAAGAGTTACTTGAGAAGAAGTTTATGAGACCAAGTGTATCGCCGTGGGGAGCTCCAGTGTTGTTAGTGAAGAAGAAAGATGGAAGTATGAGGCTTTGTGTTGATTATAGACAGTTGAACAAGGTGACGATTAAGAACAAGTATCCGCTTCCAAGAATAGATGACTTGATGGACCAATTGGTGGATGCTCGTGTGTTTAGTAAGATTGATTTGAGGTCGGGTTATCATCAGATTAAAGTGAAGGGTGAAGATATTCAGAAGACGGCTTTCAGAACGCGTTATGGACATTACGAGTATACGGTGATGCCTTTCGGTGTTACTAATGCGCCGGGAGTATTCATGGAATATATGAATCGTATCTTTCATACTTATTTGGATTGTTTTGTAGTTGTGTTCATCAATGATATTTTGATTTACTCTAAGTCAGAAGAAGAGCATGTTGAACATTTAATAGTATTATTGCAGATTTTGAAAGAGAAGAAGTTATATGCAAAGCTGTCCAAGTGTGAATTTTGGTTGAAAGAGGCTAGTTTTCTTGGTCATGTGATTTCAGGTAGTGGCATTGTTGTAGATCCATCCAAGGTTGATGATGTGTTGCAATGGGAAACTCCAAAGTCAACTACGGAGATTAACAGCTTCTTGGGATTAGCTGGTTATTATAGAAGGTTTATTGAAGGGTTTTCTAAGTTGTCACTTTCGTTGACTAAGTTGACTTGTAAAGGTAGAGCGTTTGTTTGGGATGTTCAGTGCGAAGAAAGTTTTACGGAATTGAAGAAGAGGTTGACATCGGCTCCAATTTTGACATTGCCTAATCCAGAAGAGCCTTTTGTGGTGTATTGTGATGCTTTTAAGATGGGTTTAGGAGGTGTGCTTATGTAGAATGGTAAGGTAGTTGCTTATGCGTCGAGGCAGTTAAGGACTCATGAGAAGAACTATCCTACACATGATTTAGAGCTTGATGTTGTTGTCTTTGTGTTGAAGATTTGGAGGCATTATCTTTATGGTTCTAGATTTGAAGTGTTAGTGATCATAAGAGTTTGAAGTATTTGTTTGATCAGAAAGAGTTGAATATGAGGCAACGAAGATGGTTAGAATTGTTAAAGGATTGTGATTTCGATTTGAATTATCATCCAGGAAAGGCGAATGTGGTAGCTGATGCGTTGAGTCAAAAGACTTTACATATGTCAGCAATGATGATCAAAGAGTTGGAATTAATTGAGCAGTTCAAAGATATGAGCTTAGTTTGCGAGGTTACTCCGCAGAGTGTCATGTTGGGTATGTTGAAGATTAATAATGAATTCCTAGACAGTATCAGAGAAGCTCAGAAGTTGGATGTGAAACTGGTAGATTTGATGGTTGGGACTGATCAATCTGAGAGTAGTGATTTCAAGATAGATGAGCAAGGTGTGTTGAGGTTTCATAACCGGATTTGTATTCCTGATGATGCTGAGATGAAGAAAGTGATACTTGAAGAGATTCATAGAAGTAAGTTGAGTATTCATCCAGGAGCTACAAAGATGTACCAAGATTTGAAAGGTTTGTTTTGGTGGTCTGGGATGAAGAGTGATGTGGCTCGATTTGTGTATGCATGTTTGACTTGTCAGAAGTCGAAAGTTGAACATCAGAAGCCTGCAGGATTGATGCAACCGTTGGAAGTTCCAGAATGGAAATGGGATAGCATTTCAATGGACTTTGTGACGGGGTTGCCTAGTACGTTAAGAGGGCATGATTCGATTTGGCTGATTGTTGATAGGCTTACGAAGTCAGATCATTTTATTCCTATTAACATCAGTTTTCCAGTGTCGAAGTTGGCTGAGATTTATATTAGTGTGATTGTGAAACTGCATGGTGTTCCTTTGTGCATTGTGTCAGATAGAGATCCAAGATTTACTTCTGATTTTTGGAAGAGTTTGCAAGAAGCGTTGGGTTCTAAGTTGAGGTTGAGTTCAGCGTATCATCCTCAGACAGATGGTCAGACTGAACAGACGATTCAATCGATAGAAGACTTGTTGAGAGCATGTGTTCTTGAGTAGGGAGGTTTGTGGGATACTTATCTTCCGTTGATAGAGTTCACATATAATAACAGTTACCATTCTAGTATTGGAATGGCACCTTTTGAAGCATTGTATGGTCGAAGATGTAGAACTCTGTTATTTTGGTATGAATCTGGAGAAAGTGTAGTACTTGGACCTGAACTTGTTCGTGAGACTACCGAGAAGGTGAAGTTGATTCGAGAAAAGATGAAAGCTTCGCAAAGTAGTCATAAGAGTTATCATGACAATCGAAGGAAGGATTTAGAATTCCAAGCTGGTGATCATATGTTTTTGAGAGTTACACATGTGACTGGTGTTGGGCGAGCATTGAAGTCTAAGAAGCTCACTTCTCATTTTATTGGATCGTATCAGATTTCAGAGAGAGTGGGGAATGTTGCTTATAGAGTGTCTTTACCTCCTAATCTTTCGAATTTGCATGATGTGTTTCATGTGTCGCAACTTCAGAAGTATATTTCAGATCCATCTCATGTGATTCATATGGACGATGTGCAAGTATGGGATAATCTTACGGTGGAGACATGCATGTACGGATCGCGGATCGTGAAATGAAGATTCTAAGGGGCAAAGATATTTAATTGGTTAAAGTGGTTTGGCTAGGAGCTGTTGGTGAAAGCATGACTTGGGAATTTGAGAGCAAGATGCGAGACGCCTATCCTGAATTGTTTGATTGAGGTGAATTTTCGAGGACGAAAATATTCTGAGTGGGGGAGAGTTGTAACGCCCGTAATTTAATTAATTATTTAATTAAATTATTTTTGGAATATTTGTGAAGATATGTTATTATTAAATTGGATTTTTTTTATTAAGTGGAGAAATAATAATATTAGAGGTATGATATTACTATTTGGTGAAATAATGTTAGAAGTTAATATTATTTAATGTGGGCCTATATGGTGTGAGTGGAAGTAATAAGGGGGTGTAGGTTTAGAGCCCAATAAGAATAATATAATAATATTAGGTTATTTCATTATTTGTGAGAAAGAATAGAAGGAGGAAGCAGTAGAGGAAATAAGGATTGAGAAAGAGAACGTGAAGTTGCTGGAAATAGAAGGAGACGGAAAGAACAAAGATTCAACCCGGAAGATTGTAGAGCGACCTTCAATCCAAGGTAAGGGTGGGGTTCTGACCTTATAATTGGGTTCATGATGTTTGATATATGGGGTTAGAGGTAATTGCTGTTTGTTCTTGAATCGGACGTATTATGAATGATGTATGGTGAATATTGATGAATTCTCGATGGATAATGATGTTATGATGATGTGTGTTGTACCCCAAAATTTGCCCTCGCATTTTTCCCCAAGAAATCTCAGCTTCAAACATTTCCTGACTTTTCAAACTGGCTCAAGAATCGGACAAACGGATTTTTCTTGACAGTCAAGCAGAATTAGGGTTTTTACTGATTTTCAGAGCTCTGAATTGTTTCATACAGTGGGCTTAGGGTTTGGTTGATTTTTGGTTCAATTTTGATCAAGCGAGCGTGATTTGGCATTTAATCGGGAATTAGGGTTTTATGGGCATATTCTCAGAAGGATTTGAATTCCACAACACTTTGCGGTTTATTTCAAGATTCGGATTAAAATTCGCGTTATCTTGGTTTAATCAGTAAAAGAGACAGTGGTTTGAATTCAGTACGTTTTGATTGGGCCAGTCAGATACAAGATGCAGTATTGGATTCACAGTGTTCATGTGTTTGATCAGTCTATCTGGGTTAATTGCTGCTTTGCTTTGGATGTTGGATAAGACAGGTTTATTGGATCAATGTTGTTTTATTTTAGTTATTTATTATTCTAAAATTAAATGATTGAATTTATTTTTCAATTGTTTTAATTCTAAGAATTTTAAATAAATAAATAAACAATAAAGAAATCAGAATTAATTGGATAATTTGATTTTTATTGATATTCGAATTATTTGTACAAATTGTTGTTACAGACAATAATTTACATTTAATTTAAATATTACATAGAATGAAAAGACTATCCTATTTTCTAAATATTCTTCGTGCTTCATTCCGCTCCGGTATTCCATTTTTTTCATCTGCAAAAAGAACAAGAAAAGTCAGAAAGCATTAAATTGGAAAAGACAGTAAAAGTTGCTCATCATTAGGGGCCACTGACTGGGATCAGTTGCCCTCTCTGCAAATCACGGGATTTCTCCCGGTTCACAGAGAGGGAAGATTATTTTATTTCATGAAATGCAAATGTCAAAAATGCATAAGTTACAAATTTCAAGCTGCATAGAAATTCAAGATTCAAAATCCAATCCAAACTGAAAAGTTCAAATCCAAACTTTCTATCCAAAAGCAAAGGCTACGGTCAAAATGCCCAAAGTTTACTCAAAGAAAGATTTCAAAAGTGCATTTGCTGTCACAAGTACTCAAAAGCTGTCAAAGAAGATTTGAGAAAAAGATATCAAAATGCAAAGTCAGATCCAAACTGTCAAAAGAAAGACAAAAAGAGATAATCAAAAAAACTCAGTTCAGAAGAGAGAGGAGAAAAGATTATGCAAATCTAAACCAGTTCAGCAGAGGGCAGAAGGGAGACAGAAGCAGTTCAGAAGTGAAGAGGGTGAGAATAGAAGAAATATACAAAAACCTACTGCACCAGCTTTAACACCACAACACATCTGAGAACTCAGAGCAAAAACCAGCATCTGTCATAACACCAATACCCTGCCCAACCAAGAGAACCTCATAAAAACACCATAACCTTGCAAAAAGAACCTGCCTAAGATCCACACAGCATAACATACCAAAACCTGCTACCAAGTTCAATCCCAAAACTCATAAACCTGCATCCTCCTCACAAACACCTCAAACCTGTCTAACCCCTAAACCATTAAACCTGCATCAGTAAAAACCTGGAGCATACCCTGCATTAAACATACAAACTCAAAAAGACTGAACCTGCTGAACTGAAGCCTCTAAGCTTCAAATTCAGAACCTGCATATACCAGAACCTGATAAACCAAAGCTCACCATGCCTGTCAATAAACCATCAAACACACAGTTCGAAAGAAGAAAACAAAGGCCTCTACAGGCCTGTCAAGCCTGAACACCTACCAAATGCCTTAAACCACTGTCAAAACCATTAAGACCTAGCCAAGCATTCAAACCAAACACCAAGCCTCAGAGTTTCTTCCCTCATCATAGGCGATAAACGATTCAAAGGCATTCAAATATATAGCATCCGACATAAACAGGCATCCAGAAGCGCACGTACAAAGCCCTCAGACCTCTGGGATCATCACAGGGCAACAAGAGAAGAAGAGAGAAAGCGTCAAGGGCAACACCAAGGAAGTAAATGTTCAAGGCAACCTAGGCCCTCAGAACCCTAGGTTCATCCTTGGGCAAGCAAGCACACATAGGCGACAACATAAGCAATCACATACATCAAGCAAGAGTTTAAACCAACAAATCAAGGCAACTGGAAGAGAAGATACAGAAGTAACATTCAAAGACAGTCCAAACCAACAAGCCAGCGAAGTAGAAGAGGTGAAGAAGTGAATCGTTTCAAGGTTTGTTTTTCAGTTAATAATCATCATCAAAAACCCTAAGGAACTAGATAAAAGATACCAGGGTCATCAAGAAGCAAGCCAGCGTCTTCATCACCGAATCTCCGCCATCGAGCCTCCTGAGCGCCACATCCTTTTTCCTCCTCCTTCTCCAAGTCAGGTAGTCAGTTGTTTCTCCCTCTTTCTTCTCCATCACCTCCATAGCAATAGAAACTTAAGAATCAAATTCGAATCAAATAATGCATGCAATTCATAAAAGAGAAAAGAATCAGAAAACATCTAAAGCGAACCTTTTTGTATTGAGGCCTTTGAACTCGAGCTGGAAGGAGGAGGAAATGTAGGGGTAGCGCTGGTGGCCTCGAAGCAAAGAGAAGCACTCAAGAATGAATGAGGAAGGAGACGGAACTCAGTGAGCGGCGCCGTTCAAACCCTACCGCGTTTCCAATTGAACAAACAATTCCCTAACCCTAAAAATGTTGCTTCCAAACCATGGGCCTGACCCGTTGCAAATATCCGCCTAAGCCCACTAAATCACTCTTTTTTTTAACAAAACATAAACACTAATCTTCTTTTTATATTATATAAACATTTTTTTCTTCTTTACAAAATTATTTTAGAATGCATTTTTACATTATACATAATATAATTAAAACACTCCTTTGTTATATATACTTAATTCAATTAACTTGAAAACATTTTTTTAATAATACACATTAACATACATACTTGTATATAAAAATAGAAATACATTTTTCTCTAATATTAAACTCACAAACATTAGACTAAAATACTTTCCAATTAATTTCCAAACATTTAATCAAAACACCTTCATTTTTCTTTTGTACATAATTAAACATACAAAAATCAAGATTCATCTAAAAACATTTCTCTAGGTCAAACCCTAATACGACTCGATTTCACATTTTGCACCTGTACATAATTACACATATACAATTCACATACATATACATTTGTACACTTACACAAATACATTCACATTACCCTATACACATGTTTATCTTACATTTATATTTGATATTCATTTGATCGCGACATTCGATTTGGTTGTAAATTATTGGGTACTATAAGTCTCATCCCCTTGTACATTTATACCCCCACTCCCGGACACTATTTTGTAATAGCGTAGATTTTACATTCCGCAATTTACAGCTTTCCAATTATACCATGGTTAGACCTAGGGTTTGTATGTACATAAAATCAAACGCTAGATAACCTAATACAAGACAAATACATGTAATCAATACACAATCACACTTGCACCCCCTAGGGTAATCCCACATGTTGCCTTCCAAAATGGGCCATGCTTGCACGTCGAGTATCTTTGGCAAAACAAAATCAAATGATCATAAGTCTCAAAGTGTTGCCTAAACGGAATGATCATAGTCCCTTAAAAACAAATTGCCAAAGACACTTGGCATCATTGCATTCGTGGTCCATACGATGACCCGCGCCCGTCCCGAATAAACTTCCTAAACGCAAGATTGTCTACCAATTTCAATGGTAGAACAAAATTGCTAAAAGAGGTTAAAACACGACGAAAACCTTTGAGTACAATAGGGTAGACAAGACTCTTAGTTACTTGAGATCAAACTTGCAAAAACACTTGCCATCTTTTCAAAAACCACAATCCACAATACTTTCAAACAAACTCTCAAAAACATTTGAAAACATCTTTTCGAAAAGATTCACACTTTTGTAAAACACTCAAACACGAGTCAAATACATTAGTTGCCTAAGACAAGGCATCTTTTTCCAAAACATTTTCAAAAAGCACCCACACACACACCATTTTCAAAGCAATCGAAAAACAAGGCAAGTGATCTAAAAAACCAAGTAACTAAGAGCCCATGGATAACCATGGATGAAAAGGGTGCTAATACCTTCCCTTTTCATAATTTACCCCCCGAACCCACGAAATATCTCAAAAGGTTTTTGCTGTGCTTTTTAACCTTTCCTTAGGATAAAATAAAAAGTCGGTGGCGACTCTTGCTAACCGCAACATTTGCGAATACAAACGCAAACCTCAAGTCAGTTCTCCCACCGTATCACAGAACTGGCGACTCTGCTGGGGATAATTTTAAAAGTGGGGTTACCTTAGGGTTTAGATCACCTTTACTTTCAATTGATTGCTTTGTTTGCTTTACATTTATGGGCTTTGTATCGGAGTTCTATAGATCCTAACCCGGATCTGGGGAAACCCTTTTAGGTAGCATAATCTGTGAGGGACCTGTCCGGCGTAGACCGACATGGGTGAAGCAGTGGCTACGTTGGTGTGGCGTCTTAGTCTGTACCTATATCCCTTGTGTTGTAACGGGGAGAATATAGGTCTTCTAAGGGGTCATTAAGCACCAACCGACCTTAGAACCCAAATTGACCAACTTGGCCATTAGAACAGTAGCAGTATGCTACACTCATTGAGGCTAAACTCTCGAGATGGTTCTGGCCGCGAGAAAAGATTGCGATGCTGGAGTTATGACCGATTGAGGGTAGCCAATGATATGAGATCCTCTAGAACCCGGTTACTTTTGATAGGACAGGTTTTAACCAACAAACTGAAAGAGGGTAGTACCTGAACCTCATGCAAGCCTAAACCTAAGGCCTTGTGTGCTTTGTGTGAATATTGTTTGCCTGTATATACACTTACTTGCTTGTGCATACATGTACATAACATCATAACATCATACCATAGCATTTTAGCATTTTCAATAACCATTTCAAGGATCTCGAGGGTTCTTTTGATGCAGGGTTACGTTGAACCAGACATCTATCAAGGGGCGAGAGGTCTCTCCTCTAACCAATCCAGTCAAAGATCAAGTGCAACAACTTGAATCAGTGGCTATGACCCACTCGACATGGTGAGCTTGATTCTCGTGGAAAGACATCCACCAACACAAAGCTCTCCAAACAAAGATCGAGAACAACAACTTGAATCAGTGGCTATGACCCACTCGACATGGTGAGCTTGATTCTCGTGGAAGGACGTCCACCGGTGCAGAGATCTCCAATCCAAGAGCAGAGTTCAACCTCTAACATTTTCTTGTGTTTACCCCAAGAGATCCTTGAAAACATGCATCCACATATCATGCATTTCATTTTGACAATCTTTCATTTTTCAGGTTTCCTTACTCTCCTGCTGTTTATTTCAGCAAGAGATGGCTCTAGAACGGTCTGTCAAAGACATCCAAGACCAGACTGCTCAGCTGCAAGAGATGTTCCTGAACTTGTCTCTGGGGCAAGAAGAGATGAAAGCTCTCCTCACCAAAGGCTTGGGGAGTTCCAACAATGCCAGAAATGATCAGATTGCGGAGCTGCAGTTTGATCTGACAACACTGAGGACTCAAATGATGGGACAGTTGGTGGGCCAGATGGCTCTCATTCAAGACTTATCCCAAAGACAAGAGGAACTCAGAGTTCTTGTCCGCCAACTGCTTCCAAGCAGCCAACTGGGGCAAACATCTGAGGTTGAAGAGCAAGTCACCGCTCAGCCTCCATCCACTCAAGAAGACAAGGGGAAAGCTCCTTTGCTAGCTTCAGGGTCACAAACCCATCAACAACCTCGCCAGCGTCAGCGGGGTAATCGGCGTAGACAAGAAACATCGGGAAGGCAGTTCACGGAGACTGACATACCGTCATCTCTAATTCTGGAGCGCTTGTTGGAGGTTAATCTGACTGCTTTGAGGGATCCTATCCGGAACCCAAATACCTCCGCTCCTGGCTATCATCCCGATGCATTTTGTGTTTACCACTCCTATAGCCCAGGACATGACACCGATAGCTGTTGGGCCTTGAAGAACAAGATTCAAGATCTGATTGACATTGGAGTGCTGAGGTTCACGCCAGACGGCGAGATGAAGATCTTTCGTTAAAGGGTTCTCCGCTTGAAGTGACGAGGCTCGAACCTAAAAGACTTTTGCTTCTTTTTGAATTTTCAAAGTTGTAATTCCTTTTGCTGTCAAACAATTATTTGTTGATGTTAAACTCTGTTTTCATTAATGCATTGCATATGTTTGTCTTGAATTCATCCATTCGTTTCACTACTCTTATGCTTTTCTTTATGATATTTGACTCTTGATAAAAAGCTGCAAGCCTTTAGAGGGAGGATGACGAAACAATACCGTGATCTTATACAGTACGCTTTTGAACAGACCTTGCTGATGATGTACAGGCATTTCTTTCAATTCCCAAACACTGGAGTTATAAGGAAGTTAATCCCTAGTCAACCCCTTCGAGCCAAAGAAGTAGGAGTTTCCCGTTCTAAACGATCAAAACCTTTGATATAAACCTGGGGCAGGGTAGTATCTCAGTTAATTCAAAAGAAAATGCGCATTGAAGTCGCAAACTCTCAGTTCGCAATACAGCGGACGACGTCAAAAAGAAAGCGTTCCTTCGGAATCAAAAGACAAGGGTGGTTCCCTATCACATAGACAGTCAATCTCTCAAAAGACAGAAGCCCACCAAGCCAAAACCTATGAAGGAGGCTTAAGAAAGCTGGGGCATCCCGCTGACAGTAATCCCGAAAACGGTAACAGTCAGGCAAAAGTTAGGGATAACAAATCAAAATCAAAATAGTGAGGTCATTACAAAATCCTCAACAACATGAAAAGTGTTGAAAAAGAAAAAGGAGATGATGACTGTCTCCCAAAATTCAACTGGTGAACCATCGCCCAAAATTCGTTCCAAACTCAAAACAGAGTGCGACGCACAATTAACTGAGCTTAGGTTGGAGAACATCACGAAGAGCGGGTGGGTACAAATATACTTTGAGCCTTTATCCTTTGTTTCTTAAACCGTGAACCAGGCCACGTTACAACCCTTCAAAAGTCCTAATTGAAGCATGGGTTAGTTCGAAAGCATATTGTTACAAAAGGTATCCTGACTCCTGTAGGGCTTTGCTCTAAATCTCGTGTTAACTTGTCTCATGAAAAGTTTTCTGCTAAAAACGCATTTTTCAAAAACTTCGAGACAAACATAAACTTTGCATTATTCGAATATCACTGTCTGCATTTAACCCCTTTTGTTTGACAGCGAAGAAGTTCATACAGCGAATGTTCGGAGGAACGAAAACTCTCTCAGTAAGTCAAAATCACTTCAAGAGGATAACACTTCCATCAAATCCCTTATCAACAAAGGGGCATGACATGTCACAATTCAATTAACCTGGGGCAGTCCAGTCAAGGTCCAACAGATCTTTCAAAGTACAGTTAACCTGGGGCAGTCCAGTCAAGATTTCAAGAAATCTCTCAATATGCAGGGTAACCTGATTCAAGATTCCTTCATCACCACTTGGGGCATTCGAATGTCAAAAGTGTTCAACAAATCAACTACAACATTTCCAGACTCGATTCCTGTATCTAGCCAGGGCACGTCTGAAGAGTTCGAAGATTCGATTCCTGTATCCAGCCAGGGCATATCTATCAACTATCACCTTTCCAGATTCGACTCCTGTATCTAGCCAGGGCACGTCTGAAGAGTTTGAAGATTCGACTCCTGTATCCTGCCAGGGCATATCTATCAACTATCACCTTTCCATATTCGACTCCTGTATCCAGCCAGGGCATGTCTGAAGAATTCCAGATCAATACCTGCAACAACCCAGGAAACATCTGTGAACGACCGATTGTAGACCAACACCTGTAATAAACCAGGATTTTATCTACATCACCACTTGGGGCATTCGAATGTCAAAAGTGTTCAAAACCCGATGCAGTTTTACACAAGCTCATCATCAGGAAGCCCTACACCGGTTCCTCCTCAAGATTTCTGAAAACAGTTTACGGATTCTTCCCAACAACGGACGCCAATCTACCGACTTGTTCAGATTCTTCTCAAGACTTCTGAAAACAGTTCATGGATTCATCCCAACAACGGATGTTAATCTATCAACTTGTTCAGATGCAACCTTTGAATTTAGTTTTCGGACGCTTCCCAACAACGGATGCGGCTCTATTGCTGATTCAACTTCAAGATTTCTGAAAATAGTTCACGGGTTCTCCAAGTAAACGAATGTTAACCTATCGCTTGTTCAGATTCTTCTCAAAGCTAACCACCACGGAAGATCGCGCTCGCCAAAGTTCCTTCAATCCCCAGTGGAGTCAGATTTTCAAACCTTCTCCCCACAGAGTTTTGAGGAAGCAATTTTTGAGTTCCCCAGTGAAGTCTCCAGGGTTATTTCCCATCAAGCCAAAGAATCTCAATCTGGTCTCCCCGGCATGAGTCTGCTAGTTTGGGACTCCCCAGTAGAGGTCATCAGGAATTCTCTTCCCCAGCGACAGCCAAGGATTTATTTTCCCCAGCGACAGCCAAGGATTTATTTTCCCCGGCGGCAGTCAAGATGCTTCTATCTTCAGCCATCTCGGAATCATGTATCCTTGGCAAGATTAGCTCATCAGCTTACATGCGCATCCATCACATTCATAAATATTGATGTCACATACATTGCATTATGCATCATAACATTGCATACAAATAACCCTTTACCTTTTCAGGTAAGATCAGTCGACAGACACAGATCATCTCCTGAGATTCATCCAAAAATAGTTCAGATGTGACCCGGACACGGCAACATTTTGATACTTATTCCAGATTCATTCAGACGCATCAGCAGAAACCTTACACCGGTTCCTCTTCAACTTCTCAACTTCTGAAAACAAGTTTACGGATTCTTCCCTACAACGGATGTCAATCTACCGATTTGTTCAGACTCTTCATAGCTTCTGAAACAGTTTACGGATTCTTCCCTACAACGGATGTCAATCTACCGATTTGTTCAGGCTCTGCTCGACTTTTAAAAGACAGTTTACAGATTCTTCCCTACAACGGATGGCAATCTACCAACTGATTCAGACTCTTCTCAACTTCTGAAAACAGTTTACGGATTCTTCCCTACGACGGATGTCAATCTACCGATTTGTTCAGACTCTTCTCAACCTTTGAAAACAGTTTACGGATTCTTCCCTACAACGGATGTCAATCTACCAACTGATTCAGACTCTTCTCAATTTTTGAAAATAGGTTGCGGACGCTTCCCAACAACGGATGCTGCTCCGTTGCTTGTTCAGTCCCAACTCCTGAAAATAGTTTACAGACTCTCCAGACGTGGACGTCAATCTGTTGCTTGTTCAGACCCCAGTTCAGAGATATTCCAAGACAGGGATGCCCTTCTGATACTCGTCCACTCACCACTGACCTACAGTTCAACATCACCATATGGCATCTATAAGCCCATCCTCCTACCAGCAGTCGCCGAATGGCATCTGTAAGCCCATTCTCAGATGGCATCTCTAAGCCCATCCCCTGACAAAATTCTTTCGCACCAGGTGGCATCTTTAAGCCCATCACCAAATGGCATCTTTAAGCCCATTCACCTCCACCGTCACATCGACGAGTGCAAATTTTCTGGGCACATTAGTGTTCAATCTCCTTTTACCTTCAAGTCGCGAAAGGCAAACTTGCCAATCTAACTCTTCAGGTCCAAGAAGATTGAACAGGGGCAACTGTTGTACCCCAAAATTTGCCCTCGCATTTTTCCCCAAGAAATCTCAGCTTCAAACATTTCCTGACTTTTCAAACTGGCTCAAGAATCGGACAAACGGATTTTTCTTGACAGTCAAGCAGAATTAGGGTTTTTACTGATTTTCAGAGCTCTGAATTGTTTCATACAGTGGGCTTAGGGTTTGGTTGATTTTTGGTTCAATTTTGATCAAGTGAGCGTGATTTGGCATTTAATCGGGAATTAGGGTTTTATGGGCATATTCTCAGAAGGATTTGAATTCCACAACACTTTGCGGTTTATTTCAAGATTCGGATTAAAATTCGCGTTATCTTGGTTTAATCAGTAAAAGAGACAGTGGTTTGAATTCAGTACGTTTTGATTGGGCCAGTCAGATACAAGATGCAGTATTGGATTCACAGTGTTCATGTGTTTGATCAGTCTATCTGGGTTAATTGCTGCTTTGCTTTGGATGTTGGATAAGACAGGTTTATTGGATCAATGTTGTTTTATTTTAGTTATTTATTATTCTAAAATTAAATGATTGAATTTATTTTTCAATTGTTTTAATTCTAAGAATTTTAAATAAATAAATAAACAATAAAGAAATCAGAATTAATTGGATAATTTGATTTTTATTGATATTCGAATTATTTGTACAAATTGTTGTTACAGACAATAATTTACATTTAATTTAAATATTACATAGAATGAAAAGACTATCCTATTTTCTAAATATTCTTCGTGCTTCATTCCGCTCCGGTATTCCATTTTTTTCATCTGCAAAAAGAACAAGAAAAGTCAGAAAGCATTAAATTGGAAAAGACAGTAAAAGTTGCTCATCATTAGGGGCCACTGACTGGGATCAGTTGCCCTCTCTGCAAATCACGGGATTTCTCCCGGTTCACAGAGAGGGAAGATTATTTTATTTCATGAAATGCAAATGTCAAAAATGCATAAGTTACAAATTTCAAGCTGCATAGAAATTCAAGATTCAAAATCCAATCCAAACTGAAAAGTTCAAATCCAAACTTTCTATCCAAAAGCAAAGGCTACGGTCAAAATGCCCAAAGTTTACTCAAAGAAAGATTTCAAAAGTGCATTTGCTGTCACAAGTACTCAAAAGTTGTCAAAGAAGATTTGAGAAAAAGATATCAAAATGCAAAGTCAGATCCAA
Organism: Vicia faba; assembly: GCA_948472305.1. Classification (NCBI taxonomy): domain Eukaryota; kingdom Viridiplantae; phylum Streptophyta; class Magnoliopsida; order Fabales; family Fabaceae; genus Vicia; species Vicia faba. The sequence continues at coordinate 62,592 of CATIWC010000653.1, read as the reverse complement.
ACTGTCAAAAGAAAGACAAAAAGAGATAATCAAAAAAACTCAGTTCAGAAGAGAGAGGAGAAAAGATTATGCAAATCTAAACCAGTTCAGCAGAGGGCAGAAGGGAGACAGAAGCAGTTCAGAAGTGAAGAGGGTGAGAATAGAAGAAATATACAAAAACCTACTGCACCAGCTTTAACACCACAACACATCTGAGAACTCAGAGCAAAAACCAGCATCTGTCATAACACCAATACCCTGCCCAACCAAGAGAACCTCATAAAAACACCATAACCTTGCAAAAAGAACCTGCCTAAGATCCACACAGCATAACATACCAAAACCTGCTACCAAGTTCAATCCCAAAACTCATAAACCTGCATCCTCCTCACAAACACCTCAAACCTGTCTAACCCCTAAACCATTAAACCTGCATCAGTAAAAACCTGGAGCATACCCTGCATTAAACATACAAACTCAAAAAGACTGAACCTGCTGAACTGAAGCCTCTAAGCTTCAAATTCAGAACCTGCATATACCAGAACCTGATAAACCAAAGCTCACCATGCCTGTCAATAAACCATCAAACACACAGTTCGAAAGAAGAAAACAAAGGCCTCTACAGGCCTGTCAAGCCTGAACACCTACCAAATGCCTTAAACCACTGTCAAAACCATTAAGACCTAGCCAAGCATTCAAACCAAACACCAAGCCTCAGAGTTTCTTCCCTCATCATAGGCGATAAACGATTCAAAGGCATTCAAATATATAGCATCCGACATAAACAGGCATCCAGAAGCGCACGTACAAAGCCCTCAGACCTCTGGGATCATCACAGGGCAACAAGAGAAGAAGAGAGAAAGCGTCAAGGGCAACACCAAGGAAGTAAATGTTCAAGGCAACCTAGGCCCTCAGAACCCTAGGTTCATCCTTGGGCAAGCAAGCACACATAGGCGACAACATAAGCAATCACATACATCAAGCAAGAGTTTAAACCAACAAATCAAGGCAACTGGAAGAGAAGATACAGAAGTAACATTCAAAGACAGTCCAAACCAACAAGCCAGCGAAGTAGAAGAGGTGAAGAAGTGAATCGTTTCAAGGTTTGTTTTTCAGTTAATAATCATCATCAAAAACCCTAAGGAACTAGATAAAAGATACCAGGGTCATCAAGAAGCAAGCCAGCGTCTTCATCACCGAATCTCCGCCATCGAGCCTCCTGAGCGCCACATCCTTTTTCCTCCTCCTTCTCCAAGTCAGGTAGTCAGTTGTTTCTCCCTCTTTCTTCTCCATCACCTCCATAGCAATACAAACTTAAGAATCAAATTCGAATCAAATAATGCATGCAATTCATAAAAGAGAAAAGAATCAGAAAACATCTAAAGCGAACCTTTTTGTATTGAGGCCTTTGAACTCGAGCTGGAAGGAGGAGGAAATGTAGGGGTAGCGCTGGTGGCCTCGAAGCAAAGAGAAGCACTCAAGAATGAACGAGGAAGGAGACGGAACTCAGTGAGCGGCGCCGTTCAAACCCTACCGCGTTTCCAATTGAACAAACAATTCCCTAACCCTAAAAATGTTGCTTCCAAACCATGGGCCTGACCCGTTGCAAATATCCGCCTAAGCCCACTAAATCACTCTTTTTTTTAACAAAACATAAACACTAATCTTCTTTTTATATTATATAAACATTTTTTTTCTTCTTTACAAAATTATTTTAGAATGCATTTTTACATTATACATAATATAATTAAAACACTCCTTTGTTATATATACTTAATTCAATTAACTTGAAAACATTTTTTTAATAATACACATTAACATACATACTTGTATATAAAAATAGAAATACATTTTTCTCTAATATTAAACTCACAAACATTAGACTAAAATACTTTCCAATTAATTTCCAAACATTTAATCAAAACACCTTCATTTTTCTTTTGTACATAATTAAACATACAAAAATCAAGATTCATCTAAAAACATTTCTCTAGGTCAAACCCTAATACGACTCGATTTCACATTTTGCACCTGTACATAATTACACATATACAATTCACATACATATACATTTGTACACTTACACAAATACATTCACATTACCCTATACACATGTTTATCTTACATTTATATTTGATATTCATTTGATCGCGACATTCGATTTGGTTGTAAATTATTGGGTACTATAAGTCTCATCCCCTTGTACATTTATACCCCCACTCCCGGACACTATTTTGTAATAGCGTAGATTTTACATTCCGCAATTTACAGCTTTCCAATTATACCATGGTTAGACCTAGGGTTTGTATGTACATAAAATCAAACGCTAGATAACCTAATACAAGACAAATACATGTAATCAATACACAATCACACTTGCACCCCCTAGGGTAATCCCACATGTTGCCTTCCAAAATGGGCCATGCTTGCACGTCGAGTATCTTTGGAAAAACAAAATCAAATGATCATAAGTCTCAAAGTGTTGCCTAAACGGAATGATCATAGTCCCTTCAAAACAAATTGCCAAAGACACTTGGCATCATTGCATTCGTGGTCCATACGATGACCCGCGCCCGTCCCGAATAAACTTCCTAAACGCAAGATTGTCTACCAATTTCAATGGTAGAACAAAATTGCTAAAAGAGGTTAAAACACGACGAAAACCTTTGAGTACAATAGGGTAGACAAGACTCTTAGTTACTTGAGATCAAACTTGCAAAAACACTTGCCATCTTTTCAAAAACCACAATCCACAATACTTTCAAACAAACTCTCAAAAACATTTGAAAACATCTTTTCGAAAAGATTCACACTTTTGTAAAACACTCAAACACGAGTCAAATACATTAGTTGCCTAAGACAAGGCATCTTTTTCCAAAACATTTTCAAAAAGCACCCACACACACACCATTTTCAAAGCAATCGAAAAACAAGGCAAGTGATCTAAAAAACCAAGTAACTAAGAGCCCATGGATAACCATGGATGAAAAGGGTGCTAATACCTTCCCTTTTCATAATTTACCCCCCGAACCCACGAAATATCTCAAAAGGTTTTTGCTGTGCTTTTTAACCTTTCCTTAGGATAAAATAAAAAGTCGGTGGCGACTCTTGCTAACCGCAACATTTGCGAATACAAACGCAAACCTCAAGTCAGTTCTCCCACCGTATCACAATGTGTAATCGATGTAGTATTATAGGTTAATGTCAGGTGATGAATTATTATGTTTATAATAAGGTTTGTAGGGATGTAATATGAATTCCCAAAGTGAAAATACAATAGAAAACACATAAATTATGCAGACTGTAGCAGGATGTGTCGACCCTAAATTGGATGTGTCGATACACGAAAGCTGATTGACTGAAGATGAGTCGATACAAGAAGGGCTTGCATCGATGCGTGGTAGTTTCAAGACTCGGGATGAGTCGACCGGTGAGGTGCATGTATCGATACATGCTGTGTTTGAGACCAGGATGAGTCGATCCATAAGGAGGATGTGTCGACTCATGATGTACAAATGAAACAGTACGCGTCGATCCATAGGGTTTTGCATCGACCCATGTTGTAAAGGAGAAGCAGGATGAGTCGATCCATAAGGTTTTGTGTTGATACATAATGTCTGGTTTTTGACAGAATTGGCTTTTAAATTGCTGTAACTTGAGTTTTAGGATGCTGTTTAAGACGTCGTTCGAAGCGTTGATTAGCTAATGCGATGAACTCTATTCTAGAGGATTAAAATGATGAATAAGAAGTGTAATCCTAGTAACTAATTTAGAATTTAGGATTAATTCCCGTGGTTGGTCGTTGTGCCGATGTTTTAGACAGAATGATGAATATGAGATGTTAGAAACTTCTGCTAGAAATATGACAGTAGGATTAGTGACAATAATGATGTAGAGTAGCAGAATAACAGTATGGATTACTGTAGTATTGATATACAACTGAGTCATTAGTGAGATGTGGTCATTGAAGTTGTGTTTGATAATTACGATGAACCAATTACGTTCGATAAATAAATGATGTTTAATAAATTATTTTGATGTTATGAGATGTTGTTAATTAAGATGTTTTGAGATGATTGAGATGTTATTGTTTTGAGATGATTGAGATGTTTTGAGATGATTGAGATGTTGTTGTTTTAAGATGATTGAGATGTTGTTGTTTTGAGATGATTGGAAATGTTGTTAACTTGGGTGTCGTTATTACATTCATGATGAGTCGCATACATTGCATTTTTGAGATGGAGCGTATGCTCGTTGAGATGGCCTGGATTGGAAAATTTTGAGATGAAGGCTATGCCTTGTTGATGCCTCTATTAATTGGCAGATTTTTGAGATGGGAGTTCTGCTCCAATGGTACCACATGCATTTGCATAGTTTTGAGTCGCGTTATATGATTGAATAACGAAATGTATTTGATGTTGAGGAATGAGTATATATGTTGTGATTATTGTTGATTATGATATGATAAGTGGTGATATTATTGATCTAATTTAATATATTAATTATCATGCACTTTATTATATTGTTAGATATCTTACCCCTTCTGTTTGAATGTTGCCCCTATGTTGGTAACGTGCAGGTAATCGAGAGTGAAGGTCGTATACCTTCAATAGATCGAGTCGGTGTCATTGCTCTAATATGTAACACTTGGGGGGATGAATGCTTGATGATTTTTGATTGTTGATTTTTAGTTGTTGAACTTTAAATTGTTTATTTACTAAATATGAGATGTTTCGAAGTTGTTGTTTTATCTAAAGATGTTATTGAAGAATTCCGCTGTGTAGTGTTGAATTATTTAATGAAAGACGTTATGTTGATGGTTCATCCGATGTTTTTAAAAAGTGTTATATATCCATGATGAATGCAATGAATTTATTAGAAGAATTTGTAACGTCCCGATTCATTTGTATGATTAAAATTTTATAACTTTGATTTAATTGCATAATTGCTTGGGGTAGAATTGGCGTGTTACAAAGACCATAATCCTCATATGCTTCTTCTTCAGCTTGATAAATAGGAGTATCAAAGTCATAATGAGCCATAGCAGAGTCGTTATCAATATAATCGGTGGTGGAAGTGCATCTGCATGAACGACATTTTGGCGTTTTTTAGTGACAGTGTGTGAAAAGAGAAACATTGCCATTCAAATAAAAAAGAAATGGAGCAAAATTTTGAATGCAAAAACGTCCTTTATTTCATGATAAACTTTTTGAAAATAAACATGGTGACCCTACACAAATGATCCACCACGCCTTGGGCAGAGCGTAGGAATTATGATATGATAATAAAAGAAAACAAGAAAATTACTCCTCAGCGCTTGAAACTTGGATAACATCCACAGAAGTCCAATTGTTGAGTGTCTGGCCTGGAATACTCGGACGAATCCAATCTTCGATATTGTAGCCATCAACCCTATCGTCGCCAACTGCATTGACGTGTCCTTCTTAAGCAGCACAAGGACGGGAAAACTTCACAGGAGTAGATAAACTAGATGCTCTGGGAGTTGTACTCTGCTGACCTGGGCTAAAACCAAGACCAAATTTATTAAATTTTGGGGTAACGTCCAGCACCTGACCCCAACCTTCAGGGTTACCATTTTCCACCACAGCTCTCGCATCCTTGAGAGAAGACATAACAGTTTCAGGCTTCCTTTTCTGCTTTGGAGGAGGAAAATTGACAGCATAAATTGTCTCAAACGCCTGAAACGGAGTCTCATGTATCTCGCCTTCAACTTCAACATAGGGAATGATGTAAAATTACTCACGATGTACTCTTCCTCGCCGCACACAGTTATCACCTTTCCCTCTGCAGGATACATGAGTTTTTGATGAAGAGTAGAAGTGGCTGCCCCTACTCTATGAATCCACGGTCGCCCCAACAAACAACAATACCCTGGCAGTATATCCATCACAAAAAATGTAGCCGTGTATGATCGGTGGATTTGGAACTGACTGTTTAACGCTGGTTCGCGAAATGTCGCGGAAGCAAGAGTCGCCACCGTCTTTTATTTTCTCCAACATGGAAAGGACAAAAGCACAGAAAAATTCCTTAAAGAGATTGCTCTCGGTTCGGGAGGTAGATTATAGAAAGGGAAGGTGTTAGCACCCTTTCTATCCATGGTTATCCATGGGCTCTTAGATACTTGCTCATTGTGTTTTCAAAAATGGTTTGTTTGCTTTTCAACTGTGGGTTTTAAAAAGTTTCTTTGAAAATTTCAGTTCGACTCTTGTATCGGTCCTCAAGAGTGTTTGAAAAATTGCTTTCGAAAGCTTTTTGAAAATGTGTTTGGTGTGAAAAGTGTTTTTGATTTGTTTTGAAATTAGAGCAAGTATCTACGAGAACCTACCTACCCTAAGGAATTCGTCTGTGTAAATGTCCTTTAAAGTAGTGTCATCCCACCATTGAGAGGTAGGTAGCACCACCGTTGGAGGTGTTCGGGTCAATTCGAGGTTTGGGACATGGTGATCACCAGAGCAATAGGAAGACACCTTAGAAGCTACCTTCATGCCAGGTTCCCGGATCATGAGGACTTACTAAGACATCCTCTACTCGACGATCACCTTTCGAGGCAAGGCAACGGTGAGGTGTACCCTAGGGGGGGTGTGTGATTTGTGTGTCGTTTTCATTTGCATTTATCTTGTCAGGTTATTGGTGTTCTACGCTTGTTTTTATTTTTGTCCATACATTCTTTCATGCTATTTGTTAACAGTTAAAATATTGCGGGAAAGTAAAAATTCTACGCTATTACAAAAGGCGCGGGTCCACATCGCCAAAATTAAACCAGGACCCGATTTGAAAGAAAAATAAAGAATTAAAGAAAATAAAAGAATTAAAAAGTACGAGCAATTATTTACACGGCCTTGGGAGAGATACATAAATATTTAAACGAAATAAAATAAACATGCGAATTAATAATTAAAACGAAACGAGGGCGTTGGACCCTTTTGCAAAATTAAATTAAATGGTGACATTAATTAATTAAAAAGAAAAGAAAATTGTTTTTTTTTTGGTTTTTTTCAATATTTTTAGGATTTTAATGAAAAAAGAATTAATTGAAATTAAATGCTAACCCTAATTCTATTTGTTTTTTTAATTTATTAAGAAAAGAAGATGAAAACCTAATATTAACCCTAATTTTTATATGCAATTTAATTATAAAAATAAATATTTAATTATTTAATTATTTATGAAAGAAAAATAAAAAGGATGAAAAATTATTAATTAAACCCTATTTCTACATTTTTTAGATTTTTATTATGAAAATATTAAATTAAACCCTAATTTAAAACTAATCAATTTATGAATTAATATAATTTATTTAGGAAAACACTAAAAATAAAAATAATTATTATTTCTCTCTTTTCTGATTTTTATGTATTTTTTATATTTTTTGTGAAAATAATTAATTAATTAAACACAATAATTAAAATAAAAATAGAAATAATGCAAAAGAAAATATTAAAAATGGCAAACCTAGGGGGGTATCAGTCCCCAATGTGGAGGTATAGCCCATGAATGTGAGCCCAATGACCTTCAGGTCCGTTGACTTTTCCAGACACCGTGTGGCATCTTTGACTAGGACCTACCCTGTCCTTTAGCTCTGAACCCTTGGATGACTGATATTGACCAAGTGGATGGCTTGATGGAGAGGCGCATGATGGTCTCCAGCATGTGAAACTGCACGTGAACTTTGATTGAAAAATAATATGGAGATTGTGAAGACCTGGGGCTCGAACCCAGGTCATGAAGATTAATACTCACCAACTTTACCACTGAACCAATTCATGCGTTGTTAACATATAATAACGAATAAACATTATAAAAGAAAACAAAAGCATTAGTGGACTTTGCGCGCGAATTTTAAACTAGCCAACCAACTTATGCCACGATATCATCTTCTTCGCGTGGTTTTCTTTTTCCTGAAACATATAAAACATTGGCAACGGTTTTCACGCGTTGCCTAAGACAACATATCAGAAAATAACTATTAAGCCATGGATGCTCATAAATTGAGCGCGAGGGTGTCGTCTTCTTCGTCCAAACGCGCTCGTGTCAATGGTGGTACTCAGGGGTTCTAATTTTTCCTCATTCAAAAACCCCTAATTCCAAGTCCTGTAAACCCTAGAAAACAATAATGGCATCTTGGCATACAAGGCGTAAAACTTCAATCAAAGCACATGATTAGTTTGCAAACATTATTCTAAACACAAAAATAACAACAAAATATGTTAACAATGCATGTATGATAGAAACCGATTCAGAAATTTTCTTTACCAACTTCAATGGTGATCTTGCGTTTTCTTGAGTATGGGGCTTGGGGAATGATTGAAATATGTCCTATAATCCTCAAAGAAGCTAAAGGAATCACTATTTTGTCTTGAATCGCCTTGCAAAGGTGTTTTCAGAATTGAGATTTTTTAAGAAAAAGTGTGAGTATGATCTTCAGGTTCCTGCGCAGCTCAATGGTCAATGGCATTAGGGTTGTGTTCCTTGTATATGTAGTAATGATTTAGGTCAAATAAAACACTCCAAATCCTTGGCATTCATGGTTTTTGAAATTTGATTTTCAAAGATCTTTTTCAATCTTTTTCCATGTGTTTTTGTACAAATCATGATCAATTCTCTCCAAATCTTTCCATATTTGATCATGCACGAATTATTGAGTAGATTTCATGCACAAAAAGATTGTAAAGCTTAGGTTAAATATTTTTCATGTATTTAATTTGATTTAAAGGAATTATTATTAATAAAAATTCAAATAAATAAATAAAAAATGAAGAAATACTTCCCTTTGGGCCAAGTGGTCGTGCACATGCCATGGATGATGAATTATGGAAGAAAAATGGGCCCATTAGCAATTTTAGGTCATTTGAACCAATGTTGACTTTTCAAAATATCCAAAAATTTCCCAACTTCCACAAGGCATAACTTGCTCAATTTTTAAGATTTTCTCATGTTCTTGGACATTTTGGAAATGTCTTTGAGTCCTCTAACCAATGCCTTTGGTCCCATGTCATTTTGATTTACCAATCTCAAGTTATGGCCTTTGACTTAAAGTCCCTTTTTGTTGACTTTTGAAAATGACCTATAATGTGGAAACTGATAACTTTTTGTGAGAGCATTTCTTGGACTTGAAGTATGAAGATGAGTTGTACGAAATGTCTTTCTCTTCAAAATGAGCTTTGGATGGAATTTTTCTTATAATCCATGTGAAAGTTATGCCCTGGTCAATTTACAGTTGACTTTTTCAGCTGTCCAAATAAGGAAACTTTTGCATCTTGATGATTTTTGAGCCAAGTTTTGAGAATCATGATCAAGCATTGATCAAATGATGTTTGTGGCTTCAAAATGATATGTTGACCAAAAATTTGAACTTTTGACTGTCAAATGACCATTTTGCCCCTACAGTTGACTGTAGTGCAATTAGGGTTTTGACTGTGCAATTTTGTGCTGAAAGTCTTGAAACTTGATATGAGGATACTTGACCATATTTGTAGGCATGTGAGACTTGATTGGACCTTTGGAAACTTCATTTTCTTGATCAGAATCAAAACCCTAATTTTGACTGTTTAGGAGGCTCTTACACTGTGCAACCCTTGGAGAATTTTGCAGCTTGACTTGGCAATTTCTTGAAGAATATGGGAGGGCAAATTTTGGGGTACAACAGTTGCCCCTGTTCAATCTTCTTAGACCTGAGGATGCAGATTGGCTGACGTGCCTTTCGTAATCCGAGGGTAGAAGATGATTGAACACTAGAGTGCCCAGAAATTTGCGCTCACATAGTAGCAGTGTGATGGAAATGGGCTTATAGATGCCATTTAGAGACTGATGGATAGGATGATGGGCTTATAGATGCCATCTGGATGTTGATCGTATAAGAGATTCCTTAGCGGGAACCTGCATACCTGCAAAACAGAAAATGATTACCTGACACGTTGCAGGAGCTGATTTTCAGATGCTTGGTATAGATGTGTCCTGACTGGTTACAAGAGCTGTATCTGGAGCTTCAAACGGTGATGAATGAACCAGGGATGGTTACTACCTTAGCATGAACAGTAAGAGAACCTTGGGTGACTTTAACTTCAACAACGCTCGTTGAGAAAATCTTGGTGGGAATTACCATCTTCGTAGGATCGGGAAGAGAACCATAGGCAATTATAATCTCAAAAGCGGCTATTTGAGAAAAAACCTGGGTTGGAATTATCATCTCACGCACCGTCGGGGAGAGAACCATAGGAAATTATAACCTGAAATGGAATTATCATCTCACGCACCGTCGGGGAGAGAACCATAGGAAACTATAATCTGAAATGGAATTATCATCTCATGCACCGTCGGGGAGAGAACCATAGGAAATTATAATCTGAAATGGAATTATCATCTCACGCACCATCGGGGAGAGAACCATAGGAAATTATAATCTGAAATGGAATTATCATCTCACGCACCGTCGGGGAGAGAACTATAGGAAATTATAACCTGAAATGGAATTATCATCTCACGCACCGTCGGGGAGAGAACCATAGGAAATTATAATCTGAAATGGAATTATCATCTCACGCACCGTCGGGGATAGAACCATAGGAAATTATAACCTGAAATGGAATTATCATCTCACGCACCGTCGGGGAGAGAACCATAGGAAATTATAACCTGAAATGGAATTATCATCTCACGCACCGTCGGGGAGAGAACCATAGGAAATTATAACCTGAAAACTTCTACTGAGTCTTCATCAGAAAAATCTGTTGGGAGTCGATTTAGCTGGACTAGAGAAGGCCTTGGACTGGATAAGAAATCTTTGGAGTCGATTAACTGAACCGGTCTAGGTCTTGAAATAGCTGAGAACTTTAACTGGCTTTTTCCTGAAAGGTAAAGGTCAGTCATATGTAATGCATGATATGGATCAAGCAATGATGTTCTCAACATAAATGAGATTTGTAAGATATGATGCGTCTATGCATGCTATAATGATGTATGTGATGTTTAGGAATGTATGCTTTCGTCTAGGAATGTAAATCCTTGACGGGTGCCGGGAAGTCACTCCTGGGCTGATATTGAAGAATAAGCTTTTACTCCTGCTGGGGATGATAACTGCAAGAATACCGGTAGGAGAAGATGACTCCGTTGGGGAATAAACTTGGCAAATGGAAGATTCTGCGGGGAGAAAAATACTCTAGCGACCATGCTGGGAAGCAATACTCTGTGGGGATAGAGATACTTTGTTGAATGTTGATAATAACTTGCTGGGGATATATTTGCTGTATTGGAAGTGTTAATAGACTTCGCTGGGGATAAGAAAGAATTGTGTTGACGACGGCCTTTCCGTGGCTTTTGGCTGAGGATAACCCAGTTATATCCTGTTAAGGAAATAACTCTTTAAATAAAGTCGTGCAACACGTTCGTGCTCTGCGAGGATAAGCTTCCAGAATCTACTGGGGATAAGCTTACTGCTTGGGGAGGTGAATTCCAACTTTCCTGGGGAAACTGGATTGGACTTTCCTGGGGAAGTTTTGATATGCTGGGGAAGTGATTCCTTTGAATGTTGGTATACCGCCGGGGAACAATCTTTAGACCAAGATTGCCGGAGATGCTTGTTGTGAATATGTATGCTGCTGGGGAGATGTTGAGATCCACTGGAGGATACCCAACTTCTTAAAGATTTGATAACTTTGCTTGGAGAAGAGTGTACTGACTTGCTGGCTCACTCTCTGGGGCATTAAGATATGCCGGTTATGTTCTTCAGCTGAACCCACCTCGGTACCTCGGAGGACAGAACAATTAGATTGCTTGGACAACTCTTTATTGCCCCTGTTTCTAGTGTCACTTGTAATTAGTTCTTTGTTTCGTATGCAAATATTTATGAGTTAGCAAATTATTGTCAATGCATATATCACAAATTGAACCTTGGACGTTCTTCGCAAAACAAAACAGAAAAAGGAAAAACAGTTGGCACGTTTAACTGAAAAGTATATTTGCATTGATTTTGAATGGCCTGAAAATAGGCGTTTTGTGTACAAGAGGCTGACGTCCTAGTAAGAGAACGCCGCCGAACAAAAGAGTTTATACAAATTTTGTACAAAAGAAAATAAAACAGCTGTGTGAAGTATGAATGATCCCACTGGGTTTCAACTCTGCTATTGCCTTTATAACTCCGAGCGTCTCATCACTTGATGACCTTGGTTGAAGGTGAAGCTGACTGATCGATGCCGTCTGAACTTGATGCAGATACCGGATTCTGGATGCAAAGTGATCCAATGCGACATAGTATTACGCTTTTATCCCTAATTTTTGCCTGGACCGCCCTTTCGGGTTTTCAGTCCACCGGGATACCCATTTTTTGCCCAAGCCGCCTTTTCAGGTTTTCGACTTGCCGGGTGTACAGATTTTTTTCATTTCATCCCTTCATTTTTCCCGAACCCTTTTGGTTCGACGGGAGCCCTAATTTTTGCCTAGGCATGTCAGCCTAGCGGGTCTTTTTTCATGCGTAGTATCTTTTTACTATGTCTGCATTGGCGGGGTGAGGAAGGTCGTCACCATCCATGTTGGTTAGAATCATGGCTCCTCCTGAGAACACATGCTTAACCACAAATGGCCCTTCGTACGTAGGGGTCCATTTGCCCCTTGGATCACTCTGAGGAAGGATGATTCTCTTGATTACCAGATCCCCAACTTGATATTCTTGTGGTCTGACCTTTTTGTTAAATGCCCTGATCATCCGTTTCTGATACGTCTGACCATGACAGATAGCAGCAAGTCTCTTTTCATCAATGAGGTTAAGCTGATCAAGTCGTGTCTGGATCCAATCATCCTCGTTCAGATTTGCATCCTTCATTATCCGGAGAGAGGGTATTTGCACTTCGATCGGCAAGACTGCCTCCATACCATAAACCAGAGAGAAAGGAGTTGCCCCGGTTGACGTCCTGGCTGAGGTACGGTACCCATGTAGAGCGAACGGTAACATCTCGTGCCAATCCTTATAAGTCACTGTCATCTTTTGCACGATTTTCTTGATGTTCTTATTTGCTGCTTCTACAGCCCCATTCATCTTCGGTCTGTAAGGAGAAGAATTGTGGTGCTGTATTTTGAACTGCTCGCAGAGCTCAGCGATCATCTTGTTATTCAGATTGGTACCATTGTCTGTAATAATTCTCTTTGGGACGCCGTACCGACAGATCAGATTATGCCGAATGAACCGTGCCACAACAGTCTTGGTTACCGTAGCATAGGATGCTGCTTCGACCCACTTCGTAAAATAATCAATCGCTACTAGGATGAAGCGATGCCCATTGGATGCCGTCGGTTTAATCTCGCCGATCATGTCTATGCCCCACATTGCAAACGGCCAATGCGCAGTCAGAACATTTAGGGGAACTGGAGGAACATGCACCTTGTCTGCATAAATCTGGCATTTATGGCATGTCCTAGAATGTTGGTAGCAGTCAGCTTCCATTGTGGACCAGTAATATCCTTCCCGTAGGATTTTCTTAGCCATAGTGTGTCCGCTGGAATGCGTACCAAAGGTCCCTTCATGTAGCTCTTCCATGATCTTTTCTGCTTCAGTCTTATCCATACAATGCAGTAAGGTTGAATCATGGTTTCGCTTGTACAAGATACCGTTACTAAGGAAGAACTTCGCTGCGAACCTCCTCAAGAACTTCTTATCATTGACAGATGCACCTTCAGGGTATTCCTGAGTTTCCAAGTATCTCTTCACTTCATGGTACCAAGGCTTCTCAGTTACCAATTCAGTCTCGAGATCACAACAGTATGCCGGTTCGTCCAGTTTCCATATGATGATCCGGGGAGCCTCATTATCCCATTTGACCTTGAACATAGAAGCCATTGTAGCTAACGCGTCCGCCAGCTGATTCTCTTCTCTTGGAAAGTGTTCAAAGGTTATCTCTGTGAAGTGGGGGATCAGGGTCAACACACATTCTCTGTAAGGAATCAGGTTTGGATGTTTCGTATCCCACTCTCCTTTAATCTGATTGATTACAAGAGCGGAATCTCCGAAGACACTCAGAAACTTAATCCTTAGGTTGATCGCAGCTTGAAGACCCATGATGCACGCCTTATACTCTGCCATGTTGTTGGTACAGTTGAAACACAGCCGGGCAGTGAGTGGAGCTATGAGTACCTTGAGGGGATATGATTATGGCGCCGATACCGTTACCCAAAGCATTGGAGGCTCCGTCAAAGTGCATAGACCATCGGGATCCTGGTTCAGGTCCTTCATCCGGTCCAGGTACTTCACAATCAGTTACTATCATGATGCTTTCATCCGGAAACTCGAAGTTCATTGATTGGTAGTCATCTACGGCCTGATGTGCCAAGTGGTCTGCCAATACACTTCCCTTGATGGCTTTCTGGGTTGTATATTGAATGTCGTATTCTGTCAAGATCATTTGCCATCTTGCAATCCTTCCAGACAAAGCAGGCTTTTCGAATATGTACTTTATAGGATCCATCTTTGAGATCAACAAGGTAGTGTGAGTCAGCATATACTGTCTCAGCCGGCGAGCAGCCCATACCAAAGCGCAGCAAGTTTTCTCAAGCAGTGAGTATCGGGTCTCACAGTCGGTAAACTTTTTGCTAAGGTAATAAATGGCATGCTCTTTTCGGCCAGACTCGTCATGCTGCCCCAGCACACACCCCATTGAGTTGTCAAGCACTGTTAGATATAATATCAGAGGTCTCCCTTCAACCGGTGGCATAAGGATGGGTGGTTCTTAGAGGTACTCTTTGATTCTGTCAAAAGCAGCCTGACATTCATCGTTCCAACGTACTACCTGATCTTTCTTCAGCAGCTTGAAGATTGGCTCACAGGTAGCAGTTAGGTGTGAGATGAACCGAGCAATGTAATTCCGGCGTCCTAAAAAGCCTCTGACTTCCTTCTCTGTCTTGGGAACCGGCATCTCTCGAATAGCTTTGACCTTGGCAGGGTCCACTTGAATGCCCTTGTCACTTACCACGAAGCCTAGCAACTTTCCAGATCTTACCCCGAAGGTGCACTTGTTCGGGTTCAATCTCAGCTTGTACAGTTTCAACCGGTCAAACAACTTCTGCAGATGATCTAGATGCTCTTCCTCAGTTTGGGACCTTGCGATCATGTCGTCAACATACACTTCTATCTCATGATGGATCATATCATGAAATAAAGCAATCATGGCACGTTGGTAGGTTGCCCCAGCGTTCTTCAACCCGAATGGCATGACCTTATAGCAGAAGGTGCCCCACTGAGTAACAAAGGTAGTCTTTTCCATATCTTCAGGTGCCATCTTGATCTGATTGTAACCTGAAAAGCCGTCCGTGAAAGAGAATATCTTATGTTGAGCAGTATTATCCACAAGGACATCAATGTGAGGTAGGGGGAAGTCATCTTTGGGGCTGGCCCTGTTCAGATCCCTGTAGTCGACACACATTCTGACCTTACCGTCCTTCTTCGGTACCGGCACCACATTAGCAACCCACTAAGGGTAAGAAGTCACTGCAAGGAACCCAGCGTCAAACTGTTTCATAACCTCGGCCTTAATCTTTTCCGACATCTCTGGACGCATCCGACGGACCTTTTGCTTAACTGGAGGGCAGTCTTCCTTAGTTGGCAAGTGATGGACCACAATATCGGTATCCAACCCGGGCATGTCTTCGTAGGACCAGGCAAAGATTTCCATATAATCATGCAGCATTTGAGTCAACCGTTGCTTCACGCTGAGCTCTAGGTTGGCGCCAATCTTTACCTCTTTCCTGTCTGCCTCAGTACCCAAGTTTATTGTTTCCACTGGCTCTTCATGGGGTTGAATTGCCCTCTCTTCCTGAAGCAACAGTCTTGCAAGCTCGCCAGGCACTTCGCAATCATCTTCACCTTCGTCTTCGGCTAAGTTGATCGGATTTTCGAAGTCATAACTGGCAGTAGCAGAGTCGTTATTAGTGAGATCCAGAGTGGATTGAAACCTGTATGAGTGAGTGTGTGTGTGTAAATACAGCTGTTTTGAAATATATGTAAAAGAAAGAAAGACAGAAAAGGAGCATAAGATTTGCAATGCAAGAAAACATCCAAGATTTTCATTCATGATATATGAAATGACAATTTATATGCCCTCACAAATAGAACCACGGTGCCTCGGGTAAGACACCGGGCCATAGAGTTTATTATTGTTTATTACAAAATAACGAAACAAAGAAATTTATTACTGCGTCACAAAGGTAACAGGAGTATGGTCTTTGGCAATCCAATTGGTCAATCCGCCTTCAGTCGTTGGATAGATCCAGCTATTGAATTCAGCTTCGTCCACTTCATTGTCTTCCCCAACAGCATTCACTCCTGGATTTGTAATGATCACAGGAGGTCTTCCGGTCTTTGCTTTCCGCATAGCTTTCTGCCCCTCTGCAGTAAAACCCAGCCCAAATTTATCAGTCTTCTGTGTAAAGTCTGGAAGTCTGCCCCAGTTAGCACACTCACCTTTCTGAACCACAACCCGGGCATCCCTCAGGGAGGCCATCTTCAAAGGAACACTTTCTTCCGCTGCTGTTTCTGCTGCTGCTGTAATTGGAAGCACCTCCTCGAAATGCTGGAAGGGGGTTTCAATAAACTCCCCATCCATCTCAATGTATCTGAAGGAGTTCAAGTGGCTCACCATATATTCCTCCTCTCCTTGCACAGTGACGATCTTCCCTCTGACGGGGTACTTCAGCTTCTAGTGCAAGGTAGAGGTCACTGCCCCAGCCTTATGTATCCAAGGTCGACCCAGTAGACAAGAGTACGATGGACGGATATCCATCACATAAAATGTAGAGTCAAACACCTGAGAGCCCACACGAATCGGAATGTCAACCTCTCCGTGAACCATCCTTTTTGAACCGTCAAAGGCCCTGACGATGATATTGCTGGGTTTCAATTCCAGGCCTTCACAATCTAAACGGTCCAAAGCCTTCTTGGGCAGCACATTCAAGGACGAACCAGTATCCACCAACACATGTGCCAGAGTAGTGCCCCTGCATTCGATAGAGACATGCAGGGCATCATTGTGGTCTCTTCCCTTCGCGGTCAGGTCAGCATCTGAGAAACCCAAGCCATTATCTGCTGTCAGATTTGCTACGCAATCAGTGAACTGGACTGCAGATGTCTCATGTGGCACATGGGCCGTCTTGAGGAATGAGATTAAGGCCTTAGCATGGGCCTCGGAGCACAGCAATAAAGAGAGCATGGAGATCTTGGAGGGCGTGTGCCCCAGCTGTTCCACAACATTGAAGTCACTCTTCTTTATTATCTTTAGAATCTCCTCCATTTCTTGTTGGGAGGCTTCAGCAGTTACAGGTATAGGTGCCTCCATCTGGGCAGGCTCAACTTCAATTCCTTTGCCCCGAGCATTGGATGACTCGGCAGCAGGAGAAACAACTTGATCAGCAATAGGAACAGGTACACTTGTAGGAGTTATAAGGAGTGGTCTTCGAGCGGCAGGCGGTGCAATGTCAGGCGAGAAGAGCCTGCCACTGCGGGTGACTTTGGCTGGGCCAGTGATGTCACAAATGCTGGCGCCAGCGTTGAACTCTTGCTTAATCCCATTTACATACACATCTGCCCCATAATGCCAGGGGACAGCTTTATCAGATACATAGGGCAGGGGCCCCGGAACAGTGATAACAATAGGTGCGACGGTCATGATTTGAACGGGCTTCTTCGGGAGAGCCTTGATCGGATTGTTGAAGATGGTAACCACAGAAACTTCTTCCACCGGAACCAACTGAACAGCAGACTTCTTAAACAAAATCTCCTTGCTATCCATTAGGCTTTGGATGCCTATCTTCAGCAAGGGACAACCAGATAGGGACACAGCACAGAACAGGCAACCCTCACTGCAACCCGGAAATAAACCGGCCAGCAGCAGGTTCTTCTTGACAGTCTTCAGAGGAGTGGCTAGATCATCCACAGAAACAGCATAAACATCTTCGTCAACAGCATTTACCCCATGCTGAGGCATAGGAGCAGTAACTACATTCGGCCTCTCCGGCGCTTCGAACTGTATCTCCTTCGCGTCGATAAGGTCTTGCACCTTACTCCTTAATGCCCAACACTCATCAGTAGAGTGCCCCGGGCTATCTGAATGGTAAGCACAACGAGCATTTGGGTTGTACTTAGGAGATGCAGTATTGGGGAACTTCGGAGCCTTTCTGACAGTCACTAAATTGGTGGATAGCAACTGTGGCAGGATCTGCGATAGGGTCATGCTTAACCGGGTAAACTCTCTCCGGGGTCTTTCAGCCCTTTGAGGATTGGTCGGCCGAGGAGCGGCAGCAGGCTTAGCAATCATTAACGCACTGACAGATTGGCGGCGCTCAGGTCTCTCTGATCTTTTGGAACCATACACGGCACTAGCCTCCTTCTTGAAGGGTTTCTTCTCAGAACTAGACGATACACCCTTCGGAATCTTACCAGACTTTAACCCAGCCTCAATTCTCTCTCCAGTCAGAATCAGATCAGTGAACCCTGCAGATGAATTCCCGATAAGATGGTTGAAAAATGGCCCAGATAGGGTCCCCAAGAACATGTCTACCAACTCCCGATCAGTCAAAGGAGGCTGCACCCTGCCATCCAGGTCTCTCCACTTCTGAGCGTACTCCTTAAAACCTTCACTTGAACCTAACGACATACCCTGGAGTTGGGTACGTGTAGGGGCAAGGTCGGCATTATATTGATACTGCTTATAGAAAGCAGTAGCCAACTCCTCCCAGTTACGAACCTTGGTCCCATCCAGCTGATAGAACCATTTGAGATGAGTCCCTGAAAGACTCTCCTGGAAGAAGTGGATCCATAAATTCTTATCCGCAGAGTACGATTGAATCTTCCGAACATAGGACCTGAGATGTAGCTTGGGACAAGACGCCCCGTCGTACTTAGTGAAAGATGGTGCTTTGAACTTCCGAGGGATAATCACACCAGTAGACAAACCCAGATCTCCGAAATCCAGCCCAGGTACCTGTTGGATCTCCATAGCATTCAGCCTATCCTCCAGCTGCTTGTAACGGTCTTCTGCCGGAGGGTACTGCTCTTCATCAAAATCAGTCTCGTTGTCGGAGACTACCGGACTAGGACCCTTTTCTGTCTGAGGAGTACTCTTGCCAACAGAAGAACCAGCCTCTTCCTGCTGCAGAGTATTGCCAAACCTTCGGCCCGAGTTAAACAGAACAGTTCTTCTCTTCTTCTTCTTCTCCTTCTTCAGGAGCAGAGCCTTCAGCTCTTCTTGGCCTTGAGCCAAACCCTTGATTAATTCCTGAAACTGCGCATTCTGCGCCTGAAGAGCTTTGATGGAGGTCTCAGTTGATGACGAGTCAGGATTCATGATGCTGAAATAAACAGCGAAGAACTGTAAGCAACCTGAAAAGAGGGAAAACCTGCTATGCACATGATGAATGAGATGTGTTTATGCAATGCATTCAAGGGTTCGAAAATTCAACTTTGTTGTAGACAAAAAGGAACACACGTTATCATTAAGGAAATAACTATTTAGTACATCAAAGCCTCATGGGCAAAATAATACAAAAGCAAATCAATCCCAAAATACACGGCGCATCCTCTTTGGAGCTATGTAAGTGTTGAGATTCCTCTCCTCATGCAACAGGCGGGTGAGTTCCAAGACCTTCTTTTCACTGGCATGTAGACTAGTCTCAAGAGAATTCCGTTCTTCCTTAAGCTGGATCCAGCTCTTCTGCATCTCTTCCCAGGATGTGGGCATATCAGGGTGCTGAATAGTGTAGGACACTTCTCCTTCCAAGACTGGCTCTTTGATCACAGGGAGCATATGAGGATAAGGCATCACTAACTTCTTGGAGCGGGCTCGTACCCACTTGAGATAAGGTTCCAACGGGATGGAGTTCCTGTGCCCCAGTGTCTTGCTGTCTATCCTACTTGGCATCCTCCAGGCTCTGATAAATCTCTGGCGAAGTCCTTGAGTATCGTTGTCAAAGTCAAAAACTATGTCCGGAATTAACATGTCATGAGGACCATCCCTCCGAGCATAACCAAACTGTCTCCAAGCCAGGCATGGGCTGTAAGTAATACCTCCTCTGATTCCAAGTAAAGGAACATTAGGGTACTCCCCGCAACGATCAATGATAGTGACATCTTCTCTGGACCTAGGGCACCAATGTATATCTGCATGTGTAAGAGTCATCAACCGTTGTGACCATCTCAAACCCCGCTCATTCTTCAAAACTGATTGTGGAAGGTGCGAAATAAACCACCTTCCCAGGAGAGGAGTGCAACACATAAGGACACCTCTTTTTCTCATGGTTCGAGTGTAACATGAGTGAAGGATGTCCCCCAGCAACGTAGGTATAGGATTCTTGGACATAAAGATCTGGACAGCACTGATATCTATAAGCTGGTCTGGGTTAGGGAACAACACCAAACCATAGACAAGGAGGGCCACAACCTCTTCAAAAGCTTGCAAGTCAAGGGAGTTCCAACATTCATGGGCCTTTTCAAACAGAAACCTGGCTAAGAACCCTTTGATACCACTTCTAACTTCCCAATGTCCCTTGAGATCAGATGACTGTAGGTGCAAGGCTTTAGCAATCTCTTCAAGCTTAGGTTCCTTTTCCGTACCGTTGAAGGGTAGCTGATCAAGGATGGGGATCTTCAGGAGCCGGGAGAACTCCTCCAATGTAGGTACCAACTGATAGTCCAAGAAGGTGAAACAGTGATGCAGAGGATCAAAGAATTGGAACAGGACCTTTATCATATCTTCCTCAATGTTGGTGTTGACCAAGCTGATGAGACTTCCATGTCTTTCACTGAATGAAGAGTTCTCGGGAATCCTGGATATAAGTTCCTTAAGCTGAGGAGGGATCCTTATAAGACTGACTTGAATTGTCTTTCTACGAACAGTTTCCATGTCCTACAAAACAAAGAACAAAGATGAAGATTCGAACCCCTGAAATGGTTAGTCAATGCATATGATGCTGGATGATGTCATGATGCTATGATTAAACACACCACAGATATTTACAAAGACAAACATGTAAGGCACACAAGGCACACAAAACAAGCCCTTAGGGTTTAAGGCCAGCATGGGGTCTGGGTAGTACCCTCTTGATGTTGGTGGGTTCAACCTGTCCTATCAAAGTAACCGGGTTCTAAGGGTCCCAATATCACGGGATTGCTTTCATTGTTCATCGTTTCGATTTAGCCACTGAACTGGCGACCGAAATATTCCAGGAAAGCAACCCTCAATTGAGTGTAGTATCGAGTATCAACCAACCTCGGACTGCACCAAAGTCAGTTATCTCACTACCCTAAAGAGGCCAAGATATTTCAATTAAGGTTCCTAAGGTCAGTTGATGCTTCAGGACACCACGCGGAGGCCCCGTACTCTCCTTGACTGAACTCAAGGGTTACCGGTACACACCAAAGTGCCACATCAACGTAGCAGACTGTTTCAACCATGTCGGTATACCCCGCACAGTTCCCTCACAGCCTTGTTGCTACTTTCTAAGAAGGTATCTCCCAGATCCGGGTTAGGATCTATAGAACTCCCAAGCAACCCACAATTTAAAGCACACAAGGAAAACAATTGAAAACACAGTTATGACTTAGCCCTAAGGTACACCTCACTTTAAGTTTAATTTCCCCAGCAGAGTCGCCAGTTCTGTGATCGGTGGATCTAGAACTGACTGTTTAACGCTGGTTCGCGAAATGTCGCGGAAGCAAGAGTCGCCACCGTCTTTTATTTTCTCCAACATGGAAAGGACAAAAGCACAGAAAAATTCCTTAAAGAGATTGCTCTCGGTTCGGGAGGTAGATTATAGAAAGGGAAGGTGTTAGCACCCTTTCTATCCATGGTTATCCATGGGCTCTTAGATACTTGCTCATTGTGTTTTCAAAAATGGTTTGTTTGCTTTTCAACTGTGGGTTTTAAAAAGTTTCTTTGAAAATTTCAGTTCGACTCTTGTATCGGTCCTCAAGAGTGTTTGAAAAATTTCTTTCGAAAGCTTTTTGAAAATGTGTTTGGTGTGAAAAGTGTTTTTGATTTGTTTTGAAATTAGAGCAAGTATCTACGAGAACCTACCTACCCTAAGGAATTCGTCTGTGTAAATGTCCTTTAAAGTAGTGCCATCCCACCATTGAGAGGTAGGTAGCACCACCGTTGGAGGTGTTCGGGTCAATTCGAGGTTCGGGACATGGTGATCACCAGAGAAATAGGAAGACACCTTAGAAGCTACCCTCATGCCAGGTTCCCGGATCATGAGGACTTACTAAGACATCCTCTACTCGACGATCACCTTTCGAGGCAAGGCAACAGTGAGGCGTACCCTAGGGGGGGTGTGTGATTTGTGTGTCGTTTTCATTTGCATTTATCTTGTCAGGTTATTGGTGTTCTACGCTTGTTTTTATTTTTGTCCATACATTCTTTCATGCTATTTGTTAACAGTTAAAATATTGCGGGAAAGTAAAAATTCTACGCTATTACAAAAGGCGCGGGTCCACATCGCCAAAATTAAACCAGGACCCGATTTGACAGAAAAATAAAGAATTAAAGAAAATTAAAGAATTAAAAAGTACGAGCAATTATTTACACGGCCTTGGGAGAGATACATAAATATTTAAACGAAATAAAATAAACATGCGAATTAATAATTAAAACGAAACAAGGGCGTTGGACCCTTTTGCAAAATTAAATTAAATGGTGACATTAATTAATTAAAAAGAAAAGAAAATTGTTTTTTTTTTTGGTTTTTTTCAGTATTTTAGGATTTTAATGAAAAAATAATTAATTGAAATTAAATGCTAACCCTAATTCTATTTGTTTTTTTAATTTATTAAGAAAAGAAGATGAAAACCTAATATTAACCCTAATTTTTATATGCAATTTAATTATAAAAATAAATATTTAATTATTTAATTATTTATGAAAGAAAAATAAAAAGGATGAAAAATTATTAATTAAACCCTATTTCTACATTTTTTAGATTTTTATTATGAAAATATTAAATTAAACCCTAATTTAAAACTAATCAATTTATGAATTAATATAATTTATTTAGGAAAACACTAAAAATAAAAATAATTATTATTTCTCTCTTTTCTGATTTTTATGTATTTTTTATATTTTTTGTGAAAATAATTAATTAATTAAACACAATAATTAAAATAAAAATAGAAATAATGCAAAAGAAAATATTAAAAATGGCAAACCTAGGGGGGTATCAGTCCCCAATGTGGAGGTATAGCCCATGAATGTGAGCCCAATGACCTTCAGGTCCGTTGACTTTTCCAGACACCGTGTGGCATCTTTGACTAGGACCTACCCTGTCCTTTAGCTCTGAACCCTTGGATGACTGATATTGACCAAGTGGATGGCTTGATGGAGAGGTGCATGATGGTCTCCAGCATGTGAAACTGCACGTGAACTTTGATTGAAAAATAATATGGAGATTGTGAAGACCTGGGGCTCGAACCCAGGTCATGAAGATTAATACTCACCAACTTTACCACTAAACCAATTCACGCGTTGTTAACATATAATAACGAATAAACATTATAAAAGAAAACAAAAGCGTTAGTGGACTTTGCGCGCGAATTTTAAACTAGCCAACCAACTTATGCCACGATATCATCTTCTTCGCGTGGTTTTCTTTTTCCCGAAACATATAAAACATTGGCAACGGTTTTCACGCGTTGCCTAAGATAACATATCAGAAAATAACGATTAAGCCATGGATGCTCATAAATTGAGCGCGAGGGTGCCGACTTCTTCGTCCAAACGCGCTCGTGTCAATGGTGGTACTCAGGGGTTCTAATTTTTCCTCATTCAAAAACCCCTAATTCCAAGTCCTGTAAACCCTAGAAAACAATAATGGCATCTTGGCATACAAGGCGTAAAACTTCAATCAAAGCACATGATTAGTTTGCAAACATTATTCTAAACACAAAAATAACAACAAAATATGTTAACAATGCATGTATGATAGAAACCGATTCAGAAATTTTCTTTACCAACTTCAATGGTGATCTTGCGTTTTCTTGAGTATGGGGCTTGGGGAATGATTGGAATATGTCCTATAATCCTCAAAGAAGCTAAAGGAATCACTATTTTGTCTTGAATCGCCTTGCAAAGGTGTTTTCAGAATTGAGATTTTTTAAGAAAAAGTGTGAGTATGATCTTCAGGTTCCTGCGCAGCTCAATGATCAATGGCATTAGGGTTGTGTTCCTTTTATATGTAGTAATGATTTAGGTCAAATAAAACACTCCAAATCCTTGGCATTCATGGTTTTTGAAATTTGATTTTCAAAGATCTTTTTCAATCTTTTTCCATGTGTTTTTGTACAAATCATGATCAATTCTCTCCAAATCTTTCCATATTGGATCATGCACGAATTATTGAGTAGATTTCATGCACAAAAAGATTGTAAAGCTTAGGTTAAATATTTTTCATGTATTTAATTTGATTTAAATGAATTATTATTAATAAAAATTCAAATAAATAAATAAAAAATGAAGAAATACTTCCCTTTGGGCCAAGTGGTCGTGCACATGCCATGGATGATGAATTATGGAAGAAAAATGGGCCCATTAGCAATTTTAGGTCATTTGAACCAATGTTGACTTTTCAAAATATCCAAAAATTTCCCAACTTCCACAAGGCATAACATGCTCAATTGTTAAGCTTTTCTTATGTTCTTGGACATTTTGGAAAGGTCTTTTAGTCCTCTAACCAATGCCTTTGGTCCCATGTCATTTTGATTTACCAATCTCAAGTTATGGCCTTTGACTTAAAGTCCCTTTTTGTTGACTTTTGAAAATGACCTATAATTTGGAAACTGATAACTTTTTGTGAGAGCATTTCTTGGACTTGAAGTATGAAGATGAGTTGTAGGAAATGTCTTTCTCTTCAAAATGAGCTTTGGATGGAATTTTTCTGATAATCCATGTGAAAGTTATGCCCTGGTCAATTTACAGTTGACTTTTTCAACTGTCCAAATAAGGAAACTTTTGCATCTTGATGATTTTTGAGCCAAGTTTTGAGAATCATGATCAAGCATTGATCAAATGATGTTTGTGGCTTCAAAATGATATGTTGACCAAAAATTTGAACTTTTGACTGTCAAATGACCATTTTGCCCCTACAGTTGACTGTAGTGCAATTAGGGTTTTGACTGTGCAATTTTGTGCTGAAAGTCTTGAAACTTGATATGAGGATACTTGACCATATTTGTAGGCATGTGAGACTTGATTGGACCTTTGGAAACTTCATTTTCTTGATCAGAATCAAAACCCTAATTTTGACTGTTTAGGAGGCTCTTACACTGTGCAACCC
This sequence comes from Vicia faba, assembly GCA_948472305.1. Taxonomy (NCBI): domain Eukaryota; kingdom Viridiplantae; phylum Streptophyta; class Magnoliopsida; order Fabales; family Fabaceae; genus Vicia; species Vicia faba. Next base: position 37,296 of record CATIWC010000653.1, on the reverse strand, counting down.
TTGGAGAATTTTGCAGCTTGACTTGGCAATTTCTTGAAGAATATGGGAGGGCAAATTTTGCGATACAACACCGTGAAGGTGCGAGGACCAACCTTTATCGTTGAAGTCGGAATTATTTTATTTAGTGGCATGATAAATAATCGGATTTAATTTGGTGGAATTAAGTGGAGGTATTATTTTATTATTAAGCTTAAATATGAGATTGGGCTTAGTTTGTCATGTTGTGAAGTAATAAGGGGGTATGTCACTTAGACCCATTTAGATTTATTAAGAGAGTAAGTGATATAATAATATTATAATAGAAATAAAATTAGAGGAGAAAGAGAGTTAGTGTTATCAGGAAAAGAAAAGAGAAGAGAAAGAGGAATATGGTTTTGAGAGGAGAAGAAGAACAATAGGAGGTTGCTACTAGTGCCAAATTCCCAGAAATTCCATTGAAATTTCTTAGAGTTGCACTCAATCCAAGGTAAGGATGGGATTCTTTCTAAATAAATGGGAGTATGATGAATTTTAATTGGGGTTTAGGGTATTAGTTTCACTATTATGTTGTGCTAAAAATTGGTTGTGTTGTTATTAAAATTAACGATTGATTTGAGTTGTGTTGTTATTTATTGTATTTGAACTGTGTTGGGTTAATTTTAAGATAGGATAATTGGTAAGTTGAAATAAGGAACGAACAAGAACAAGGCACATGTGTGAAGGGAGGAAAAACTGGTTTTTATGCTCCAGGCCTCCTCACACGGGTCGTGTCAACTGACACGGGCACCCGTGTCAGCCCCTATACTCCACGCCTTCCCCTTTCCTTCTTCTAACACGGCCGTGTTAGGCAACACGGCCACCCGTGTCAGCTGCTGTAGCAAAATTTTCTAAACGTAGACTTATGCACTTTTTCCGTCCCGATTCGTCCTGTTTGATTCTTCTGCAAACCAAAACATAAAATATGGTGATAGGGAATAAAAAATCAATTAGTTAAATGAAGCAATGATTAAGTAACTACTAAATTCCTGTGTAGAACCATTGATCAGTAGCCAAATTAGGGGGTATATTAGTTGTCCGGAATTTAACGAAATTTGATCGGGTAACTAAGTTTAATTAGTAGGTAATTATGGATATGTCCTTTTGTTGAAATTATGTCGATTACATTGAATTGCCAGTACAACAGGTTAAGTTGTTCCGTCCGGTTTATGGACATTGTTAATTATAGATCTTATGACCAATGTTGTGCTATTTTGTGTTGATCGATGAATGTGTTAGTGTTGCGAGATATCATTGAGTATATGTGAAATTCAATATTGATAATGTGATTATGAATTATTTTTGTGGGTAGCTTTATGGTGTGAATCCTAGTGAATATATAATGAATATGTTGTTTCCATGAATTGTTGTTGATTACGTTGATGACGTTGTAGGCCTTTGGCCAGTGAAGTAGTGATATATGTGTATGCCTCATGAAGCGTTTAATGATGTTGTTGTATGTGTTGTACATTCATACATTTGCATTTGTGAAGGCCTGTATTGGTGGATTTTGTGAAGGCCTGTATTGGCAAAATGATTTGTAAAGAAGACTTATGCCTTGTGCCTCGGAATTACTGGCAAATATTTATGTTGGGAGTTTTACTCTGATGGTACCACATGCATTCGCATAGTTTCGAGTTGCATATTCGAGTCGTACATGTTGAATTTTCGTGTTAATGATTTGTGAAGTGTTGAATTATTGTTGTATGAAGTGGTGGTTCTTTTTATTCTTTACCTAATATATTGTTTATCATAACCCTATTTATGTAGTTTGATATCTCACCCCTTCTGTTTGAATGTTGCCCTTTGTTGTTAACATGCAGGTAACCAAGATGAGTAGCCGATAGCATTGTTAGTTCGAGTTTAGTGTCATTTTCTCTGATACGTAGCACTCGGGGGAAATGAACACTTGTCTGCTTTGTTGTTTAATTATTGAACCTTATGTTGTTATTTGAGGAGTTTGTTGTATTGATGTTGTTTCATGATTCAAAAGATGATATATCTTATTTAGAAAATTATTATGAATCCGCTGCGTGATTAATCAAAGTTTGGTTTATGTTATGAATACTATATTCATGAGTTGTGTTAATTCCACTTCTTTAAGTGTTAGGTATCTATTCTAAAAGCATGACAGGTTTATGTGTTTTTGTTGAATATGTGACATCCTGATTATATTGGAAATTTTTATACTCTGATTTTCCGATAATTGCTTGGGATAGAATTGGGGTGTTACAATAATGGGTCCAACCCCAACAATAAGATGATAAAAGAGTTGTTCTAGAACTTCAAAATCCAGCATCACAACTCTTCACCTTATCGGCCAAAGATGAATGGCGCGATTGAAGCTGCAAATAAGAACATCAAGAAAATTGTACAAAATATGGTAATAACATACAGGGATTGGAATGAGATATTGCATTTCGATCTACATGGCTATCGTATTTTAGTCCGCACCTCGACCGGAGCAACCCCTTTTTCACTTATTTATGGGATGGAGGTTGTCTTACCATTGGAAGTAGAGATACCTTCCCTGAGGGTTATAATGGATGTCAAGTTGAATGAAGCTGAATGGGTCCGAACAAGGTTCGATCAGTTGAACCTTATCGATGAGAAGCAATTGGAAGCCATTTGTCATGGCCAATTATATCAGAGAAGAATGAAGAAAGATTTCGACAAGAAGGTTCGACCTCGGAACTTCCAAATCACAGATCTTGTGTTAAAGAAAATCCTGCCTCTTAACAGTACAGATACGAGGGGAAAATGGGCCCCAAATTACAAAGGGACATACGTTGTGAAGAAGGTCTTCTCAGGAGAATCTTTGTTGCTTACAACCATGGATGGCGAAGATTTCCCCCTCACAGTGAACACAGATGCAATTAAAAAATACTTTGCATGAATAGACCCACTAAGGCGACGACTTAGGCAAGAAATGAGCATCCCGAAGGATCATAAAAGGAAAAGATCCGGGGGAAAATTAGGAATAGAAATAATAAAGAGAAGTACACCCGCTAATTTGAAAACTTGCAAGAGCAACTTAGGCAAAAAGGGTATCCCGGTGGACTGAAAACCCCCAAAAGGGAGGTGCAGGAAAAACTTAGGGATTTAAAAGCGAATGACTGCGATCTGCGACTTTACTCTACAAACAACAACTGACGATCCTGAGGGCATTAATTAATCAAATCATTCTCTTTTGAAAGCAAAAGTGATAAGAGATTTGAAGATATAGTGGTTTTAGAAGAATCAGAACTAATTGGAAATCAGGTTTCCCTGTTTCCAGTTAAAGCTTGTATTCGCACAATCACCTCTTTTTAGGGATTGTTTACTCATGTAAAAATGCATATTTACAGGCTAATTTCAATAAAATTTCTCTTCATCCAAAACAAGTTATGTTTTCCTTTTACTGTTTTGAATATTAAAACGTCCGATATTTTCCTGGGAAAAAAACTGTTGCATTTAAGACTTTGAGAGGTCATGGAAACTTTTTTGGGGAAAAATAATAAAAACATTGGAAATTACTTGAAAAGTTAATAAAATGGCCACGGTCATTTACACCGCGTCGGGGGCATAAGTGACAATCCAAATATTCACAAAGGTCGTCACTCACTCATAAATTGAATACCTGATATCCCTCCCAAAGCTAATAATACATTAAAATCCACTCCCCACAGGGATTAGAATGGCATGTTCTTCCCAACAGGGCCTCTCCTCATAAGCAACATAGCATAACAAAAATCGCATTATGGCATCCCCAAACCATATAGCATATCCCGTGAAAAGGATCATATCATCAACATCATAAAGATCAAACATGCATCAAAACCATAAGTTATCTTGATCTTCCCCACAGAGAATGATCTGAAGATACTTACCAACAAAAACTTGTCCATCATCATTACTATTCCCCAGCAGCATAGTGTTGAGTTTTGTTTAATAAAGTCATCACCCACTTCTAACTTTATCAGTGTTTGCATTGTATTTTATGTCAATACTTGTTCACTAGAATTCTAACATTCAGTCATGTTAATCTCTCTTCACTAATTGATATCCGATCAGCATTTCTCTGACCCCCAGCAAGGTCGATGATTTAAAACACTCGTCTGTGTCGAATCTTTCTTTGACACTTCTATTTGTCTCATTAAACTCTCGTATGTGTTAAATCTTTCTTTGACACTCGTTTTTGTCTCATTAAACACTTGTATGTGTCTCATTAAACACTCGTCTGTGTTAAATATTTCTTTGACACTTGCATGTGTCTCATTAAACACTCATTTGTGTCAAATCTTTGTTTTACACATGTATGTGTCTCATTAAACACTCGTCCGCGTCTCATTAAACACTCGTATGTGTTAAATATTTCTTTGAAACTCTTTTGTATCTCATTAAACACTCGTTTGTGTCTCATTAAGCACTCGTCTGTGTAAAATCTTTCTTTGACACTCGTATGTGTCTCATTAAACACTCGTATGTGTCTCATTAAATACTCATTTGTGTCACTTTCTTTTATACTCATTTGTATCTTTATTTGATACTAATGCCCACTTCCAATACTCGTATGTGTTATTTTTTTTACTCTTTGAATCCCCAATAGAGTCCTTAGTTCAAAAATTGTATGTGTTTGATTCCTTCCAACACTCGTCAGTGTCAAATCATCAACCAGGAAAACAGGTTTCCTTTCAATAGCAATGGTGAAATTTATTTCCTTTTCAAAGATAAATTTTATGGTTCATTTAGTATTTAATCTTCTTATACCCTGAAGTTTCAAAAGGCGAAATCCAATCTCACCTCCAAGTCTAAGATGATTAAATAGGGGCAGCTGTTGCACCCCAAAATTTTCCTTTTGAGTTTCAACCAGAGTTAACTCAAGTCTCACACTCATTCATCTCCACATACATTTTCATCTACATCACAATCATTCATAGCATGTGTTCTCAAGGCATGGGATCACATTTTTATTCAAGATTAGGGTTTTTAAGAGAATAGGCTCATCTCTCAAGAGTTTGTATCATCATGATCATCATTCTCAAAGCATCATCTATTATTTTGTCTCATCGTGTTGGTTTGAGGAAATTAGGGTTTTTGGCCTTCACCAGTGAAAAAAATCAGGAATTAGGGTTTTGTGGTTTAAAGTTCAAGATTGATTGCTTCAGAGTATCATCAAAAACACCATCTCATGGTCATCACATCATCTCAATTGCATCATGCTCACAAAATTTTATTGGTTATAGAGGATTTGAATTCATCAGAAGAAAAATCAACTGTCACACAAAAGTCAAACTTTGATCCTCTTTGGTCAACATTGAAGTTCAAAGTCAAGAATCATCAAAATATTAAAATTCATCCAACTTGATCATCAAGAATCAAGAGAATCAAGAAATTCAACAAAAGTCAAAGTTGAAAGTTTTTCAAATACTTAGAGAAATTTAGGTGTTTAATGCCTAAAAAAACCTAACTTCACAAGCAATTTTTCCCAAGATGCAAGTTGATTCAAGGAAAACTTTCAACATGAAAGTTGTAGGGAATGAGGAATTCTACAACTTTTTTGTTGAGGGTTGATCTCCAAAAAGTGAATAATTTAAGAAATATGAGCCCAATAAGTAGTAATATTTTTTATCCAACACTTAGAAAAATTTTCAACAAGTTTTGATCAGTTTTTTATCTTAACTTCTTAGCCAATTTTCATCAAGTTCCCATTTGATTCAGCAAAAGTGGTGAACACTAAAGTTGAAGATATTGATTCAAGCTTTCCAAAATGTCAAAGAACACAAAGAGATCATTTTCTATAACGGAGATTCAAAGAGATGAAGTTGGACATCCATACTTGAATTATAGGCCATTCTTTTGAAAACCTTATGATCAAATCTTCAATCGTGCCTTGTAATCTCACATTTCAGGTCCATTAACTTGTAAATATATCTCTAATAATAATATTGCACAAGCTTTTAAGTTATTGTATACTTGATTCAAGCATTATCGAATCCATTTTGTCATTAAGGGGAGAAAGGTTACACTTCCATTCTAGTAAAGCAAGCCTTTTGCAAAATGTCAATGCATTGAGCTCCTAAATTGTTTCTCTCTGATCACACTCAATAGGAAAGTGAAGAAGTAAACCCTCTACATCCAACAACCACAGAGAACTCTTGTACTACTCCATTAGAACCACCATTTTCACATAACTTGCCATTTCCATGTGAACCAAACCATAACGTGATATCTCAAAAATATGGTTACTTCAATCTCTCAAACCTTTTGCCTATAAATAGAGAGGTCATTTGCAAGCCAAAACACCAATTCACAAGCCCTTAAAACCTCTCAAACTCTCTCAATTCAGAATTGGCCAAAAAACCACCATTCTTGAGCTTTGAAGTCCATTTCTTTGAAACTCATCAACCTTGCAACTTTTGTGCAAACCAACAACTCATACACTTCATATACACCATATAGAAGTGATTCAAACACCTGTTTCACTTATGTAACTCCATTCACCATATTCCATTTTCACTTTGGAGAACTTGCAACTTGACTTGGACAGAGTATTCCAGCCACTCTCAAAGCAAAATAAGGATTGTAATACTCTCACCAAGGTCCTAGCAAGCTAAAGCAATCATCACATTGCTTCTAGAAGTGCTAGAAGAGACGTTGGAATTTATCCAACTTGGTAAAAATTTCAAAATGTGAACTCTTTATTTAAGCACCATTTTCATTCATATTCAAAAGGAAAATTTTAGGTATAATGTCTAGAAAGCTAACCATGTCCCTAGTTTTCATTTAAATCGACTGTGTGATGAGAATTTTGAAACTAAACTGTTAGGGTTTTATTTTGGTACTGGCAGAAATTCTCCTTAATCTTTGATTTATAGCTTAAATAAGTTACATGATTGGATTCCTTGTTAAAATTCAAGCAAGTTTGGTGTTTACACTATTTGAGATGGTTGAGAAATGAAGGTTTTACAAAATTCGAAAATGGTGTCGTTGATCTTGGTTGCGCGAAGAAGATGAAGTTTCATCTTCAAATTTTTAGAAATGGTTTTATTTTATATTGAATGGGTGGTGTTTCATAACCGGATGAAACAACCACCCCAGTGGTAAAGAAGCACGTCTGTAACTTTAGGGACCTGGATTCGAGTCCACGTGGTAGCCTTTTGCATATTTTTTCTCTTTTTAAACTCAATTTCTCACCTTATTTTTCACCATTTTCACTTATTTCTTTTTGCAATCAAATTTAGTTTTCTTGAGCTAATTTTTTTCACACTCCTCATTTATAACCTTTATTTTATGAGTATTAAAAAATATCACAAATATATTTTTTATTTCATCATTTTTAATAAATCAAAGTGGGTACCTTTTTAGGGGTTTTAAGGGGACTTTTGGGGATCTTTTGATAAAGTCCTCAACTTTGCTCACAAATCTTGACCTTACCATGATATATCTTGATTCTCATATGATATCTTGACTCTTTAGTGAGCATTTCATGATAGCTTGAGCTATTTTAGGGTTTTTCTCATTCAAAATACACATTAAATCATGAAACATGTTCAAAAAATCAAAAGCTATGCTCCATGATTTTCTTTGTGATTGTGATGTATATTTTTGTTTCAAACATTTAATTCATCCATGTTTCCATAAGCTTGTCTCATTCTTTAACATATTTCCTTCATAAACTCTTTTAAAGCATTAGCCATAAAACATCCAAAAAAACATGTTTTCAACTTTCACTCTTTTGGCACAACTTTTACTAAATAAAATCCATGAATTCTAATCCACATGTATGATCATTGCTTGTCTAAATAAAATGTTCCCTTAAGCTTTCTTGGTTAATTTTAAACCTTTGATGAAACTTGAATCAAGATAGACATTAGGATCTCAATTCAAGCATGACAACATTAGGGTATAATTTTCCTTACAATCTCAACTATAGGATCAATCTTTGCATGACAACATTAAGATCAAGTTTTCCCATTAGACTTTTATTTTCCTTTTGCATTGCATCATTAACACTAAAATATTTTTTCATTCAAAAATCAAAAACACTTAAAAATTATTCAAAACCCCTTTCAAAACTAAAGGTATAAAGGTGATAAGTGTCTCATTGGATGAGGGTCCACTTAACACCTTCTTCCTAAACAAAAACACAAACCAAATCCAAATCATTTTTTTCTTAGGGATTTTTCACTATAAAACTTTTTCAAAAAGGATATGTTAACTCCTTTCTACATGAAACAATGATGTGTAGTCTCCAACGGTCGAGTGGTAATGCTAACTGTTATAATGCGAATTTAACATCATCCATAAAAAACACAAAACAAACAAAAAAAATTTAAGAAGAACTACGGTGTTCTCATTTCCTTGTGGATACGTAGGCATGGATTTTCAATGCTCAGGCGAACGCACTAATAAAAACCCTTTTATTTTTCCCAATGAATTTATGCATGTATTTCTCTTTAGCAAGTAAGTTTTAGATATACACACCCATTGATTAGAATAACAAGAGTGGATCTCGTGGAGTATCACAGACGTGAGGGGTGCTAATATTTTTCCCTTGCATAATCGACTCCCTTACCCGATATTTGGTTGCGAGACCTTGTTCTTTTCCTGATACCAAAGGTTTCCTCTATATTTTCCTTTTCCTATTTTTTGAGGATAAATAAAGTTAGGTGGCGACTCTATCTGTTTCATCTGAGGTTATTTCGTCTTATTTTTTTGAGTAGCTTCAATAGTGTTATGTCCTGATTAAAACACTTAATAAAGAGAACCTTGATTCGCCTTACACTTTCAAAATTAAAGCTTTTGGATAAAAGGGATGGATTTAGATCTTTTCTCTTATCAGGTATTCAGATATTGTTGTAGTACTCCCGGTTTAGATACCCGTCTCCATATAAAAATAATCCAACTCATCAAACTTTTTTTCCGCCCTTGTGCAACTTCAAAAACCTTTTTGCAAATGAGTGTGTCTTAGCCATTTTGAAGCGAAACAAACAAAAGCTTTGGTCTCCAATAGCGAGCAACAAGAAACGTTTAAAACTCTCAAATGTGATCCATTCAAAGTGAAACAAACTAATGCTTTAGTCTCCAAGAGTGAGAAACAATCAATGTTTAACCGCTAAGATGTGATCCATTCGACGCGAAGCAAGAAAATGCTTTAGCCTCCAAGAGTGAGCAGCAAGTAAAGGTCTAACCGCTCAAAATGTCTAACGCATAATTCTCTTCAAAATAAACCAACAAATCCGTGGTTTTTTTAGACGAACTATGGAGCTCTGATTTTCTTAATGCACTATAGGGATACGTAGGCACGAGACTGCGAAGTCTTGATGAGTCCAATAAACTAAAAAACAAAAACTCTTTCTTTTATTTTTCTTGCATAATAAGTAGAGGATAACAAACTATCATGCTAACACTCAAACACACGATGACTAAATAGTTCCTATCGAGTACGATGGATGTGAGAGGTGTTAATACCTTCCCCTTGTATAACCGACTTCCGAATCCTCTCTTGGTTGTGACGTTTAAGTTTCTTTTCTTTTGCGGGATTTATTCGATATTTTCCCGTTCCTTTGGAACAAATAAAGATTGGTGGCAAATTCATTGTATATTTCGAGTGTGCGATGTACTCGGGTACTTTTCGCACCGTGACACCAGCTCCTATAAGTCGACTCCCTACAGGAATGGGTTGACTCCCTCTATTTAAAATGTCCAAATTTGTAATTTTGAAAACCTAATTTTTTTGTTATTTCTTTTACACACACATATATATAAAGGCATTCATGCAACATTTCTAAATGATTGAAACCAACAAATATACATAAGATTTTTCATCATCTTCATCCTCTCTCATTACATACAACAACTACACATAATTATTTTTGTTATGTTATCTTGAGATAGTTTGATAAGGTCCAATTAGGTTAGTTGTAATCAATTGGGTTGAAAATTATTTGAGGGTTTCAAGATAAATGGATTTAGGGTTTTCTTCCAAGATCAAGGTTTATTTGGGAGTTTTTCATAAGATTTCGCAAATTGGATTCAGCTGAGAGAAATCTTTAATGGAAGACTTTTATGTCAAAGGAGTAATGGTAACCGAAGGATCATTTTGGTAGTTTGGGGTCATAGTAGCTCGTAATTTGGATTCAACCGAGTGAAAGCTTTGAACAACGGTGTTTCTTCCAAAGGAGTAACAGTAACCAGAGGATCAAACTGGAAGTATTAGGTTACTTGGTCGAGCTCAAGATCAAGGAAAGAGAAGAAGATATGATCAACATCAAACATAGGGTTTTGAGGGCTGGATTGCTACTTTTCTCTTATAAATAACATTTGCAAAGGTTAATTTTCATTATCTCAATTCCATTGGGATTAGGGGCAGACGTACCCATAGCGAGGCCGATTAAAGAATCACCTAAACAAATCTCTCTCTCTCTCTCTCTCTCTCTCTCTCTCTCTCTCTCTCTCTCTCTCTCTCTCTTACTTTCATTTCAAATTGTGAATTCATTGTTTGAGAAATTAATATATTTAGATAATCTCTTTAATTAATAATATTGCAAACTGTTCTTGTTGAGTTGGTTGCAATCTATAAGATTGCAATTGAATTTTCATATCAACCAAACCATAGAAAAATATGATTTGAATTTATTGCACAACAAGTGTTCGATAAATTTCTTAAGTCAAGTTTTTGTTTAATTTTTCATCGAAAATTGATTATCATTGTGTGATGTTGTTCAAATATTATACATGAAAATACATTGATTTATTTTCTCATTAATCGTATATGTTTGTTATGGTTTACACGCATATCTGATCTTTTTGATAATGGTTTGGGATAGACGATTGTTGATCCATAATTTGTTTTCGCTTGCCATAGTTAAACAATTTTTAAAACAGATTTTAATCGAAGAAAATTTTATCAGCGATCTATTCACTCCCCTCTAGATTGTAGCATATTGTCTAACATCCTACTCTCCGAGTTCTTCTTAAAAGGACTTCTTTCATGCTTTGTATTTGTTGATAACATAGTAGAGGATCTAAATCACTCAGAACTAAAGATTCTAGAATCAGAAGTTCTGGAGAAATCAGAACCAGAGACTTCAGAGTCTAAGGTTCTAGAAAAACCAGAACCCATGATTCTAAAATCTAAGGTTCTAAAGGGTTCAGAATCAAAGGCTAAGAAATATTCATGATCTAAAACTTTTTAACCAAAAGTCTTGAATAATTCCAAGCATCACTACATAAAGGCTAAGATACAAGGTTGGAAGAGACCTTTCAAAACTAACCCCACATGACAATCAAATTATGGGTACCTAAATATAAAATTGTCTTTGCTGCACATATGCTTAAAGGGAGGAGCAAAGCAACAGTCCTAGTACCTGGACAATGGTTGTTCACGATATATGACAAGATAAAAGCATATGTTTCAAACCCAAATTCTAAAAGAGGGAGGAAATGTGAGATTTTGAGGAAACCAGAAAGGCAAGATCATTGGTATGGGTATTATTGGTAACTCCTATATCTCTATTAATAATGTTTGATTAGTAGATAGAATAAAACATAACCTACTTAGTATAAGTCAATTTTGTGACAATGGTTATAAAGTAGTGTTTAATAAGAACATATGTACAGTCATTAATGATTCTGACGAGTTCATAATGTCCAAAGGTGAGAGGAAAGACAATGTTTATAAAATTATATTTCTGAACTGGCTGATCAGAATGTGCTTTGCCTTCTATCAGTGAGTGATGACAAGTTGCTCTAGCACATAAGGTTAGGACATGCTAATTGGAGATTAATCTCTAAACTTAGCAAGTTAAAACTTATTAATGGTTTTCCAGACCTTAATTATCACTTAGATTCTCTTTTGGGAGCATGCCAAGTAGAAAAAATCATTAAAACCTCTTTTAAATCAAAGAACATTGTCTCTACCTCCATACCCTTAGAGTTATTTCACATTGATTTGTTTGGTCCTGTTAGTACTGCATCAATCAATCGGAAGAAATATGAATTAGTAATAGTTCATGACTACAACTGATAGACTTAGTTTAAATTCCTTAGATCCAAAGACGAGTCGTATGATGTGTTTAGCATCTTCTGCATACAAGTACAAAATGAAAAGGATTCAAAAAAATTAAAGATCAAAAGTGATCATCGGGGAGAATTTGAAAATGAGTCATTTGAAAAAAAAATTGAAAAACATGGAGTTCTCGATGAGTTCTCTTCTCATAGAACTCCAAAGTAAAATAGAGTTTTAGAAAGGAAGAACAAATCTTTACAAGAAATGGCTAGAACTATGATCCATGAAATCAATTTACCAAAGTACTTATGGGCAGAAGCTGTCAACATAACATATTATATTCAGAACAAAATTTAGATTAGACCTATTTTGAACAAAACATCATATGAGCTTGTCAAGGGAAGAAAGCCAATCATTTCTTACTTTCATCAGTTTGTACGTACATGTTACATTCTGAATAACAAAGTCTATAAAAATAAATATGATGCAAAGCTCAAAAGGGAATATTCTTAAGATACTTTAAATTTTATAAGGCATACAGGGTGTATTACTCTAATATCAGAATGGTTGAAGATTCAATACATGTAAAATTTGATGACCAAAAGTCTGGCAATAAAATGTCAGAGCTCGTTGAAATTTTTGCAGAATTACAGATATCTAAAGACTATTATGAGTTTTATCTATTAGTGATTTATTCAAAGGAAGTAAGTGAAAAGAGAATAACATGCTATAATGGGAAAAAGACTAAGCTTTTATTAATTGGAATGATTACAAGACTTAGAATCACCATCTAAAGACAACAAATGCATTATAACAAAACTCATATTATTTAGTCTTGGTCTTCATTCCAACCTCGTGCCATGAGGAAGTTCCTCCAGTCAACATCCCACCCCTCCTTGGCATCTGAATCAAAGTGGAATCGATCAACCGTAGCCTTTTTCTTGGGTTTATTATTTCCTGTCACTGAAGTTCTTCCTACCTTTGATTCTCCAGTGGATGTGCCTACACCTTCGAAAAATTTGATTCTTTCATACTTCTGAGAGAAGTCTCTCTTATAAGATGTGGTCTCCTTGACTTTGATGGTTTCCCTGGAGGCGCTGATCTTGAAATTCTCAGTTAATTTGCTAATTTTGTCTGAAGAAGAGTTTGATGAAAGATTGTGACGTTGCTTGAATTGATACCCTGCTTATATAGCGAACCTTGAGTAAAACATAATATGTTTTTAGATATTATGCACCAATGGAAATGGAATCATGTTATACTTTAGTTCTACTAGCGCATGATTCCAGCTTTGACTATTGTGGTTTCCCATACATGTTCAGCTGAAAGGGTAAAGTTTGCCCATCTCAAGAATTGAAGAAATATTCTCAACTGAAATTCTGGTATTTAAATCGCAGATGTCCTAAAAGATATCGAGACACCTTTCTCTGAACAAACACACAATGATAAGGTATATGATAAATAAAATGTAGAAAAGTAAAGAACACACATGATTGTCAACCCAGTTCGGTGTGTATGTGTTTAGGTATTGGCTTGAATTTTTGGTAAATCCCAAGTGTATGTGTGAATGTCATGACTGATGTCATAACATTCTAGTTCAGTTTGTACTGACTCATTAGGTACCTTTGCAGAAAAATATTGTAATTCAAGTACTGATGTTTATAAGTGTGTATCTGAGCATTTTGCAAAATGATCACATTTTGCTAAATCAGTAGACAGGTTTTCTCAGATGTCATAACAGATGTTATGACATCCTGTTCTGAACTAACAGGTTTGCAGGTTGGATAAGTCTGAGTTTTTTCAGGAAATAACTCAGTCTTTCCTGAACAGAATCCTGCGTTTTCTGAGGGGTAACCTAGCTCAACCCTAACCTGGTTAATAAAGTCCTGTGACCTGGTCTTTAGGTCAAACGGAATTAACCCTAGGTTTTTGTGGAAACCCTAACTGAAGTTGCAGCTGCTATATATTCAACAGAGCTGCTGTTTTTCAAGAGATCCCCTTTTTGATTAGAAGATCATTTGTAAGCCTCACATAATGTAATATTAGGGGTGTTCTGTTAGGTAAACCTGTCGATCTGTGGCAAGGTTACCATGTGTGTAACTCGATACCTATAGGTAAGAGTTTGAGTGTTCTTGGACGAAGCTGTGAAGCAAGTCTAAGTATTTTTGCATTACTTCTTATTCATCGTAATGTAGGAAACCAAGTGGGAGGGCACTACTTCTTGAGTAGGAGTTAGACTTCTGTTGTTGCGACAATAGGAATGGAAACTGGTAGGTTTCTATCTAGGAGTTCCTAGGTATAGGTTGCACTGGGTAAATGATTAAGTGAGGGATGGGAACTTGTGAAGTTTAGTCCTGAATTAATATTGCTGATAGTGGATCTTCTTCCTGGCTTGGTATGCCCCCAGAGTAGGTGTGTTTCACCGAACTGGGTTAACAATTGATTGTGTTTTTACCTTCAACACTTTATAATTCTGTCTGTTATATATCAAGGTAAAACTGTAATGTTGTAACAGATGATGTCTCAGAACATGTTAAGACATCATGCTGATATCTGTGCAGGAGAAACAGAACTGTGAAGGTTGTTTGCTCTCTGTTGATCATGTGTACCAGATGGACAGAACTAGGTACATCGTGTGGTCTATCCTCTGCACCTTCAAAGTATATCTGGTACAGCTTGGATAAAACTGTGTGAATGTTACAGATGATGTCAAAAGAGATGAATGGATATCCTGCTGGTTTGTGTGCATGATAAACAGAACTAAGGGGTTTGTTTGCTTCATGGTATGTGATAGATGATGTTGCAACCAATGTTGAGACATCAGGATATGAATGGATAGTTTACAAACCAAAGCTATTTGTTCGAGAACTGCAGATATGGCAACCTCTATGCTTCTGTTATACTTTAGTACTGAATCACAAAAAATTGGGTATCTACCTTGCAGTGTATTTATTATGTCATATCAGATGTCTAGACATTGAGTATAACATCTGAATTCTGGCATACACCAGAATTTCATTTGGTATCAAAGCAGACATCATGTTCTGTTTCTGGATGAGATCCATGGGTGATACTTTCTGGTATCTGCAAGGACAATCTTAGTACTGGAGATTGTAACCTGGAAAGGTTTGTTATTTCCCTGAATGGTCCCTTAAAGTGGGAGGATGGACTATTCATGACAGGAACTGTGTGTACCTGTCTTTGGTGATTGGCATTTGGCCTGGTTGTGTGGTAGCTGCTCTAGGTTTGATTTATTTTCAAACCTAGGATCTGTGTACGCCTAAAAGTGTGTGTGCAAAGATTGAGTTGTATTATGTTCTTCCACTGTGTAATACTAGGCAAAACTCAAGCTCTGGTGTGTTTCCCCTCTTGTGGATTGAAGGCTACTATATTCAAGAATTCAACATAAGCTATTGAAGATGTCACAGATACTTGAGTCCTCTCAAGTCCACTCATGAAGACGTTCTTCGTTCAGGATGGTAAGAATCACATAATCACGGATTAGTGTTATACGAAGACCTTGAAGAATTTCAAGGAGGGCCTTGTTCCAAGGTAATGGAACTGATGTTTTATGTGATGGTGGAACAAGTATGCAGCTACTAGTTGAAGAGCATATGTTTTGGGTGTCAAACAAAGGGATACTTTTGTTTGGAACCTACTCCTGACCTGGAAGAGGAGACATCTGTGTGTGCAAAGTTGACAATGGTAGAGTCAACTATGTCTGTGTGCTCCCGAAGGTTACTTTTAGAAGTCAGAACTCTAGAAGTGGAGCTGGTTGAGATGTGACATTGTGCAATCCCTATGGTGTGAAGAAAGACAAGCCCATTGGTTAATAAAAGTCAATGATGGTGCAGCATTATTGCTCCTTCATAGAAGTAGATTGGGATCATGAATCTTGTCATTTAAACATCATGATTAGAAGTGGAAGATCTTTCAAGATGTGAGAATATGAAGACTCAGAGTTTGGTTAAGGTAGTATGTTCTGGCAATACATATCTGCTGATGATTAATGTTGTTGTCTTCACTGAAGTACTTAAGGTCAGCTGATTGGTGTGATTGGAGTATGAACAGGTATAACTCTTGGAGTTACTTGAATCTGGTAGGGATGTCATATGTCATGTCGAGACATTTGTGTACAATGCATGGATATTTTGTGTGGAGCTTCCATGATTGGTAGTTTGAGGGGGAGATTTGGTTAACCTCCTCACATTAGTTCAGCCTGGTGTTTAGCTGGCTGTTGACCTGTGTCACATGGGTTCTGGGTGTTGTGTGACATATTTGCAATGAAGGATTCATCTCTCTCATTCCTAAGGATGAATCTGATCTGGAAGGAGTGTCAAATCTGTTAAGGTGAGCAGAGTTTGTTCAGAGAAAATTCTATTTACCTGAGTCAAGGGTGGCTACCTAGATATCTCAACTCTTTGGTCTCTCAAAGAAAGTGCTTGCAAGAAGAAGATATTAACACACGAAGAGTATGTCAAAGTATTCAAATGGTGAAAGTATCTTACAGGATAATGGGAAGGATTTAAGATCAATTGCTATTTGTGACAAGTACAAGTATTTAATTGATTATCCTTGGAATTCAAGATAACTGATGTTCTTAAAGATGTGGGAACATTCCTTCTTCTAGACCCTGTGAAGAATCACAGGAAGAGTGATGCTTTAGAGCTATCTCTTTGGTAACAGCAAAATCATTTGATCTCTGAAAAAGTTTCCTGGAAACGTTTTCAGACTTGAAGCTACAAGAAGAAGAAGACATCATAATCTTGATGGTGGTTACTTGGATCAGTCTGGTTCTGATCTAGGTAAGGAAGTGAATTAGCTAATAAACATGGAGAAGTCAAAAGGTGGCATTTGATTTTTTTTCATATGAGGATTCATGAAGGAGATAATCAAACAGTGGAATTTGGTCTATCTCAGCAGTGGATTCGGAGAATCAAGATAATCAACATGTGGCAGCTGATTATTATTGAGGTTAGTCTTAGACAGATTACTTTTGGGCAGAAGAGTAATGAGTTGAATACAAAGAGGAGGTGGCTTTTATTCATCTCTTGGAGCTTGTGGTAGAAGTTATGAGTCATCTATAGTAGATTATCTCTTGTAATGGGATGAGAATGTTGGTGTCCCTATTTGTGTGTTTGATTTTGTTCTGATCAAGCTGGTAGCGCAGTAAGGTCTGAATATTGTCTGAGGATGGTCTGAAGATGTCAGAGTAATTTCTAAAGATTTTCAGAAGATGTCCTTTGTATGATGTGACTCAGAAAGGTTGACTTAGACCAAGGATGTTCTAACTTGTTCTGGTCTGAAGAAAGTTTGATTCAGAGTATGGATGCGTTCAACCAATATAGTTGAACAGAGGGTGCGCTCTTGAAGACATGAAGATGCGTCTTATGTTTTCCATTCATCAAGGGGTCTTATTTACTTTGAATCATAAGTTGTCTTGAAGGTCCAACTGAGTATTGAATGTGACCTACTTGTTTCCATGAGGAGAAGTGATTGTCCCTAACAGGGGGAGTATTGGTTTGTACGGAAAGTCTTCATCAGACTCGTAGGATATAAAGTGTGGCACTTTATTAACTATTGGGATGATGTGTTCAAGACTGAAGAGGACTATGTCTGACCGAATGTCATCACATTGCCTAATGACATTGTTCCCAATTTCCTCTAAAACTACAGACAGGAGGAAAATTGGATGAAGTGTGGATTACTATTAATAAACCCATGTGTGTACAGTTGTATGACTCAGAGGGAGTAACCATCATCTTTGTGTAAATGGAATGGTTTCAAGCTGCTAATATGAAAATAGCAGAATGTATGACGACATAGGATTTGAGCATGTTTTCATCTGCTAAGAAAACAGGGCATTTGTGTCTCATTATGAAGCATTTTAGTGAGCTGGAATGTTTAGGTGATAACTTGTCATCTAATAAAGGTATTATATAACTGAGGCAGAGTGTGATTTCTAGTAATTGGTGGAGTGGGGAGTAGTCCTTTAAATCAAGAAAGTTCAAATGCTGTTCCTTTAAATCCAGATGTCTCTCACAAGAAAAGGAAGAAGCCAGAATCCTCCGAGCCTGATGACAGTGTTTAAAGGTTGGTTGCTATTTGGTGGTGTTGTTGGTTGGTGCTGATATCTGGTGGAGTTTGGAAGTGTATTCAGTTGTTTTCTGCTGCTGCTCTTATTATTTTGTTTTGGATAACTGTATAATTTTATGAACATGTATCTTTGGCCCATTTGTGGCTAAAGAGGGGGAGAATATTTTGGTACTTGACATTCTATTTTTCTGCTGTCACTTATTTCTGCTGCTATTTATCTCTGATTGCTTAGGGTCTTTAGCCAAAAATCTGCCAAAGGGGGAGTTTGTAGGTGTTTAGGTATTGGCTTGCATTTTTGGTAAATCCCAAGTGTATGTGTGAATGTCATGACTGATGTCATAACATTCTAGTTCAGTTTGTACTGACTCATTAGGTACCTTTGCAGAAAAATATTGTAATTCAAGTACTGATGTTTATAAGTGTGTATCTGAGCATTTTGCAAAATGATCACATTTTGCTAAATCAGTAGACAGGTTTTCTCAGATGTCATAACAGATGTTATGACATCCTGTTCTGAACTAACAGGTTTGCAGGTTGGATAAGTCTGAGTTTTTTCAGGAAATAACTCAGTCTTTCCTGAACAGAATCCTGCGTTTTCTGAGGGGTAACCTAGCTCAACCCTAACCTGGTTAATAAAGTCCTGTGACCTAGTCTTTAGGTCAAACGGAATTAACCCTAGGTTTTTGTGGAAACCCTAACTGAAGTTGCAGCTGCTATATATTCAACAGGGCTGCTGTTTTTCAAGAGATCCCCTTTTTGATTAGAAGATCATTTGTAAGCCTCACATAATGTAATATTAGGGGTGTTCTGTTAGGTAAACCTGTCGATCTGTGGCAAGGTTACCATGTGTGTAACTCGATACCTGTAGGTAAGAGTTTGAGTGTTCTTGGACGAAGCTGTGAAGCAAGTCTAAGTATTTTTGCATTACTTCTTATTCATCGTAATGTAGGAAACCAAGTGGGAGGGCACTACTTCTTGAGTAGGAGTTAGACTTCTGTTGTTGCGACAATAGGAATGGAAACTGGTAGGTTTCTATCTAGGAGTTCCTAGGTATAGGTTGCACTGGGTAAATGATTAAGTGAGGGATGAGAACTTGTGAAGTTTAGTCCTGAATTAATATTGCTGATAGTGGATCTTCTTCCTGGCTTGGTATGCCCCCAGAGTAGGTGTGTTTCACCGAACTGGGTTAACAATTGATTGTGTTTTTACCTTCAACACTTTATAATTCTGTCTGTTATATATCAAGGTAAAACTGTAATGTTGTAACAGATGATGTCTCAGAACATGTTAAGACATCATGCTGATATCTGTGCAGGAGAAACAGAACTGTGAAGGTTGTTTGCTCTCTGTTGATCATGTGTACCAGATGGACAGAACTAGGTACATCGTGTGGTCTATCCTCTGCACCTTCAAAGTATATCTGGTACAGCTTGGATAAAACTGTGTGAATGTTACAGATGATGTCAAAAGAGATGAATGGATATCCTGCTGGTTTGTGTGCATGATAAACAGAACTAAGGGGTTTGTTTGCTTCATGGTATGTGATAGATGATGTTGCAACCAATGTTGAGACATCAGGATATGAATGGATAGTTTACAAACCAAAGCTATTTGTTCGAGAACTGCAGATATGGCAACCTCTATGCTTCTGTTATACTTTAGTACTGAATCACAAAAAATTGGGTATCTACCTTGCAGTGTATTTATTATGTCATATCAGATGTCTAGACATTGAGTATAACATCTGAATTCTGGCATACACCAGAATTTCACGGTGTAAACCAACACCTACTCTGAAGGCTATCAAACCAGGGATCAAGTTAACTACTAATAGTATCAATTCGAAGCTAAACTCCTCCATTTACAACTTCTCACTTAATCACTACCATTACTTAACTTCTACCTAAGACTCACCTAGGTATGAGCCTCTTCTCAAATCCCTTTCAATCACAACACAGTGACTGATCAATTTTAAACACTTAGAAAAACAACACAGAAGTCACACTTCAAAGACACACAATCATTCATTGCTTAAAAGCTTTAGAATAATTGACAGAACTTACAACTCAAAAACAGTCACACTCGTTCATCAATATGATAACTGAGAGGCTCACAATAAACACATAAACTCTAACACAATACAAAGTAAGTTTCACACTTTCACTAGGATTGAAACCTTCTATTTATAATCTTCAATGAATTAAATTTGGGCTTCACATATGCAGCTGGATATGATAGAGGCACTGCAGAATTTTCTCCTCAAAGATAGGACATCAATCATTAGTTTTTTCAATTATCTCCATAATTAGAAACTAACAAATCTTCTTGAAATCAACTTGAATATTTTTAAATCTTCAAGTCGTGCGCCACATAGGATAGATAATATATTACAGAATATTCAGTATCTCTAACAAACTAAAAAATCCAACATTCCAACTGTACAAATTCACGACGTCAGAAGAACCAGCATGACATCGCATCCGACATGTTGCTCCAGTTGATAGAACATCTTCATTTAACATGTCTAAACTAAGTTAATTTTATCAAACATAATGACAATCACAACAAACAGAGAAATAACATCAATCATTCTAGCCATTTTTCAAGGTCTTTGAAACTCGTTTTTTTTAGAACATAAAGAGTGATTTTGATCATTTATATCCTGATTTTAGGGGTAGTAAAACGGGCGGTCCGCCCCATTTAGGTCCGCCTCGTTTAAACCCGTCCAAAAGTGGGGCGGGGCGAGACGGGCCAACGTAGGGATACGAGCTCAAAAGTCATATCCGCCCCCATTTAGTAACGAGTTGACGGGTTGGCAAACCGGCCCGCCAATTTTTTATTTTTTTAATTTTACAATTTTATTTAATACATAATTTAGAAAAAATTTAATTATTATCAAAGAGGTCGATAAAGAAATTTTTTTAACAACGCATAATAGAACTTCAAGATGTCTTAAGTCCAAACAATTCAAAAAATTTAATAAATAAAGACCAATTACAACAAATAAACAAAATAAAATCAAGCACAATAAAAAATATCAAAATAAATAAACAATACATATCATCGTAATCCTATTTAAAAATTAACTACTAAAAAAATCCAATTTAAAATTTACACAAACCAACAATGATAACAATAACATTGCATAAAATACCATAATGTATAAAATAGTAATGCGTAAAATATCAATACCGAACATCTCATTGTTTACATTATATAAACTCTTATATGATCGATTTTTTAATAGTTAAATCCTAAATTTGTCACACGTATACACTAATCAAAATTTTCCTTTTCTTAAAATCAACATCTATTTCTAAAAAAAAAAACATCCGAGCTAATATATTGAAAACTTAATAATTATGCATGTCATACATTTATTCTTTTATTTCAATCATTTTCAATCAATGCATGTATTAGAAAGTTATAGAAAAAACTTTACAATTATAATTCAATTTGTTTGTATAATAACTTATAATATAATTCTAAGAAATAAGTGTTGTTTTTATAGTTAAAGTTGTTTTAATTCTTAATAAAAAGAGTAAAACTTTTAATAAATAGCCCGCACGGAAAACCCGCCCCGCCCCGTCTCATCCCGCTTTTTTAAACGGATTATGCGAGACGGACCAACTTAAGGTATCAAGCCGAAAACTTCAGCCCAATTCGTTAAAAATGACGAGTCAAACGAGCCAACCCGACGAGCCCAACCCGTTTTGCCACCTCTACTTGATTTATAATACTCCAAACTGTTTAATCTAAGGATTCGTTTTTATTTTGTGCTTATTCTACTTTTTTTTGTTGATGAAAAAAAGGGAATAGAAGAATAAGTATTTAAACATTTAAATCTGATTAATTGACATTAAAGAATTTATTATTTGTGCTTTAAAGATGAATTTAATTAACCTGGATAAAATTTAATTTATTATTTATGCTTTAAAGGTGAAATAGTGTATTCGAAGATGTATCTTTAAAAATATGAAGCATTGAGAAAGTATCGGAGTGGAAAAAGAAATTGTCAATATATATCATCACCCAGATGGTATATACAAACAAATGAATCTATTGGCATAAATATAGAGAATTTTTTAATGCACTCCAAGTGTTCCTTAGCCACCCGCGTGAATTTTCAAAAATGCCCTTGAAAACCGGAAATATATTTCCGATGCGCACCTTATTCACATTCGTTTTTGAGATTCACCTTATATTAAAACCGGAAATACATTTCCGTACAGTTTTACATTATGAAAATTAAAGGTGCGTCCCGGAAATGCACTTCCGGAGGACATTTTTGGTTTTTCATAGAGTTTTTTTCCTATCTAAGATGCCATAAGAAATTCTCTAAATATATTCAAACAATACGCCCAGATGATATCAATGAATCCATGTGACCGTTCAACATAGTTGATCGAGGCAGCTCTTCTAGCTTTTCATTATCTAAAAGGAATATTCGTTTCGCCATCATAACGGTTTCCAAGCGATGCGAAATCACAAGAACCTATGAACATAGGAAGAATGTTTGAAGCTTCATAGTGAAGAAAAAGATATACCAAACACACAACAGAGTACATAACTATAAGAATATTGACATAATCAAATGGAATAATGATCATGTAATTCTCATAGCTGATCATGCCAAAGAATAGAAAAGGCTAGTTTCCATACCGTGCGATTCTCCATTAAACGCTCCACAGCTTGCCTCACTAATAACTCAGATTTACTATCTAAGGCAGAAGTTGCCTCGTCGAGAATTAAAACAGAAGAGTTTTGATAGAAAGCCCTTGCAATAGCCAACCTGTAATTTTGAGGAAAGAAATAAGTAACCCATAACAACAAATCAAAGAAACAAGCTAAGATCATCGATGATTCATAAATATCCGACACATCAAATTTGGTTTATACATCAATCATGACTTCCATGCTCTTTCCAAACAGAACAAAATTAGCTGTTCATTCATGGTTATAGGACAGAATTTTGAAACTGAAAATTACCTTTGCCTCTGGCCTCCACTTAAAGTTGAGCCCCTTGGTCCAATATTGGTTTTATAACCTTCTGGAAGTTTTCTAATAAACTCATCTGCATAAGCAGTTTGAGCTACCCGTTTCACTCTCTCCAAGTCAATTTTTGTTGTCAGATCCCAATAACCAATGTTTTCAGCAACTGTACCTGAAAAAAGTGTCTATAACAGTACAAATAACATCAATATTTTTGAGATTGAAGTAAATATTGCTAGTCAAATCGTGGGTAACTAAAGAACTTACATGATGTACAAATTTACAAAGGAACCCAGACAAATAAAACATTTGGTGTAATGTAACTCTTCAAAAAGAAAAACTACCTTAGTGCAGTGGAGCTAGTTTTTAAAAATAAAGGTGTTTGGTTACTTTGGTAACTACCTTAGTTTTTAAAAACTGGTTCTTGCGGAAACCAATTTTGAACAAAATTAGTTCTTAACAAATAAGTAAAACCTAGTTAGTAGCTGCAAGGGTGTTTGATATGTTGGGATGCGGGTTCAAACCCAAATTCTCCACCTCTCCACACTTAAGGTGTGTGATTCTCGCCACTAAGCTATTTGACAAAAAAAAACTCCAAATAAGTTTTATCTAATGTTGACTAATGAGTATTTTTACTCTCATTACCATCATCCATAAAAAACATGACTTCTAAGTCTTGTTCATCAAAAGAAAACTCCACCAATTCAAAAAGTCTAATGCTATCTTGAATTGATCACATTTCCACTGAATTATCGCAATCTTGTTTCCCCTTTTAGGATACGTATCCGCATGTATCCCTGAAGTATCTTATACGTATCCAGTAAAATATTATTAAAAACTAATTTTATGATACTTATAGGGTACGTATCCGGGAGTATTTGGTCTCCACTTTTGGAGTATACATGCTTCAAAGGATCTTGGAGTAAGTAAAGGGTGGGGATACTTTTAGGAATTATTCGGTAAAATCTAATATGGTCAGTAAGCATGTTATGTCTCTTTTAAAAATAAACTAGACTAAAATAAGTTTTAAATTTAGTTAAAACTAGTTGCAAGATAACCTAAATTTATAGAACCAGTTAATCTTAAACAGTATCAACCAGTTGTGGGAGTTGCCAAACTGCCCCTAAAAGCTTGTAAAAAATAGTGCCAAAATTCAAGCGGACAAAATAAGTACTTTTTTAAAATTCTTTGGAGAATCATTAATTGAAGAACAAATCCTGCATACAAGAAGAAGAAGAATAAAAAGGGTTGAGTGATGAATCACTTACTATATCTTGAGAAACTACACCGACGTGTCTTCTCAAACTCTGCAAACGAATGTCTTGGATGTTTTGGTTATCAATCAGTATAGAACCTGCAGGTATAAGAATATGAAATAGAATTTATTGATAAGGTAGATGACAAGTGAGTATAAAAATAAAACCAGTTGGTATAAGAAATGTATTTGAGAAATCACTCTCCCCATGCTGAACCACATATGACAGAATTAAGTATCCATCTTTATATTAAAAAGTAAATGACTCACCAGATATAGGATCATAAAGCCGAAGCAACAGTTTCGCAAGTGTTGTTTTCCCTCCCCCCGACGGACCTACGATAGCAACTACTTCTCCTGTCCGAACGTGAAGATTCAACCCATTTAAGATTAAAGGCAAGCTATCATTATACTTAAAGGAAACATCACAAAATTTCAGGTCCCCTGTAACATGGTCCAAATCAACCGCATCTGGTTTCTCAACTACCTATTATTGAGAAAAAAATTGATCGATTATAACAGTTCAACAGTCACCCTACATTTTTTTCCTATTATCAAAACTTCGTCAATTTCAAACAAAAATATTCGGTCAAATGTAAAAGTAAATATAAAAAACATGGAAAAGAAAGATGAAAATTAAACAATCATGCAATTCCATTGTCATTCGGGGTCCTCTTAAGCATGTGGTCATAGATTTACCTTATTTTTGAACTTGGTCATAGCAAACAGGCGTTCAATAGCTGGTTCTCCCTGCCTCCATTCATTGTAAGCTTTTCCTACATCCTGCGTGATTACTTTTCAGATTGATAACCAAAGACAGCTTCTCAAAAGCTGAACCATGACAACAATACCTGAATAGGCTCGATCAAGAAAAGCAATGAAGTCACGAATGAAACCAAGCTACAGCGATCAAATGAACCTTTTGAAATAACCACCGAACCTGTGCAAAGTATGGAAAGAACTCCAAAGTAAATAGCCTGTATAACCTGGGGAATGAGTGCTTTCATCCTTTTTTTGTTCAGCTTTGCAGAATTGTCCATCAGGGCGAGTCTCCTAAACCTGGTGCTCTCAAGCAGCTCTGCATTGTTTGCTTTCACAAAGAGAATCGCGGGCAGAATCTAAATTTTTTGGGGGAAGAAAACAACAAATAACATTGAACACAAAGTAGATAATAAACTGAGCAAACAGTGTAAGGCTTCAAGATTTGTTCTTAAAGTACAACGAAGAGAGAGTTTGTGACAGTCACATTTACCTCATTCAGATATGCTGAGAGAGCAGCAACGCTAATATGTGACTTTTTAGATATCTTGCCAAGTTCTTGACCAAGAAAGGCAACAACTAGAACCATACAAGGAATAACCTGCTATTTGCAACAGCTTAACGTGTGATTAAATCTAGTCTTGCTGCAAGAACAATCAAACAGTATTTAAAAAATATTTATAATCTCCCAACTCACCATGGCTGAAATCAAAGAAAGGACAGGACTTATAGCCAACATATGCATTATCATTGCAGATAACTGTAGAGAACTAGGTACTATGGTCTGTCAGAAACAAAGGCCAATCATCAAAATATAAACAATGTAACAAAAGAAATCATTGTGCAATGTTCTCAAAATGACAAGCAAAAACATGAGGGGGTCATGTTTATAAACTATAACCCCACCATTCAATCCTCTAGTTCTCATTTTTAAACACACACTCTCTTATTTAGCATATTTAGCATATTGAATGTTTTCAACACCAATTAATTCACCTCACTTTCAACATTCTATTACAAACATTTAACTATTGAATAATTTTTTCAACACCTACCAGTTTTAATTTTTCATGTAATATTAGTTATTATCATATAATATTAAGAATTTAATTGAAATACATTCACCGTTTTTACACAGTAATACAAATAGATGCTCATGATAAATTGATTGTATAAAATTTTTTACATGATTAATTAATTATTATTCTGTCAGAGTTGTGCTTCATCATTTATTTATAGTAGTTTCAATTGTTCATATAATATTAATTATTATTTTGTCAATAATATGTTTCAAATACGGTTTTTTTCAAAGGGATCAATAAATTATTAAATATACCCTAGAAAAATTAATAAAGAATAACAAAATTTATTAAGTTTTTGTTACGAAACAATTAAAAAGAAAGGAAAGAGAGTCACATTAAGAAGAGCGTATAAGGTTTGGGCAAGATCGGAAGCTTCAGCAGTAATCCTATAAGCAACATCCCCACTCGAAACGGCGTCGTTAGCTTCGAAATAAGCAAGTTCCCTCTGAAGAACACGATCGAAAACGTGAACGCGAAGATCGTAAACCGCATTAAGAGAAGCTTCCCAAAGAAGCGCGTGCTGCGCGTACGTGGCAATCAACCGAACAAGAACCAAACCGCCGAGCGCGAATCCCTGTGTAACATCGACGGTGGTTGTGGCTGTGGTGATGGCGGAGAATTTCGAGAGGAGGTTGGAGAGTGAGTAGACGGAGATTGCACTGCAGAGCCAGCCGTAGAGGATTGGTTTCTGTTGTGAAATTAGATACGGTTTTAGAAAGTGTATTGTGTGGTTGGTTCGGATGGAGCTTTGGATTTTTAGGTTCGGGAATTGGCGGTTATTTTGGGTTCGGAGTTGGGTTTGGATTGGGCGGGGGTTTGGGTTCAGTTTTGGAAGAACGGATGATGATGATGATGATGATGATGATGATGATGAGAGTGAATATGAATATGAATATGAATATGAAATTGGCATTATGTTTGTCGATGAGGAAATGAAAATTGGAATGGGAATGAGAATGAGGATGGTGTTGTTTAAAACATTGCTTTTATTGAAATTAGTGTGAATTCAATATATTGTGAATGTGATGATATAAGTATGTGGATTAAATTGGGAGGATCATACATACATATAGATCATTAGATAATATTGGCCCAATTTCTCTTCAATTTATGAATTGTCTCATTAACATTCCCCTTTTAAGTCGTTCTTTTCTTCATCAAAATTTAAAGCGCCCTTGTTCTTTTATTTCCATTTTTTTTATTAAGCCGTGATTGATTCCATATTTATCTATGCCGTTTTTTCTACCTCTTTCTCTATTTATTGTTTTTATCCAACAACTTTTAGATATTATTTAAAAATAATAATAATCATTAACATGATGTGACGATGAATGCAAAAAGAAGTTGGAAAATAATTAAATATATTGAAAATAGAGTTTAAAATATTTGTGTGATAATTTTTAAATTAAGAAAAGTATTAAAATAAAATTTGAGAAAATAAAAAAAATTCAAATATATTAAAAATCTATTACACATGTTATCACGCTGTAAAAGAAGTTAAGATCATGTTCAATTAAATGATGACACGTAATCGTCCCTACCAAAACACTCATCCCTAATGTAAAATGCAGGTTCACCATGCAATATTCAGAGCTTCATATCTCTCTGCATACTCCATAAAATCGAGTGAAATCAAAATAAAGAATGAACATCCTGTGGCATAGAACAACATAAACTCAATTGTTTCATCAAACGATTATTACACCTTATAGAAAATCATGTTCAAAGTCATTGTTTCATCACTTCCTTAAAATTTAGAAAAAACACACACACACAGATATACTTCAAACCTATTTGTTCGGCCAACTATTCATTCAATGAGTATGAATTCACGATTAAAAGTCATCATAGATGCATATGCAAGCTTATGAATAAATCTTATGGATTCTTGAGAGCTTACTTGGCGGAGTTCTTCCACTACCTCTTCGAATCAAGCTCACAAGTTTAGAAACCCGAAAAATCACTTGTATCAACCTTTGAATTCAGAGGACATCGTGAGAAAAAATGAAGAGATCTTGACGAGAAAGAAATGGAATCTGATAGCACCCTTTGAAGGAGATGAATTCAGATATATCTTCTCTCTCTTGCGTGCCTTTTCTTGTGTGTATTCTCCTCTGTCTAGAGTGAGGTGTGTTGTTACTTTTATAGAGTGAGAAAGATCCTCGCACAAGTTTTGCTTGGAGGGTATAAGAGGCAAGAAAATAAGGTGGTGAGGTGAATGCAATTGTGTCATTACCTGCAATATGAACATTCAAAGAGACATATATACATATTTTGATGTTAGTTAAAATAACATATGTACAAGATACACAATTCAAGGTGTTTGGTGATCTCTCAAGAGCAAACTTAATGACGAGATAAAGTAAAAAGAGAGAACCAACTCTAATATGTGATCTTGTTGTATTGATAAAAGTGAGATGATGAGAAATCTTAGGGGGAGAATTGGGGTATAAAACAAGGGTGTTGGATAGGATACTCGTATCTGAGTCTGCTCTTTGTTGTTTTTGTGACTTGTGATCTGAGCTATGAACACAGTTGTGTCTTGTGTTTTGAGTTACTCGGAGCATATGCACTCTTGAGTCCTTATATCGATATTGCATATTGGTGTTTGATTGCTTCTTAAGGGTCCTCTTATGCTCCCTAAGAGGAAGATTTATCCCTCAGTGGCAAATAAAGATTCTTGGGTTGAGGAAGAGTGTCAGTTATTTTCTTCCTCATATATACCGAATAACTTCGGGACTTTCTTCTCCTTTCATCTTGATTTTGTTGTATTATGGTGTTGAGTTTGATGTACTGTAATGGAGTTGTTTGGACTGCTGTGAAGAGATGTCGAATATGATGTCCTGACATCATGCAGACTGAGAATATTATTTCTCTATGTTGTTGTGTTTAGTAGCTTTTGAAGATTAACTCTCTGAATTTATTTCTATTGTAAATGTCCCAAGTTGAGAGATATATTTGATGAGTGTATGATCATTGTTAGATTTCTGATTTTTGTATTTTCTTCAAATCTATTGTTGCTGAAATCTAAATTATAATTTGTTTATTTGTTTTAGCCAAAATTTGGCAAAGGGAAAGATTGTTAGTTCTCTATTTTTATGATTGACATTAATTTTAGTAAAACAAATTAGGCAACAACATGTTAAATAGGTTGTTCTAACTTGCAAAGAGAACATGTTGAACAAGATATCCTATCCTGATCATTCGACATCGTGAATGTACAACTCGAATGTTGGATTCTTTTAGATTTTACATATGCAGAATATTCTGGGAATATTATGTTATCCTATGTGGCGCTCAATTTAAGGATGAAGAGATTCAAGTTGAATTCAAGGAATATTCTTAGTTTCTAATTATGGCGATAATTTAAGAAACTAATGATTGAAGTCTTATTTTTGTGCAGAAGTTTTTGCAGACTTTATGCAATCTCTTTGCTGCGTTTTTGAAGCCCAATTCAACCCAAAAAAAGATTATAAAAATAAGACTCTATACCTAGAGAACATACGAGCCAGAGTTTTAAAAATACTAATCTTTATGGCTTCGTCTGTGCATCGTTTATTGTGAGTCACTCTTGTATTGTTTGTTACTTAGTAGGATTTTTAGTTGAGTTGTAATTGTGAATCACTCATAAGGTTCTAAGCAAGATTGAATTCTGTTTATAGGAGTATGTCTCCTTCTTGATTGTCAATCACTCTTAAGTTTCTAAGTATAGAGTGATTGTGTGTTTTGAAGTTTGTCTTCTAACTCATTTGAATTGTGTTCTTGTCACTATTTGTGACTGTCAGGGAAGTGTGAGGGGTCGCATACCTAGGTGAGTCTTAGGTAGAAATACAACACGGGTAGTGATTAAGTGAGAAGTTGTAAACGAGGGAGTTTAGTTTTGAGTTGATACTATTTAGTGAATTTCCTTTCTGGCTTGGTAGCCTCCGAAGTAGGTGTTATTGTACACTGAATTGAGTTAACAACTCTTTGTGTTGTTTAATTTCTTCATTGTTTTAATTTTTTTTTACCTTATTCATTGCATTGTTATTCAGAGATCAGTGTCTCAATATCTCTTAAGACATTTGAGATCTGACTACCAGAATTTGACTACTAGAATTTCATGGATGATATTCAATCCTCAAAACAAATGATTTTTACAACTCCTAACTATTTGAAGTGTATTCAATCATGACTCAAACAATTATCTTGATTATTATTATTATTATTTAGAATTTCTTGAACTGATTTGATATTATTTGGTTTTTTCATCATTTATTTGTATTAAGTCATCCCTAGTTTATTTCCTGACAGGGTTTTTACTATTTTATTGGCATAGTAATTTGCATGTTACGATTACATCAGGAATTGCAACTACAATCGTGTAGATGTCTGAGTTTCCTACTCGACTCACCGCCATCACTTTGCCTTTGATGGCTTCGATCATACGAGAACAGGTACTACCTATATCCTGACATAATGTTTTATACATGATATATGCACGTTTAAGTATATGCTTTTATGGTTTTTCTTGCAGACTAAGTCGCGACCTTCAAGTATATTTTCGGCTTCTGTTTGATATTTGCAACGACAACTTTCTTCACTCTACACTTTAAACCATATTAAATTTCCATTTGTAGGAAAACATATTGCTTATATCATTTCTAGCACTTGTAAGTAAGAATCATGGCTATAAGATCTGCCAATTTATGGATTGTCAATATGATTTATGGCCGGTTTATAGACTGAATTTGATTTAATGACAATTTAATTTATAAAAATTTGACAGGTTGTTCTTGCTCCAGTGACAATTGGTCTTCACAATAATATTAGTTGTATTGAGACAAATATATTACTTGGAGAATGGCACGGTAAAGATTTACACTAGAAATGCTAAAAGAAACAATGGAAGGATTCCTAATGTTGTTGCGGTAGTTTCAAGGTAAAAGTTATCAAATTGAGTTGTGAATATTATGTTTGAGGTCTGGTAGCAATTTTGTGTGCCAATTATGAGCATTTTCTGAACAAATTGAAGTTGCATTTTCATAATTTATACTTGACAGTTTCTGAGGGTGCAAAAAGTTCTGGTGTATCACAGATTATTGTTGTAGATATTGATAGCAACAAGTATGATACAGAATTCATACAATTGAGTGTTTTTGCCACTTTTTGTATCCTTTTATGTATGATTCAGTTTTTTGAATTAGTACTAATTATATTTTATCTTGAGCAGTCTTCAAACTTCAATTGTTTTGGCTAAAGTTAGTGTCAATAAGGAAAAGAACAAAGATTGTGCATCTAAATATGAGTTAAGGTATTCCCAACATTCAATAATACAAAGGTCCTGTGAAGTTGATGGTATCGTTGAATAATTGAAGAAACCAGGTGGAACAGCTGAAGAATTTGAATAAAATGATATTTTCTCCAATCTACTATTGCATTATTGCTTGAATTCTAATGAACGGATTTGCAGGATTTACCTGATCCACAGTTTCACAACTTCGGCTCTGTCCCTGGTTCCAGACATCCATATTCAATTAATGGTGGTATGTGATATGTAACACCCATGCAGTACTATATTACAAACAGAAGATCGTGCAGTAAGATCTCCAATCTTGTGATAATAATTGCATGCAAATTATAGTTGTAATATAATGATCATGACCATGAGTTTTATGAAAATATTATCAGGCAAAATCTTGTATGTGACTAAGTGGAAAAGAATTAATATACTATATAATTCATAACTTGTATATGACCACTTCTACGTATGAGTTATAATTTGGATATTTTACTTAAAACATAGAGTATATTAATTATTTAGATTCATATAAGTTTGGATACAAATTATTAATTATATACAGTAAAATTATGGCACTTGCAACACATGTTAATACTGATGACTCAACATCATAACATAATGTCAAGATAGGTGTTACGATATTTGGTTATGATATAATAACATTAAACTGTAAAATATTTAGAAGGATAAATTGCAGAATAGTGACTAGTACCAATGACTTTGTTTTTCAAGCAGACAAAAAATCTTGAGTACCTTGATTGTAACAACTTGTCACATTACAATGTCATGACAACCTATTTGATATTTTACTCTTTTAGCAACCAACTCAAGTTAGAATACATATTTCTTCAACAATGTACATATCCTTAAAGATAAACTTGGATTAAATTATTTTTGATAGAAGATACAATATTGTTTCTCAAATAGAACATCCTTCATTCCTACTATCTTCATTAAACTTGACCAATAGCTTTTACTCCAAGACTCATCATCATTAGATATCTCATCTTTGAAACTATTGATAATCACAAACTCCAAATAATGAACTCCCTTTTTGATAAAATTTTGTTTTCTTGAGAATTTTCTTATTTACTGCTTGCTAGCCTTTTAGAGTCCTTCACATTTTTTGGAGTATCAGACTGCTAAGATGATATTTCAACATTTGATTTAACATCAATTCCTTTCTCAATAAATAAATCATTGGTTTTGGTTCTGAAGTTGACATTACTAAAAGTACTTCTTTCGGTAAAGTAACTCAGAAACATACCTTATTCTTTTTCAAGTAGTAGATAAGAACCTTTGAAGAATTCTCAAATAACCGATTACTCTTTGCTATAGATCACAAAAAAGAATTATATATATATATATATATATATATATATATATATATATATATATATATATATATATATATATATATATATATATATATATATATATATATATATATATATATATATATATATATATATATATCCACCAGGACACTCACCCTGCATTAGACTAATCTAATTCATAGAATAGGTTCTAGAGCTTTTGCAACTGTCTAATGTGATAACTTGTGGTGTGACATTTTGACTTCATTTTTCTTCAACATCAAGCAATAAGATGAGAAATCAAATACTTGTGGAATCCACAAATAGAAATTTTTTTTAAATCCTCCTCAGAACTTTAAACATCTCATTAGAGATAAAACATCTTCCTTTTTAACTTTACCTTCAGACGTTGATCACACAACTGACTTATGTATAAAACAATAGTCATCAGTCCTTTAGTAAGAAGAGCATTACCAAAACTTAGATAATCCATCTGGTACTCTTTAGTTACCCAATTCATTTAATCTACCTTTTTAGCATCAACACCAAAAGTAACTGTTGATAGAGTGAGATTAAACAAACCACCAGAAATATCTTTACTGCAGTTAAGTGTCTGGAGCAGTCAGTGTCAAAATACCAATCATCTTAATTGAAGTTCTAATAAATATATGAGAAATAAGTAGATTATCATCTTCCCTGAGTTTTAAACCACTGTTTGGTTAACTTAAGTTGAATTTTGCCTTTGAGAAAGTCAAAGAAAAAACAAAAGAGTCTGTTATGATCAACTTTTCACAGAAGAGACATCTTCAATGCAAGTATCTGCCTTTAGCTTGAGTATTATGATGAGCAATGTTGAGACATTAAGATTGACATCATTGACTCAGCTTTCCTTTTGATGGAAACATCCTTATGTCACTTGAATTTTCTCTTTGCTAGTTATAGCTTGAAAAACCTATCTTTTTTTAGGCTTCCAATCATCTTCCCACTTGAGAAACCTCCTCCAACTGAATTGAACTATCCGCATAGACTTGATCATGATATAGAGTCACTTAACTTTGTAAGTTATAGATGGTATACAAACCTTCCTTCTCTTAATACAAAATATAAGAAGTGGTCACCTCAGATTTCCTTCATGGTTGACAACCCTTTTTATTCTTGATGCATAAATATTTGAATAAACAGTTAGTTCATCATGAGATAAACCTTCAATACATGAGTCTACATCAAAAGACCATTTCCTAGTCAAACTAATAACATCTTTGGCAAATTTATAATCAAGATTACATTCCTCATTAAACCCAAAAATAAAAAACTCATACAGATGTTCTTTGACATAGGTAGAACATTCTTCTCCACAAAGATCCAAGGGCCTTCACACTCATTTAACTGAATTTTTTGACATTGATTGGTCTTTACTCCAGTTCCAACTTTTTATTGAGCCTCACAGACTTGCTGATGTCAGTATAGATATTCTGGACATTTGGTCTAGACATTCTACCCATTCTCCTCAAAACCTTGTTGGATTGCCTTCCAAGGAACACAATAGCAAAAAGAAACCCTTCATTAGAGACCAGAACACAAGCTCCTATAGAGTTGGAAACAAAAGCCATGATTTTGTTCTTCTTTAAAAGTTATAACTTCCATGTCAAATCTCTTTATTAGAGACCTGAGTATCTTCCTCTTGATCAGTGTTTCTTCTGAACTCTATTCTCCCAAAACACTTAGATGTGCCTTTATGAGTGGACTTGAGAATTTCTCAAGTATCTTTGGCCATAATACAAGTGATAATTAGATTAAAGATAACAATCAACACATTCTTAGATCAATCCTTCTTTGGACCCAGAGGATATTCCCTTCTTCTTTTATCCTTAACGATAGGTTTCACCAATCCTGAAAAGATTCCAAGAACTAGTGCCCATTGTCATCAAGAATGTAATCATTATTTCCTCCAAAAGATAAGAAGTACCAGAAAAATTCTTCCTGAAGCTCCCCCAATAACCAGAACAGGGTGCCTGCTCTGATTTCAACTGAAATTTTAACATTTATAACACATGTTAATACTTATGACTCAACATCAGAACACAATATCAAGACAAATGTTACGAAATTTGTTCTTGATACAATAACATCAAACTATAAAATATGCAGAAGGATAAATTGCAAAATATTAAATAACACAACTGATTGTTAACACAGTTCGGTACAACGTCACCTACTCTGAGGGATACCATGCCAAGAAGTAAATTTACTATGATGTGACTAGTTCAAAGCCTAAACAATCTCAGTTTACAACTTCTGGCCTAGTCACTATCTTGTGCAACTTCTACCTAGAAATTACCATCTATATATGAGATCCCCCTCTCACTTCCTACCAATCATATCAATGATGAAATACAATCACAAACCTTGTGACTAGAATCAAAACCAGAAGATTACACTTCTAATACAAAAATACTCAACTCTTTGCTTAAAAGCTCATGAGTGGGAATAATACTTAGTTTTGCTTAAAAGCTTCAACTAAGAACAATAACTTGACAAATAATCAAGTAATAAACAGTCCACCACACTGTATCAAAAGATATGTGGGTGACTTATAAAAAAACACAAAAGACTCTCAAAACCTAACACTTTAGACTTCCCCTAATTTTACAATTGTGAAAATTATATTACATTAGGTCTAGGTTTCTCTTTAAATACTCCTCAGTATTCCATGGACTTCGAAATCTTCACCCAAATATTTCTTGATCCACAAGCTGGAGGCTGCACCAATTATGCAGAAAATCTCCTTAAATCTTGAAACAGAACATCAAGTTTCCTAAATTGTCTCAACATCCAATTTTAGAAACTTATGTATAGTTGAAAATTAAATCACTTGTTCCAGATTAAATCTTCTTGACATGCGCAAATATTTGTGATATATCCAAAAGAAATATCACAAAATCAAATTAAATCTGTCAAAATTTAAAACAGCATGTGCTGATGTTCTGGTTCAGCATGTCACAATATTTGTCAAAACATCTGTCTTAAATGCAACCTTCACACTCTGGTGTAACAGTTTGACCAAGATGCTATAACATCTTTCTCAGCATCTATCATGAACCATGTTTTATCAAAATTCATGCCAAACCAAAAAACCATGGATCTAACATAGAGTATAATAATATGAACATAAATGAATTTTCCACTATAGGATCATGCATATGACCACTTTTGTGCTGCTATAAATCTAAACATAAATGGATTTTCCACTACGGGATCATGCATAGGATCACTTTTATGCTGCTATAAATCTGAACATAAATGAATTTTTCAAGTACTGAATTTTTTTATTCAAGGTAATCGCAAACTTTCCTTTGAGAGTTAATTTTTGGACAGCTTGGCATATAGGATTAAAGTTGTTCACAATTTTGATTTTTGTTGAAGAGCATTGTCCTTTAGAGATACCAGAAGAAGGATTTTTTGGGACTTCCATTTAAGGATGATTTTCTTAATGATAGTGTTTGTTTATATATAAGTCTTCATGATTGAGCTTTGAAGTAGTTGTTAGTTCTGTTTGGAAATGTAATACTTGACTTGTATTTTACATTTTGGAATTTGATACTTTGCTTGTTATAAATGGGAACAACTTTACTACTGATTCAAATATTGAATAATAGAAATTTATCAATTTTTTTTTCAAACATGTTAAAGGATTAAGGAAAAAATATTATTGTTATGAACGAGAACAACTTTACTACTGATCCAACTTTACTACGGGAAAAATGAAACCAGTGATTCAAACATGTAGTGAATCAATAAAATTTTGTAGTGAGTCAATAGTAATTTAATAAACAGAAACAACTATACTACTGATCCAACTTTATTATGGTAAAAATGAAAGTATTGTTCCAAACATGTAATGAGTCAATAAAATTTTGTAGTGATCATAAAATTTTAATAAATTTTGTTTTCACATATTGTGAAAATTATATGAAACGGGAAAAATGAAACAACTGATCCAAATATTGATATTGTTTACATTTCATCTTCTACCTGAATAACTATTTCAATTTAAATTTACTATTATTCTTAAGTTTTTCTTTTTTCAACTTCCTATTTTTATTACGGTCTGCAAACAAATGCGCGTCCAAAATCATAATCCGCCTAAAAACACATCTTATGTGTACACACGAGTTTGTTACTAGTTTATTTATGAAAAGAATATCATTTGCACATAATTATCCTTTAAGATGTTTATCAATGTATGGAAGATGACAATTAAGATTTAGAGGAGGTTTCTTTGAGAAGATTACAAAAGGGGGTTTGAAGATCGCTTGGATTAAGTAGTATGAGGTGTGTAAGTCTAAGAAGCAAGGTGGTCTTAAGGTTTGGGATCTTCGTTTAGTTAAAATCTGACCCTTTTGGCTAAGTTGAGATTACGACTTATGTCGGACGTCTCTAGTGTAATATTTTGTCTATCAAGTAATACTGTAATAGTGCCTAGATCTTGTCTTCTCCGATAAGAAGTG